>CM039308.1:92342193-92648117 GCA_022316695.1 Camellia oleifera | reverse complement strand
GAACAAGGCAACTTTGTGTCAATTTTGATCAAATTGATAACACCGATTACATTTTAATCAATCGAAAATCACTAACAACTTAATCAATGAGACAAAATCATGAATCCTGAGTCAATTGAGCCAATTGAAATTATAAAGACTGAAATTTTAAACATCAAAATGACATAAGGACTGAAATATAAAAAATATCAACGTAATTTACACAATTAAGTATTATTATAACTTTAGAGGAAAATATTTCATCAATATACTTGAGATGAATATAAAACTACTATTTTCATGTGCTTTTTCCTATCCTAATCATAATTTAATATGCATTAACATATTAATGCGTATATTTAAAGTGTTTTTGAATAAAAGACTTGTAGGAAGAGTTAGATTAAAGATTTGAAGAAGAATTTGGGAGGCAAGGACAAAATGTCACAGAACATTTTTTAGGATACACCACATCCACATATAATATATTAACATTGTTTTACCCCAAACATTGCAACTGTCAATTTACAAAGACAAAATTCAACAGCAGCAACACAGTCAACATTTTTTTTAACAGCAACAAAAGAAAGATTTTATTAAGATGGAAAAGAGAAGTACAAAAGGAGGACAAGCAACACACAGTCAACATTGCCAAGTAAAAAAATTAACGAGGATAGAGGATCTTACTTAACAGCCCCATAACCAACTGCCTCAGCTATTTGATCAAGCTCCTCCGCTGTCCATTTATCAGCTTTACCTGATCAAGATTTGAAGAGATTATATCAAAACTTCAGTTTTAACTAATGTATCAAAATTTGATGAGATGCTATGTCATGCATGAGTTCATAGATATGAGGAACATAAAAAGCACTACCTTGCTATAGGAAAACAACTAGAGTGCAGATCATTCATTATTATACCTCGTTCTACAAGAGCTGCCTTACAACGACTCTTTGCTTCATCCAACAAATCAATTAATCGAACCACTTCAGTACTGCGAGTTCAAAATTGTTTCCCATCCTCTCCAAGAACAAGACCAAAACCCACATGGTTAGTTTTAGGATACATATTCTCACCAGCTGGAAGCCAACCAGCACGTTTCGCAGCCTAATAGAAGGAGAGATAGAAAGGAAGGCTGTCAAACTCACAGTGGTATGTTACCCATCTCTCTACAAAGCATGAAAAGTCATGAAGCACAGGACATGACATTTGATACTTATAGTGAAAAACATTTCAAAGTGCTCTCGCTGGCCAACATCAATTACATAGATTATCCATTCAGCTTTTTCTTCATTAAGACGATACCTAATTATTGAAAGCAGCTGGTTTAACTGAAATGCACTCATTCCACTACCACTCCAACAAAAGGTGCACAAGCAATGCATGTCCAACCATGACATTTAAGTTCAAATAGCAGTCACATATTACCCAAGTAAACTTTTAAAATGGGTCATAAAATTCCATCTAGCAGATCTCTTTTCAATCACATGAACCACAAGATGATTCTATCATATAATTTATATCTTTAAGGAAGAAACATGGAGAGATGCATTATATAAATCATGCAGATCAGATGCTAGATTAAACATATATAAGTATAGATGCAAGAATGAATGACATATTGAAGGGTCATATAGTTTACACTTTAATCAACTCCAAATTTTAAAACACTAACCAAAGAGCCACAAGATTAGTGGAAGCATAGTTGAAACCACCATCCTTCTTCACAACAATTAAAGGTATATTTTTCCCCTCAATAAAGATCACATGAGCACCTTCACTTTCTTCAATTAATCCTTGCTTATCCAATTCCTCTAAAACTCCAGGTATATATGGATTGTAAAAGCTTTCTCCCTGACGGGAAGGCAAAAAACAAAATAATTACAAGTGATTTTGCCACTCAATCATAGGAACAGTTGATTTCATGAGTACGATATGTTCATTACTCATATGAAATTCAAGGGCGGGCAAATCATGCCACCATGTGACACTCCCTGCAACTTCACTTCCAAATAGGGTTTTAAATAGCATGTGTAACAGCAATCAAATTCAGGAATAAGCATAATGTAAGACTTATGTGAGAGAGAGAGAGAGAGAGTTGCTATATATCACAAAAAGTCTTCACCCCCTACGTGTTTCCCATGTGTCATGGTAAGTCCCACTATGTTTTAATATGGTGGATCCTACACATATACTACACATACACATTGCTTTTATTGCATGGAAAACATGGGAAGTGAAATAAAATGGTGAAAAAAGAATCTGGTGATAAATAGCATTTCTCTATCAGAAAACATTAAATATATAGATATATGCCATTATAGTGCACTGCTCTGCTGAACACTTGACCTGTATCAGATGTGAAGCAGAAGAATTTCTCAATGTCAAAGACAATATCACTGGGCAAACACACAACTTTGACTTCATACTGATGAGACATTTTATGGTTAACAAAACCACAAATCAGCATTAACCAACTTAGTCACTCTAGCCTGAACATGTTCTGATGCATTCCTCACTCGTTACACATCTACCATTCAAGAATGAGAATCCAATAATTATAAATACATATATATATATATATATGTATAACATTTTCCATAAAGTTTCAATTTTACAATAGTTCAAAATCCATTGTAAAAGAATCATCGTCTACAACACCAAATGCCACCTCAAACCCATCACCTGTCTATATCTTTACTTTTAATTTTCCTGATTGAAACTAGCATATAAAATACTAGTTCTATTGAATTGAGTAATTTGCTTGAGTCCAAAATAAAAAAGAATAAACAATGATAAATTACATTTATGGGCCTCTGGCCTCCCATACTCTAAGCCTGTACCATACTAATGTCCTCATTGCATATGCAATAATGTAATTCAACTAAGATTCATAGTCTAGTCTTGCCACAGTTCTTGTGCCCACTAATTTAAAGTAATCTTTTAGTTATTACAGCTATACAAGAAGTAACTAAGATGACGAAATAACAATGTTTTGCCTTTGTAGAATTGTGATCTTAGATATCAAGCTACCATCAGTTCAAGTAGTCATACAAAACGGCCAACCTGATAACATCAGTCAAAATATAAAGTGACAATGACTTAAATCAGATACATTTGAATCGGATGAAATATACAATTGGTGGGGCAGGGGGCTGTGAACCATAAACCAAGAATGTTCTATTTTCAGCATGCACGCTATAGATTGAAATCAAAAGTTGGTGTCTTTTTTACGTGGCTCCATGGCACATAAAACAGGTGTGGAAAATACAATCAATGTTTAACATTGTCATTAGTTAGAGAGAAAAATATCAGTTAATTACCTTCTCCTCTATCTTAATTCCTAGGCGTTGATAAACTCTTTGATATCTCCTTCGACTGATTTCACAGATTTGTGCCCATGCCTTTCGATACTTCTCTTCCCCACCCTGTGATACAAGTTATGCCATAGGAAATGAAACCAAATAAGATAAATGATGAAACATAATGAAACCTTGAGATAAAATCATTAACCAAATTTTCTTCCTAAACGAAGAAACAAAATTTATAGTTTATAAATCAGATTTCCTATATTTATCAAAAAAAAAAAATAATAATAAATCAGATTTCCTCCAAAATAGAAAATTGAAATTTATAGGTTTTAAGTTCTTTTACAAATGAGAAATTTAATTATTACTATAATCAACCTCACAAGTCTTTAAGGCATAAAGGTAAGTGATTCACCTGGAGACTGACCACCGCTTGTTGTGCCCTCTCCTTGAATCCAGGATCACTGTCAAGTCTTTGCTTTGATGCCTTATAGAATGCCTAATAACAGCATTCAAGTTAAATCAATAATACCCACTTTCATTGAATTTCATGATTCATTTCAATGAAAAAAAATTGAATCAAAGGCATAAGTTGCTCAAAGCAGCACAAGCAACTAGTTACTTGAATTGTTTGCTAATCTAAGCAAGGGACTTTGTTGCTTGGATGTAGCATAAAAAATATTCAAGTGACATGAAGAAGTATTATGTCTGTACCAATTCAGGAAATGGACCTAATTTCCAAAAATTTTATCTCACCTCGAGATCTCCTATAGCTTGATCATTGACAACCTCCACGTTTGGAAATTTTTCAAAAAGAAATTCAATTAGCATACCAAACTGCAAAACATAAATAATATCTTTAAGACATAATAGGAAAGTAACAAAAAAATTATCGAAATAGACTTTCATAATTCAGACAACAAAGAGGCCATAATATTATCACCTTCTAGAGCAGCAATAATCAACAAAAAATTTAAAAAAGCATAATTTTTCCACTTAATACAATTATACAAGAAGGGTCTATTGGAGTTCCTTCTTCCACCACATATTAGGGAAGGAAAAGGCACCGAAGAACTTCAAACTACTGTTGTTCACCCAAGAAATTATTTTGATCCAAATGAAAAAGTTGACTCATAAAATAGGACAACCCATGACTGAAACCCTCATCAAAAAATAAATAATTTTAACAGAACTTACATAAAATTTCAAGATAAAAGAGAGAAAACAAACACACATACAGAATGCATGTGCTCACACACACACACACACACACACACACACTTACTTGTGTACTCCAGTCACCAACATGGTTTCTCCAAAGAACCTCAACATTTGAAAACTCTAGCATACGGGCTAGAGTGTCTTTAATAATTGTAGATCTCAAGTGGCCGACATGCATTTCTTTAGCAATGTTGGGTGAGGAAAAGTCAACCACTGCCCTTTTGACTGTAAGTTTCGGCGACCATGTTTCAACACCATTTATTAGCATCTTTTGGATGCTCTGCAGTGGCAACAATATATTTTAGTAAACAAGACATTCACACCGAGTGAAGAAACCAAGATAGCTCATGATCCTATCATTCCTATCCATTGCTGTCAAAAATTAACTAATACCTTTGCTATCCAATCCTTTGATAACACAACATTCACAAACCTAGGTCCAGCTATACAACATTTGTCTACCATTTCTGATTTTGGTAGATTGTTCATAATGGCCTTAAAGAAGAAAAACGCACAAACTATCATTTAATAGTATCAATTCAATATTGAATACAAAAATCATAGCATTACTGATGAACTAAGTTATTAGAGACAGGAAGTACAACATAGAGAATATGGAGTGATCAATGTCAATACCTTTCCAATAGGTTGGGGACCTGTCAATTCGGAACCCTTGCCTTTTATTTTTGTCCATAAGCTCATGGCATTGTTGCTGCACCAAAAGAATTCCCAATTTAAGAATTAAAAAATAAAAAAAGGCATACAAGAGTTTCCATTGCTATAAAAGCCCAAGAAATTTTAGAGGTGGATCACCTCTAAAATTTGAGGATTCAAGCATTCTATATCTTTTGCTGAAGTTAGGTGCGTGTAGTTGTATTGTATGCGCACACAAGAAATTTTAGAGGTGGATCACCTCTAAAATTTGAGGATTCAAGCATTCTATATCTTTTGCTGAAGTTAGGTGCGTGTAGTTGTATTGTATGCGCACACATGCATGTGTGAGAGTCTTCAATTCCTCTAACATGTCACATTTACTAGATATGTTACATGGACTTCTCTAAAAGCATGAAGTAGCTGTGTTAGACATGCAACACTTGGATAAGGTAAATGTGTTCAACATGACTAACTGGACATGCGCCGAGCAAACATGTCAAGTACACATAAAACTCTATAGTGCAACTCATAAACTAATAAGGGGGCTTTTAGTTATGATTTAACTCAATATTCTATGGTTGCTATCCTGACTTGTAGAAACACTAACTAATAATCTAGGAAGTTCAAATTTTAATGTCTGAATGACTTTTTCAACAGCCAATGAATTTGATTAGCATTCAAAAAATATACTATACTTACTCATATCAAATTGCTAGTATTATTCTTAAAATAAAATACATACAACTAATTGAATTTTTTTTTATTATATGTACCCTTCTTTTTTTTTTTCCTTTTTTGTTTGTTGAAAATTTGGTTTAAACTAAACACCATCAAGTCTGCTGAAGCTGAAATAAATAAACCAAACAATAAAAAACAAAAATTTCTCCAAAGATTTAACT
The DNA here is from genome assembly GCA_022316695.1 of Camellia oleifera. Taxonomy (NCBI): domain Eukaryota; kingdom Viridiplantae; phylum Streptophyta; class Magnoliopsida; order Ericales; family Theaceae; genus Camellia; species Camellia oleifera. The sequence goes on along the minus strand of CM039308.1, from coordinate 92,642,059 downwards.
AGCAAAGAATTTGACTATGAATTCAGTAATTAATATGCACAAATTTTTAAAAGAATACTATGAACTAGCACTAGTTTTCTTCCTGGAAACAAGAAATCAAAAGAAAACTTACTAAGTATTGTATATAATCTGTCTATCTCCTAACAATTCATGTGTATAACATATGTATACTGATAAAATTCGTCACTTTATTATTACCCCTGAATCCAAAGTCACAGAGAGAGAGAGAGAGAGAGAGAGAGAGAGAGAGAGAAGAAAAACCCACCACTCAAATATCCTAGTTTTTGGCCATGTCCGTGTCTACATCTCCATCTTTAATGGCATCAAAATCAGCAACCTTTCTCCTCCGAAGATGCATCTTGACATAGAAATTAAGAAACAGCAAGAGAATGGCAGCATTGAGAACCGAATTGAAGCCCCAAGCCCCAATTCCACTACACCCACCTTTCAAAAAATGAAGCAAAAGCACACCCGCATGGCACAAAACATTACAACCGAGAAGAACAATCAGACAAGTGACCACAAAGGGGAAACAAGCACCGGGCAAACCAATGGCAATCCAAAATCTGTAGCCATAAACAAGAGAGTAAACAGAGGTGGCAATTAGAATGGCAAGAACTTGAAAAGATTGAGAGAATTCGAGCCAGAGGAAGGACATGAAGATGAGAATGGAGCGGTTGAAGAGGCGGAAGAAGGAGAGGTGGCGGCCGCGGAGGATGGAGAAGAAGGTGCGGAAAGTGTGGAGGAAGCGGGAGAGGTAGAAGAGCTACCAGAAGAAAACGCGGCCGGAAGGGCAGATGCCAAGGGGGAAACAGAGGGAGCCATTGGAAAGGGGTTTGGGAGCTAGCCCAGAACCAGCGGGCGTCGCAGATCTTGGAGGCGGAGGAGAAGAGGAGGCCGGTGAGCTAAATATTAGTAGCTAAATATTTAGTTAAATATTTTAGTTGCCAATAATGAATATATCCCCACTAAAAAAAATTAGTAGCTAAATATTTTACTTTTGGCGACTAAATTTTTTTTAGTCGCCAATTTTGGTCGCCCAAGGTGCATTTTGTTGTAGTGTATTACTCTTTAGTTTTCTAGTGTAAAATGGTAGGGCCATGCTATTTTAGCTTGATTTATAGGAAATTTCTTTAAGCTTATATCAATCTAACCCTAAAACACTACCTTCTTTTTCCCACCATTGATGTGAGCTCTTTGTGCCTCTCAATCTCTATATTTTAGATTATATCGATTTAACCCTAAAACCCTAACAATGACAATGATGGAGAAGAAACAAAGACGAATTGCGAGGATTGATTGTCCAAAATCTCGCAACATTTGCTTCACAAAGTGCCATCAACAGTGGTGGAGGGAAGTGAGGACCAGGGGGCTCACGTGCCCCCCTGGATCTTGGGCTTCTTCTTCTTCTTCTTCTTCTTCTTCTTCTTTTGTTGCAAATATAAAGAAAATATTTTAAATAAAAAAAATTACAAAAATATTATTAGAGTAAAATGTTAATGACATTTAAAAAATTATGAGAATAATAATGATTATTTTGATTGAAAATGAAGAGACTATTATAAATCATATTATCTATGAAAATTTTATGAAAATTTTTGAATGTAACGGTGAGTTCATTATTATTGACATGCAAGTATAAGTAATCTCACTATAAAGATATGAAATTTATTAAATTATTAGTTACATTTGACATGTGAGGTTCACTCTCTATGTGTTTATTTACTATTAGTTGGTGATATCACATACTAATAATGACGTGGTATTACCATTATATTAAATTTTTAATCAAATTTTGCATAAAAATGAAGAGACTATTATAAATCATATTATATGTAGATTTATTGCCCCTGAACTTTAGACATTTCGATGTAATTTTGGGCATGGATTGGTTGACCAAGTATTGTGCTGCTATAGATTGTGTGACAAAAAGGGTTGTATTTAAACCACCAGAACAGAAAGAAATTGTGTTTGTGGGTAACGGGGTAGTGCCTCCACCTTATTTGATATCTGCAATGAAAGCATGTAAACTGATCAGGAAAGGGTGCCAGGGTTATCTGTGCTATGTGTTGACTGAACAATCTGTGAATGTTGAGTTGAATGATATTCCTATTGTTAGAGAATTCCCAGATGTGTTCCCAAATGAATTACCAGGGGAATTGGTAGACAGGGAGATAGAGTTTACTATTGAGACTGTGCCAGGCACCCAGCCTATTTCTAAGACTCCCTACAGAATGGCTACTGCCGAAATGAAAGAATTGAAAGAACAGTTGCAAGACCTGCTTAACAAGGGGTTTATCCGGCCTAGCACTTCGCCTTGGGGCGCACCGGTGTTATTTGTGAAAAAGAATGATGGAACCTTGCGCCTGTGCATCGATTATCGGGAATTGAACAAGGTAACGATAAAGAACAAGTATCCCTTACCCCGTATTGACGATCTATTTGACCAGTTGCAGGGATCACAGGTGTTTTCTAAGATTGATTTGAGATCCGAGTATCATCAGCTGAAAGTTAAGGCAGAGGATGTTGAGAAAACAGCATTTAGAACGAGGTATGGTCATTCTGAGTTTCTTGTTATGCCGTTTGGAGTGACTAATGCTCCGGCAGCATTTATGGACCTAATGAATAGAATTTTTAAAACTTGCCTTGATGAGTTTGTGGTGGTTTTCATCGATGATATTTTGATATACTCTAAAGATAGACTTGAACATGAACGTCACTTGAGAACTGTTTTACAAATACTTCGAGAAAGGAAATTATTTGCTAAACTAAAGAAATGTGAGTTTTGGTTAGATGAAGTTGTTTTCTTAGGGCATGTGATCAACAAGGAAGGAATTTTAGTGGACCCTCAGAAAATTGAGGCAATTATGAATGGGCCTACACCAACTAATGTGACTGAAGTTCGTAGTTTCATGGGCTTAGCTGGGTATTAAAGGAGACTTGTGAAGGATTTTTCGAAATTGGCTGTGCCTCTTACCCAATTGACACGTAAAGGGGAACCATTTGAGTGGAACGAAGAAAGAGAATCAGCCTTTCATGAATTGAAGACAAGATTGACCACTGGCACCGATTTTGACACTACCTTCAGGTACGGAAAATTTTGTGATTTTCAGTGATGCATCTTATAAAGGTTTGGGTTGTGTGTTAATGCAGAACGGAAAAGTTATTGCTTACGCCTCCAGACAGTTGAGGCCACACGAGAAGAACTATCCAACACATGACCTAGAATTGGCCGCAGTTGTTTTTGCTTTGAAAATCTGGCGGTACTATTTGTACGGGGCAAAATGTGAAGTCTACACGGATCATAAGAGCCTAAAATACTTCTTCACGCAAAAAGAGTTGAATATGCGTCAGAGAAGATGGCTGGAATTGATAAAAGACTACGATCTAGAGATTCAATATCATCCCGGGAAGGCTAATACAGTGGCTGATGCTTTGAGCAGAAAATCAACAGGGAGTATGGCTTGTTTGCTTATTGAACAAAGAGAGATTTTGCAAGACTTTGAGAAGGCTGAAATTGAGGTGGTAGTAGGTGAACAGTGCGGATTGATAGCCGCTATTACCGCCGAACCGGCAATCATTGATGAAATAAAACAGAAACAGGAGGAGGATGAATCCCTCAAGAAAGTAATTGATGAATTTGAGACAAGTCTGAAGGCAGAGTTCAGCATTGAAAAAGAAGTGTTGAAGTTTCGAAACCGAGTATGTGTCCCTGACATCCCGGAACTAAAGAAGAGGGTCCTAGATGAAGCCCACCGATCCGTATTTGCTATGCATCCGGGTAACAATAAAATGTATCGGGACTTGAAACAAACCTATTGGTGGCCCAAAATGAAGAAAGAGATTGCAGAATATGTGTCCAAGTGCCTTCAGTGTCAGCAAGTTAAGGCTGAGCATCAGAAACCAGGCGGTCTACTTCAACCTCTCCCTATTCCTGAATGGAAGTGGGAGCATGTGACTATGGATTTTGTTGTTGGCCTACCTCGGACTTGTCGAGGTATGGATTCTATTTGGGTTGTAGTTGATAGACTGACTAAATCTGCACATTTTCTGCCTGTCAAAACTACATTTACTGCTTATAGATTGGCTACTATTTATGTCGATGAGATTGTCCGTTTACACGGAGTCCCGGTATCTATTGTGTCGGATAGAGATCCGAAATTTGTATCCAGATTGTGGAAGAGTTTGCAGGAAGCTATGATAACATAACTAAGATTCAGTACTGCATTCCACCCACAGATAGACGGGCAGTCAGAACGGACGATACAAACTTTGGAAGATATGCTTCGCATGTGTGCTTTGGACTTTCAGGGGAGTTGGGAAGACTATTTGCCACTTGCAGAATTTGCTTATAATAACAGCTTCCACTCCAGCATCGGTATGGCACCATACGAGGCTTTGTATGGTAGGAGGTGTAGATCCCCTATTTGTTGGACAGAGGTCAGGGATAGAGCTTTGCTTGGGCCAGAAATTGTGCAAGACACCTCTGAGAAAATCAAGACTATCCGTCAAAGGCTCAAAACAGCTCAGGACCGACAAAAGAATTATGTAGACGTTCGGAGAAGACCTCTTGAGTATGAGGTTGGTGACCATGTGTTCATCCGTGTTTCTCCGATGAAAGGCCAAGTCAGATTCGGGAAAAAGGGCAAGTTGTCGCCCCGTTACATTGGGCCGTTTCAGATTTTGGAAAGGCTTGGTCCAGTGGCCTACAGAATTGCTTTGCCACCGGGATTCGAGCAAATCCATAATGTGTTTCATGTGTCGATGTTGAGAGGTTACCTCCGAGACCCGTATCATGTGATTGATTATCACCGGGTTGCTATTGATGAAAATATGGAATATGCTGAATGGCCGGTAAGAATCGTTGACCGACAAGTGAAAGAATTGAGAAACAAATCCATCCAAATGGTGAAAGTGGAATGGAAGGAAAACTATGGTACAGATGCCACATGGGAAAAAGAGGAGGAAATGCGACTATGCTATCCACATTTGTTTCTCGACGAAGGTAACTTAAGTTTGGAGGACCAAACTTCCTAAAGGGGGGAAGACTGTGATACCCCTGTTCTGTATTATGTTAATTGGTCCCTAATACGTATGTGATTATATGTTTTGATATGATTTTGTGTGCCATTATGTGAAAATATGTGGTTTTGAATTTCTATCTGTTCACCGTAGGAATATCTGTTTGATTACTTGCTTTAGAAATTAAATTGAGGGCCTTATCGGCCACCGAACCGAAATTGATTATGCCATTGCGATTGGCATAATTTCTAGAGCCTACGGTGAAATTTAATTGAAAAATTGATTCAGACCAGATTAAGTTGATTAAATTGGTGATTTGGTGCCCAATTATTTGTTATTATTAAATTGAGCTAGTGGGAAATTATGGAAAGGGCTATACACTCAACTTCCCTCCTCCTTATCTTCATTTTGGGCTGATCAACTCTCTAAGAAAGAGAGAGAGAGTCGGCTGTATAGAGAGAGAGGAGAGAATTGTGCATTTGTGGTTCAAGACTTGGACCTTTTGGAAATCAAGCTCAAGTATTGCTAAATTGGGAAGATTAAAGCTCCTTGGTAAGTGAATTCATGGATATTAAGTTGAAATTTTGTGAATTCAAGTTGGAATAATGGTCAAGAACATGATTTAGTTTGGTCATGAGGAAAATGAATTGGCCATTATGTGCATGCATGTAAGTAAGTACCTTGAATTTGCATGTTTGAGCATGAAAATGTATAATCCATGTACAATTTCAATTGAAGCTCATGTTATACTCATCATTTGTGCCATCTAAGTTGGGAATGTGGCTAATATATCACATGCATGTACAATTTGAGAAGATATGAGCTTGAATGCATGAGTTTGTTATGTCGATGTTGAGTGTGACATGTTTTGAGACATGCATGTAGATAAATCAAGAAATTGAGCTTTCTAATGTTGTAATCTTGCATTGGTGTCATGTTAGCATGATTAAATTTGAGATTTGGGCCATTGCATGCAAGTAGTGTGGCTGGAAATTCGAATTGGAGCTCAAGAACACAATCTGGGTTTTCCAGAATTTTGATGTCCGCTCGAGTGGGGTAATGGCCGCTCGAGCGGGAAAATCGTGCTCCCAGCACTTTTTGCAGAGTTGGTGTCCGCTCGAGCGGGATATTACACGCTCGAGCGGGGAGCTTTTCTAGACAGGCCTTCCGCTCGAGCGCTGTACTCCACGCTCGAGCGTAATTTTCATGCAACCAGTACTTTTGCAGGCTTTAAGGGTACGCTCGAGCGGGGAAGTTGACGCTCGAGCGGAGACCCTGTTTTCTGAAATTTTGTTTTTGCATTCTGTGTTCTGTTTTCCGTTCTCTTTCACGTGTAAGCACTCTTAGGCATGTGTTAAGCACCGTAAATGAACTATTGTGATAAGAATAAAGCCTAATGAGGAACATGTGAATTAAAGAATGGATCGAACTGTTAGTGACCCCTTTGTGTTCATGAAATGTGTAGGGTTCCAAGGCAAATCCACAGGCCGATCACTGTGAGTAACATCAATATTCAAATGCTTGTGAACGTCCAATTGTTTATTCCCTTATGAGCTTTATGAGTTGCTAATTGGGATTGTGGACAAAAGTTTGATATGAATAAATGAATGGACCAAAGGTCGTTTTGATAAACATAAATGGACCAAAGGTCGTTTTGATAAACATAAATGGACCAAAGGTCGTTTTGATAGAATTGAATGGACCGAAGGTCGTTTTGACTTATATGAATGGACCGAAGGTCGTTTTGACATATATGAATGGACCAAAGGTCGTTTTGACATGAATGAGTGGGCCGAAGGCCGTTTTGACACGAATGTATGGGCCGAATGCCGTTTTGACACGAATGTATGGGCCGAAGACCATTTTGACATGAATAAGTGGGCCAAAGGCCGTTTGATGAGAATAAACAGGCCGAGGGCCGTTTTGAGATAAATAATCGGGCCGAAGGCCGTTTTGACATAAATGAGTGGGCCGAAGGCCGTTTTGACATAAATGGAAATCTGAACAGGCCAAAGGCCAGAATGTTGAAACTACAAGTCACTTGATTGAAATTCGTATAGTTATATATCTGTTAAATAGAAATATGAAATGGGCCCGAGGCCGTTTGGAACCTGTTGTTCTACAATTGTTATGTAATTTCTGTCTTTGATATTATTCACTGGGCTATCGCTCACGCTCATTCATGTGTTTGTAGGTGAGCCAAGAGAAGTACAAACCCAGCCCCAGTGATGTCTGCCATGAACAACATGAGTTTTGGATATATAACCTTGTGTCTCACGTACAAGACCCACCCTTGCCATTTTGCTATGTATTTATATTTTGTTTTTTTGGCAAGGACTTTGTGTATATTTGTAGATAGTCTGTTATGAGTTGGCTCGGTTTAGATGATCCTGTCTGTAATGAAGTTTATGCTACTGTACTTTTGATGTGGGTTATTAACGTTTGTAAGTATGGTTTGTTTTGATGTGCATATAAGCACGGCTCTATGGACAAAGTTTTAAATTTTTGCTTCCGTTTGGCCCCTCTACTCTGACGAGTTATGTCTGTTTTGGTCTGAGGCCGTAGGTAATCACAGGATTACTGGCCTGTTATGTCCTTAACCCATAGGGGTGGGTTTAGGTCATGACACCATTAGTCTGCTATCGACTATGTTCGTGCTCACCACAGCGAAGCCTTCACTCTTAGCCACCTAACCACAAACTCCCCAGCTTCCCAGGGCGAAGGCCACAGCCAAGCCTGCTATCAGTCGTGTTGTGCCTTAGTACCAAGCCTAAGGGGTTCCTTAGTCCTGCATGTGCGACTAAAGCAAGTCTATGACCTGGGTAATGGAAAGGGAGTCCCTTATGCTTGGGCTACCCTGCTCCCATCTTCGCAGGATCGCCGCGGTAAACTAGTACCCTGGGCCTGCTATCAGCTCCAACCTAGCCATGGGGCCTGCTATCAACGCCAAGTTAAATGAATTTTGGGGCCTACTATTAGCCTTGGGCTATTAATGCCTTGGGGCCTGCTATCAGCGCCAAGCATTAGCCTCTACTTGCAGAGGGGAAGCTTTTCCCAAAGGCTGCTATCACCTTGGCGGGATGTTCCCTCCGCAAGTTAGTTGCGGCGGCCATAGTTGCTGCGGTAGTCATTTCCCGTGGCAAGTTCAAATGGCATAACCGACAATATTGGAGATGGCGGTGCCAATAAAGTGCCTCTGCAACTTGGGCACTGCAAGTAATGTCTCTGTAACTTAGTTGCTTCGCTTCTCTCTTTCCCTCAGCAAATCCGGGTGGCGGCGGAACCGAGAATACATGGAGTGGCGGCGCTGAGACAAAGTGCCTCCACAACTTGGTCGTCACAAGTGTCGTTTCTGCAACTTAGTTGCTTCGGCTTTCTCTTTCCCTCATTAACTTTGGATGGCGGCGGAGCCAAAGATATTAGGAATGGCGGCGCTGAGGCAAAGTACCTCAGCAACTTCCCCGCTGCATGTGTTCCCTCTGCAACTTAACCATCGCATGTGTTCCCGTTGCAACTTGACTTTCTGGAATTTTCCTTCGTGGAGTCCGTTTAGACCCATGGCGGGTCGGACCAACTTGACTTTGTGGAAGGTCGTTGACTCCTTCGTTCCTGATGCCCTTCCTTTGAAGGAGCCTCTGCTTTCTTTTAGTGAGGTTGCTTTGGATGATGCTGACATTGTGAACCCAGTCTCCGTGCTGCTATTTCGCGTGGAGCGTGGTGACTTTCCCCATTCATACATCTACTATTGCACTCACACGGGCCCTCTAACAGCCTGGTCCCTCTGGGCTGATGACATCATTGCAGATGGTGGCTTCGAGCAGGGAATGCGGGATGTTCGTCTCTACAATGCCGTTTCGATTTCAAGGGAGTTATCAGTGCGCAAAGTACAGACCAACACTGATATGGTTGTCTCCCACTGAAGCTGCGACACTCACACTTTTTCTTTGGCATGGAGGGAGATAACTCCAACCCCCGAAGATGTTACTGTCCTTCTGTGCTTGAGCACTCGTAGAGATCACCCCTTCGATCCAGCGTCCCTGACTCCTGCAGAACAAGTTGCTGTCACAGCCCTCTAAGGTGCCTTTCGAGAGGCGCGGAAGTATGGCTCTTAGTATGATCTTAAGACTGGGGAACTACTCCAGGAGAGGCCCAAGAGGGACAAAACCACTTATCTTTCCTGGCTGAAGCATTTCTTCAAGGACCTGCAACCAATTGTGGGCGACATCACAGAAGAGAGTCGCAACTCCGTAGTTGGGCCGGGCTACCGCAGCGACTTGTACTTGGCCGCCTTCGTCAGTTACTTCATTACTTTATCTCTCGGTGGTTTGGTCTTGGCACCAACAGACCCTTTGCAGATTATGTATACCGCATGGAGGAGTGTGTTCCGCCCTTTCCCTCAGCTTCTTCTAGGCATTTTTGTGGTTCCATTCTATTTTTCCGAGGCCCGCCATGTTGATTTCTCCCTCGACAGTGTCCAGGCCAACTCCCTTCTTATTGCTGCCACGATACGCCCCAGATTTCTACCCGTGTGGAACGAGAAGGGCATGTCAAGCGTCATCTATCGACCGGACAAGGTCTTTGAGCAGTTCGGCATAGATCAGGGCGTCCCACATGCCCCTCCGCTTCAGACTGATTACCAGTAGAGCTTTCAGCAGTTTGCCCGTGATTATACCGCTCTACTTGTGGAGGGCTTAGGCTTCATGGAGCTTCCCTCAGTTAGAAGAGAGGGCGCCTTTATTCCCAGTAAAAGGCCGTTCTGGCACCGCAACCTCAATCCTTTCTTCAACTTTTGGAACAATGCTTCCGTAGTCCCTGCGATGGAACCCATCCCGCAACCTGACTTATCTCTTCGTCTGCCCTCTGGCCAAGGGAAACAGACCAGTATATTCTGTCGCTTCAAGCTTCTATCCCTGCCTGCCGTGGAGAAGCCTCACCCGTCTGGGGCAAATTGCTCCCCCTCAAGTCGACACGACAGTACGGATGACCCGCTCCAAACTAAGGGAAGCCCAAGAGGCAGCGGCATCAGTTGCCGAGGCACGTGCCTCACCAAGTAGGAAGAGACTTCGAAAGGTAGCCATACTTAGAAAATATTTTGCAATGCTTCCTTAGACTTCTTACATTTACTTTGGTAATCACATAAACTTTTTTCTTTTCAGGGCCCACCAGCCATACACTGGCCCCGGAGGTTCTTCTATTGCCATCAGAATTTCCTCAGATTCAGACGACGACAACGACAACGACCTTCCCATTGCTAAAAGGGTCACAAGGTTTAGGACCCGCAGGGCAGTACTTCCAGATGTTGAAGAAGAACCAAGTGCTGTGGCCGCACCAACTACTGAGGCTGAGCCAGTTGTGGAGGCTGCAGAAAATGAAGTTCCCCCCGCTGTGGAAGTTGTTGCGGGCGGCCTAGTTGTTAAGGATGCAGAGCCTCCAAACCCCGCTAATTCTGTGCACTCCGACCGTTCCTCTATTGGCAGAGATGATTTTTTCCCTGAGACCCCAAGGGAAGATAGAGGCAAGAGAGAGCCGCTGGAAGTTGCACCTCCTCCCTTTGGAGCTGCATCTGGTGGTTCCTCCCAGTCCACTAAATCTCCATTTGTTCAGCAGACCCCACATCCGAAATGCCCAAGTGGCTGAGGAGAGTGCAAGTGTAGCGGCTGCTTCCACTGTTCCTGCTGTGGCCCCTCTAAATTTGGACCGACTTGCAGAGGTAGCTGTAACTTTAGCCACCCACACTGTTACTGCTGTCTCTGGGACCTCTGACCCAGTTGCTTCGGCAACCTTTGAACAACTAGCAGATTTGTACCCCACTCACTTTCCAGAAATGCCAGCTGACCTTGGGGTATCCCAAGATTTTTATATTGGGATGGATGCCACTGCTGTTCCAGATCTGAACGTTGGAGACTACCAAATGGATGACCTCTTTTCGGAGCGACATGACGGTGCAAGCAGCTTTAGTCTTTCTCGCGAGGCTAGTTCACCCGGTCGCCAACACTACATCTACCCATTCCAATGCTAGAGGGCAATCATCTTCAAGAGAAGTGCGTCGTCCTCAAACCTTTGGTCGCTCCACCAGTCTCCCTCCAGTGATTGAAGCTGGCGGGGGTGTGAGGGAGTCCCCTCAGCCCTTAGAGAAAGTTTCTTTTCTAACTTATTGGGTCTCCTCCGTAGCTGCTCCCCGCTTCCAGGCATTGCACCTCGACACCTTTTCTGCTTTTAACATTCCTGGATCTATGATGCACACAACACTGCTGGAGTCACTCGCCAGCTTCATTCGTGACCTTGCTACTAAGAAGATTCTGACAACCCCTAGCATGTTCGTGGAAAGTGCTGAGGCAAACCTGAGCGGATTTGAGAGGAACGGTTTGGACCTATCGTGGATGAGGGATAGGCTTCAGGCAATCGATGGTTTCCTCGAGCATACAGACAACGTGGCGATGATTGTGCCCTTGGAGGAGACTATCAAAGAGTGTGAGGATGCCTTGGAGTAGCATCGGCAGAACCTGGCTCGGTTCAAGGAGAAAGAGTCTGCGTTGGTTGCCCAGCTGCCTTGGGATGGGACCCTGATGGACTCCCTCATTAAGGGTTTGATTTGACTTAGCGTGACTCTGTTATGACTTCCTCCATCTTCTTTTCTTTATTTTGTTATTTCATTGCGCCTGCGGCGCCTTTTCTTTTCTTCTCCTCCGTCACAACTTCTTTTCAAACATTGTAATCATGTTCTGGAAGTTCGACTTTAATGAAAAGTGTGGATGGTTTGTAGTACTTTGAATTTCATTTCTTCGCCCTCCTTACATTGCTTTTATACAGTTTTTTTAAAGATAAGCAAAAACTCTTACAGTGAACGAAACTTCATTTTGCAAGGATAAAATTTCACTTAGTATGGAAAACTTTCCTCACACTAAGTGTCTATGAGAGTAACAGGTTTACTAAGTGTGTGACACTTTCTTCACATTTTGCTTTGGAAGTATTGACAAAGAAACTTACAACTCTTTTTCCTGGACAAAAGAAGTTAAGGAAAATATTCTTTGACATACTTGTCGTTGATAAGGCCAGTTTTGAACCCATCATTTACTCTTGTCAACTTGTAGTACCCACTGCTGCTTGCCTCAGAAACTTTGTAGGGGCCTTCCCATCCTAGTGAGAACTTGGGAATTGGTTGCCCCCGCATGATTACGTCCACTGTCTTCCATACCAAGTCCCTTTTATTGAACTTCTTGTGCTGAACAGACTGATTGTAGGCACGAGCTATAGATTCATGATACTTTTCCATTGCCCGCGAGGCCCGATCTCTTCTTTCTTCAGCTGCCTCTATGTCATTCTTTCTGCTGTTTGGAACTAAGTGTGCTGACATAGCCATTCTGGCTGAGGGTACTGCCAACTCAACTGGTAACACAGCTTCGGACCCGTACACTAGGGAAAATGGGGTTGCCTGAGTTGGCTTTCTCTTTGACGCTCTAAACGCCCAAAGTGCTACGGGGAGTCGTTCAGACCATGTGCCCCCTGCTTCATCTATCATTTTACTCAATATTCGAATGATGGTTTTGTTAGTCACCTCAGCTTGTCCATTCCTTTGGGGGTAGTATGGACTAGACTTGTGCTGCTTGATCTGGTATGCGTTCAGCAGTCTTCCCATATGACGATTTACAAAGGGAGTTCCATTGTTGGACAGCATTACTTTTGGTATGCCAAACCTACAGATTATGCTTTCTCTGATGAAGTTGGCTACTCCTGCCTCGTCTGCTTTCCTCATCGTTACAGCCTCCACCCCCACTTGGTACTAACTTCAGTCGCTACAAGTATCCATTTGTGGCCTTTGGATTGCTGCGCTGTCAAATGCCCAAGTATGCAACAGGTAAGGGGTCTTGATGTTGTGCAGCTGCGCTGCCGGTACATGTATCAAGTTCCCAAACTTCTGGTAGGATTGGCATCTCCTTACAAATTTTTTAGCATCTTCTTCCATTGTCGGCTAGTAGTAGCCGAGGTGAATGAGATGTCCATATAATCGCTGCCTTCCTTGATGTTCTGTCTTGTGGGCTTCCCTCAGCACCTCATTTGCCTCATCCTTTGGTCAAGGAAAAAGCGGAGGGCCCGCCTCTTAACTCTGATTGCATCGGATTTGTTCTCAAGCAGTGTGCCATTTCCAAGGTAGTCGACATATGGCTGCCTCCATTCTTCATTGCTTAAGAAATGGGCTTCCTTTTCCTTAGGATGGGATTGACATTTTGCACATTGCCTCTGCAACTCAGTACTTTCCTTTTCCATCTCTAGCCAATAATACCCTTGCCTCTGTATCCGTCGGTATAGACTGATATCTCCATCTCCACAAGACTTAGCATGGATCTGCTTAAGTCTGTAAGTTGCTTCTTGTCTACCGACGCACCTTGCCAGCAAGTTATTGGCACCGCGAAAATACAACTCTCCTCTGAGGAGCAGAAATTATGCAAGTTCTGCTGGTCTGATTGTTCCCTGGCCTGTTTTCAACTGTTTTGTTGGATTATATCTCCTTTCCATCCCTCAGCATCTTGCTCTATATGTTCTTCGGCTAACACTGCTGGTGTTGTTCTTTTCTCCATGACAATGGCTATACTATCATCTGGTATATCCACCTTTTGCCCCCAGTGTAGCCAAGGCATCAGGGAAACGGTTGTGTGTTCGAGGGGAATCCTGGATTTGGACATCATCAAATTAAGTGAGCAACCCCTGAACCACGGTGCGATACAGGCCCAACAGAGACTCCTTTAAGGCGAAATCACCCACTGTTTGCCTGACAACTAACTCGGAGTCGCCCCAAATTTTCAACTTGCGGAGGCCTTTCTTTTGGGCAGCGATTAAACCCAGTGTCAACGCCTCATATTCAGCCTCGTTGTTTGAACATTCAAAATCAAGCTTATATGATAGATGAAACTTCTCTCCATCTTCACTGTGCCAGCTCCGCCTTTCCCAGCTCCCAAAGCTCCATCAAATTTTAAGTCCCAATAAGCCTCAACTGCAGCTGCTGAGACATGGACCTCACCTGGTAGAGATACCTCTGCAGGTTCATGTTCACCAGATGGGAATTGGGCCAGTAAGTCTGCAAGTGCTTGGCTCTTGATAACCTTGGGATTAACACAAGTAATGTCATATTCTGCTAGAGCCAAAAGCCATCTTGCCATTATTCAAGTCAGAGCGCGTCTGTCTAGCAAGTAGCAGACCAGATCACTCCGAAGTCACAACATGGATAGGGTGTGCCAAAAAATAGTTGCGCAACTTTCGCACCGTGAAGATTAAGGCTAAACAATGCCTCTCAATTGGGGTATATCGCGACTCGACACCATTGACTTTGCGACTGATGTAATAGACTGGCTTCTCAATGCCATCTATGTCTTGGACAAGTAGAGCTGACCGAGGTGTAGACGTCAGGTACAGTAGCAGAGGCTTGTTGGGTTGTAGGGCAATCATTGTAAGTGCTTTCTTCACCATATCAAATGTCTACTGGTATTCCTGCAACCATTCAAACTTGTGATTCCCTTTCAGCAGTGTCCCAAAGGAAAAGGTTATCTCAGCAAGGACTGGAATGAACCTCCTGAGGTATGACACTTTGCCTAGGAATTTCTTCAAAGCCTTTTGAGAGTGTGGTGGTGGCAACTCCATGATTGATTTAATCTTATCCCCATCTACTTCAATCCCCCGCCGATGTACAAAAAAACCAAGGAACTTGCCGGCGGTAACTCCGAAGGCACACTTGAGAGGGTTCATCTTCAGGCAGAATTTGCGGCACCGCAGAAAAACTTTTTCCAAATCATCTACATATACTTCCACTTCATGATGCAACATGTCATGGAACACTGCAGCCATAGCCCGTTGGTAGGCTGCCCCCGCGTTTTTCAAACCGAAGGGTATCACCGTATAGAAAAAATTTCCCAAGGGTGTTCTAAATGCCGTTTTTTCTGCATCTTCTGATACCATTTTGATCTGGTTATAACCACTGAATCCATCCATAAAGGAGGACATCTTATGGCCCGCAGTAGAATCGACAAGTGTGTCAACATGGGGCAATGGAAACTCATCTTTCGGGCAGGCCTCATTCATTCAGGTCGGGAAAGTCCATGCAGACCCTAATCTGGCCGTTCTTCTTCTCCACAGGCACAATATTAGCTAGCCAAGTTGGGTACTGTATGGGCTCAATGAACTTGGCCCTCGGCAACTTTTCTACCTCTTCCTTAATCTTTGCCTCAAGGTCAGGGTGATACTTTCGAGCATGCTGCTTTATTGGCTTAGAGTTGGGAAAAGTATCCAGGTGATGTGTGACAAGAGATGGGTCAAAGACCAGGCATCTTATCGTATGTCCAAGCAAAGACGTCACTGTACCGCTTCAGTAGTGTTATCAATTTTGCCTTAGCTGTTGGAGCCATTGTGTCGCTGATGAACATGGGGCTTGCTCTACCTTGGTAAGTCGCTGAGGTTGACCTCAGCAAGTACCTCCTGCTGCAGTTTGGGTCTATCTTGCACGCATTCAGGGGCGGGCTCAGGCATCTCCACCAACTTTTCTTAGGACTCGTCATCGTTACATTTATTTGTCTCGGGGCCATCCTCCCAAGGTATGAAGCCTGGCGTCCAAGACCCGTCATAGGTGGTAAATTGTCTTACCGCCCTCCCGCACCGCAACAATCTTGGGCGGAGGACTTGTGGACTTGTTGCTCCTCTTCTGCCCACTACTTTCTGGAGCAGCCCCTGCATCCCGAATGCCATCCCATTTTGGCAATTTTACTCCTGCAACTTTACCGGTCCTTGGAGTTTCACCCATTGACAACTCAGTAAAGAAAACTGCATCCGAATAGTGTGCCTCCTCAACCCTAAATGGCTGTTCAGACGCATTTATATGGTCACTGTGCGCTTTTCCAACTTTGCCTTCACGCATTGGTGATAACTCGACAGGATAGCTCCATATCGGTGCATCCAAGCTCAGCCAAGTATCATGTGGCAATTTGTGTCCGCTTCAATCACATGAAACTTGGTTGCGGAAGATCTCACCAACTGCTAAGACCATGACCACATGGCCCTTGGTATCTTTTTTCTTGCCGCCAAAACCCGTCACAGTGATGGGTTGGCGAACCATCCTGGACTCTGGGACACCAGCCTTTGCAAAGGTGTCAGTAGTGATGATGTTTATGGACGCCCCCGCCATCAAGGAAAGCACACTTGAACTCTACATTATTGATGTATGCTGTGACAAAAAGAGGACGATTATGGGGAAATAGGTATGCTCTGTCTGCCTTTTAAAAAGCTATGAAGCACGGACACGGATACGGACACGCATACGGACACGGACACGGACACCGGACACGGTAATTTTTAAAAAATGGGGACACGGACACGGCAGGGGACACGGCAAATTTTTTAATTTTTTTAATAAACATTTTTATTTTAATACATATTAATTTTTTTATTTATCATATTTTTAAATAATGTGTTGTAATTAATTATTTTATTTATGTTATATACTATTAATACATATTATAAGTATATTTATAATAACTATTATATAATATATAATAAAATAATATATTTATAAGTATATTTATGTCATATATATTATATATGAATATATAATTATAATAATAGTTATTATATAATATAATAAAATAATAATAGTTATTAGTCATATATATTATATATGAATATATAATAATAATAATAATAGTTATAATGTTATATATGAATCAAGACAAAAGGACAGATGAAAAGCACAGACGGGAGGGGAGAGAACCGAGAGAGAGGAGACAGAAGCGAGACGATCGCGATCAGAAGCGAGAGAGAGGGAGACGATCGCGATCGATTGCGATCGCGAGCAAGAGAGAGAGGGCGAGAGAGAGAGAGCACTCTGCGAGGCAAAGGCGAGAGAGAGCTCGTCGAAGTCAAAATCGAAGGGGCTGGATCGTCGATCGAAGTCAAATGGGGCTGTGGATCATCGATCGAAGTCGAAGGGCTCTGCGAAGACCAGGTTTGTACTCGTTTTCCCTTTGATTACCTCTTCTCGCCGTGTCCATGGCGTGTCCAGATTCTGGACACGCGTGTCCCCTGCAAAAAAATAGATTAAATTAAGGGGACACGCCAGATGACGTGTCCCGTACGTGTCCCCGGCGTGTCCCCGTTTCCGACACTGCCACGGCTTCTATTTTGCCGTGTCCATGCTTCATAGTTAAAAAGTAATGGCCCTATAAGCTTCCTGGATGCGCCAAGGCGCATACTCCTTAGCCTCAGCAACTTCATCATGGTGCACTTCAAAGATATTAATGAGGGCTTTTGTTGCTTCCAACCTGGCGGCTTGGCTCAGCCCCAACTGGTTAAAGAAGGCGCGAAACTTAACAGAGTTTTGCAAGGCCTGGGCATTAGCATCCTCTGCGAATTTTGCCTCTGCAGGTACACTGTCTCAGGGAGCTGGCCAGTTGCAATTTCTTCTAACTCATCATAGTAAGACGCCATATGCACTTGATCACGCACAGGCCCGAGATAGCCAATCATATATGTACAGGCATCTTTGAACTTCAGCTCATTTGCGTCAACTTTCTACTGGAAGATACTTTTCAAAGTCCAACAGTCCCTAGTAGGGTGTCTGGTGGTTCTGTGATAGACACAATAATCCGGGCTTTCTTTGTCCTTCTTGGTTGGAGGGACATCAACTGGAGGCAAGTTAAGTTTACCATCAGCTACCCATTCTTTAACCAGAGCCTTAACATTCTCAAGACTGCAAGGACATGGATTTCTGTCATAACTCTTTCTCTTCCGAGAGGACGTCGCCTCCCCTTGCGAGCGGCTCCCTCCTGCAGAGGTTATCGTAGCAACTCTGCTACTGCGAGGGTAGCGGTGGTTGTCACGAGATCTGTGCAAGGGACCAGTGGTACTGAGGTTCCTAGCTGCCTCAATCAAGGCTGAAATGGTAGGCAGATTATAATTCACCAAGAAAATTTTGTAGTCGCGTATGGCACCCTCCACACATATGCTGACTAAATAGGCCTCATCCACTGGTTCATGACAGTCAATAGCCTTATCTTGGAACCGCTTAACATAGTCCAATATATCTTCGCCCTCCTTTTGAACATCTCTCCCAAGGGTGAGGGTTGTAACTTTCTCTTGGACTTGGAAGAACTTCGTGTGGAACGTGTTCACCATCTCCTCCCAACTCTTGATCGAGTTGGGAGCCAAGTTCACATACCAGCTGCAAGCCCTTTCAGTAAGTGAACTTGGAGAACTCCCGATGGCGCAGAGAGTGGTCACTGCCATGGACACCAAGAGTTTCAATGAACCTCACCACTTGTTCTCCACCATTGCCTTGTTTCCCATCAAACTTAATAAACTTGTGCACTGTATACCCAGTTGGGTATGGCATGGTCAATATCTCCTGAGAGTATGGGGCCCTCACATCTGAGTCGAGAAGAGATGGGAGTTGCTTCTTGCTACGCTCTTGCTCGAGCATAGCTTGTACATCGGCTAGAGTAACAAAGTGAGTGGGCTGGAATGGTCCAGTCTGCTCCTGGGTAGCTGAACCAGCGACCGCACCGTTCGCCTGAAGTACCATCGAAGACATCTGGATCGGAGCCCAAACCTCAGGGAACAGGTTAGGCACTAGGTTTAGGACTGCTACGGGCGAAGGTGCTTGTGCTGGAGCTGGTTGAGAAGCCATGGACATAACAGCCTCAATGAGAGTTTGCAAAGCTGCCAGGATCTCCGTCTGCGTATCCTGGAGTGACTGAACTGCCTCAATCACAACACTATGGTCACGGTCCTCTGCATGTGCTGCTCCGCCATTTGAAGAGCCTTGCTGAACTTCATCCTCTACCATTTTTTCCAGTGAGGTGTGTAAACCACTGCGAGTACGAACCATCAACAAAACAGCCTCCCCAGCAGAGTCGCCAGAAATGTAAGGGGGTTCGAGATCAGAGAAGGTGATTAGAGAGGCAAAACTATGCTAATGGTCCAAGAATGGTGGAAGTGGCTTGAAAATGAGCAGCAGCAACTGTCTGGAAGTTGGAGAGTGTGCAGCTGGGTGACGGTGAAGCACGTAGCTTAAGAAAAAAAGTATGGCAATGCCAAAATGGGCAGCAACTCTCCCAAATCCCCAAAATTCCTATAGTTGAACCTTATGATATAGGTCCTATTTATATAGGCTTTTCCTGGGCACCAAGAGGACACCAAGTGGCCAAATAGAGAGAGGACATGTGTCTTAGATGATCACATGGAATATTCTACCTTGAGCCACCAGGATGAAGGTGCCACGTGTCCTTCTACATGTACTGTGTACTATCTGTTTGCCTCCACAACTACCTTTTTGAGCCTCAACAAGTGTAGTTGCGACGGGAGTGTTTGGCGCTGAAACTCCCCCTTGAGCCTCAGCAAGTGCAGTTGCGACGGGAGCGTTTGCCGCTGCACTTGCCTTCTCAGCTCAAACCTCAGAAAGTGCACTTGCAGCAATAAACCTTACTGCTGCACTTGCCTTCTCAGTTCTACTTGGCCACTGCATGCATTCTCAGGACTCCATTAGTCTGCTATCGACTATGTTCGTGCTCACTGCAGCAAAGCCTTCACCCTTAGCCACCTAACCACAAACTTCCCAGCTTCCCCAGGCGAATGCCACAGCCAAGCCTGCTATCAGCCGTGCTGTGCCATAGTACTAATCCCAATGGGCTTCCTTAGTCCTGCCCGTGCAACTAAGGCTGGTGTATGACCTGGGTAATGGAAAGGGAGTCCCTTATGATCTGGCTACCCTGCTCCCATCTTCGCAGGATCGCCTCGGTAAACTGGTACCCTGGGCCTGCCATCAGTTCCAACCAGTAAATCTTTGGGCCTGCTATCAGTGCCAAGTTAAATGAATTTTGGGGCCTACTATCAACCCTGGGCTAGTAATGCCTTGGGGCCTGCTACCAGTGCCAGGCATTACCCTCTACTTGCAGAGGGGAAGCTTTTCCCAGAGGTTGCTATCACCTTGGCGGGATGTTCCCTCCGCAAGTTGGTTGCGGCGGCAGTAGTTGCTGCGGTAGTCATTTCCCGTGGCAAGTTCAAATGGCATAACCAACAATATTGGAGATGGCGGCGCCGACAAAGTGCGTATGCAACTTGGGCGCCTCTACAACTTAGTTACCTCGGTTCTCTCCTTCCCTCAGCAACTCCAGGTGGCGACGGAACCGAGAATACTTGGAATGGCGGCGCTAAGACAAAGTGCCTCCGCATCTTGGTCGTCACAACTGTCGCCTCTGCAACTTACGTTCTTCGGCTTTCTCTTTCCCTCATCAACTTTGGATGGCGGTGGAGCCGAAGATATCAGGAATGGCGGCGCTGAGGCAAAGTACCTCGGCAACTTCCCCGCTGCATGTATTCCCTCTACGACTTGATCGTCGCATGTGTTCCCGCTGCAACTTGACTCGGTCATTTTCCTTCGTGGAGCCTGTTTGGACCCTTGATGGGTCGGACCTACTCCGGCCCACTATTGGCCCACTTCCCTTAGACTTTAGCCCATGCTCCTTTTTCATTCCTGGTCGCCTTTTAGGGGTGACCTCAGTACTTAGCCCCATACTTAATTTGGGGTTTAATTTCTAACCCTCTACATTTGCCCCTGCCCCTGCCCCAATGGGAACACATTTCTGGTTTCCAGCGCGTGCATGACGCCAGCAAGTAACCCAAGGGTTGTGTCGGATGGGTCAGAAGTTGTGTCGGCTCTTTAAAGGATTACCCTCTTAACTGACGGGTCATAATGGGCCTAGGGAAGCGTGTCGACGCCTTTTTGCTACTTTCTTTATAAATAGCGCCCTTGGGTCCACTGGTCCCCCACTTTCGCCCAAACACACTTTTTGTCTCCTTGTCTTCTTCTCTTCCTTGTCCCCACTTTCCAAAGTCTTCTTTACTTTTCTTTATACTTCCTTATGGCCAGCACAAGGTTTCTACCCGACAGGGCTAACCCACCCCCTACTGAGTGGAGGAGGGCCTCATACTTCGGAGGGCTAGCTGACCCTTTTTGGAAGGCCATTAACTCCTTCGTTCCTGATGCCCTTCCTTTCAAGAAGCCTCTGCTTCCTTTTGGTAAGGCAGCTTTGGATAATGCTAACATGGTGAATCCAGTCTCTGTGCTACGGTTTCGCGTGGAGCGTGGTGAGTTTCCCCATTCATACATCTAGTATCGCACTCACTTAGGCCCTCCAACAGGCTGGTCACTCTGGGTTGATGACATCATTGCAGATGGTGGCTTCGAGCAGCGATTGCGGGATGTTCGTCTCTACAATGCCGTTTCGATTTCGAGGGAGTTATCAGTGCGCAAAGTACAGACCAACAATGATATGGTTGTCTTTCGCTGGAGCCGCGACACTCACGCTGTTTCTTTGGCATGCGTGGAGATAACTCCAACCCTCGAAGATGTTGCCGTCCTTCTGCGCTTGAGCACTCGTGGAGATCACCCCTTCGATCCAGCGTCCCTGACTCCTACAGAACAAGTTGTTGTCACTGCCCTCCAAGGTGCCTTTCGAGAGGCGCGGAAGTATAGCTCTTGGTCTAATCTTGGGACTAGGGAACTACTCCAGGAGAGGCCCAAGAGGGACAAAAGCACTTATCTTTCCTGGCTGAAGCATTTCTTCAAGGACCTGCAACCAGTTGTGGGCGACATCACAAAAGAGAGTCGCACCTTCGTAGTTGGGCTGGGCTACCGCAGCGACTTGTACTTGGTCGCCTTCGTCAGTTACTTCATTTCTTTTGTTTGTTCTCCCCAGCAACCTTGCTAAACAATGACAAAAGTAAGAGAATAAATAAGAGCCTAAATATATATATATATATACATATTTTAACCAAGCCAAATAGATAATGACCACACTTATTATTATTACTATTATTATTTTCAAACAATATATAGATATACACACAAACAAAATGGTTTAGTAATAGCAGCTGAATAAAATAGCATGGGTCTTACAGTTTCAACAAATCAATAACATGTTCTTCATCTTCCGTGTTCTCTCTCTATGTCTTGCTCCTTCATTTTCTCTCTTTATCTTCCCTCTTCTCTCTATCCCTCTTCCCCCATTTTCAGCTTTTTTTTGTGTATTTTTTCGAAAGAAATAGTATGGAACCGTTACGTAACGGTGCGTAACAGGCCGTTACGGCTGTTACGGCACCGTTACGACCGCTATGACAGTCGCTACGGCCGACACACTTGTGAATTTCAATCACACTGCAAAAGCGGCCGTAACGGGTGGCGGTAACCGCCAAAACCGTTACGTAACGGCGTTACGTAACGGTTGCGACCGCTTTTTAAAACCTTGGCTGAGAGTATTAACCCTCTGGTGTTCCCATTGGCTGTCAAGCTTTGCAGCGGCAGCCAGATCCCTCTAGCCCCCCTCTTCTTGGGGAACTTATACTTCCGCCTTGACCTCATCCATTCGGACATGGAGCAATCCATGGGCCCGCTATGATGTGTTGAGCTTTGTACACACTCAGTTCCTGACCGCTTTCTTCTATGAGAGATTCCCTGCCACGGGCCCAGTCCCTAAAGAGCATGAGCCTTTCTTCACAGACAAAGTCCTTGATGCAGAGGGTCGTCCTGTTCTAGATGCAAAAGGTCGACCTGTCACGAGGCAAGTGCGCCACTCCCTCCTTCGCATCTCTCGATGGTCTGGTCTTGGCACCAACAGACCCTTTGCAGATTATGTAGACCGCATGGAGGAGTGTGTGTTCCGCCCTTTCACTCATCTTCTTCCAAGCATTTATGTGGTTCCATTCTCTTTTTCCAAGGCTCGCCATGTTGATTTCTCCCTCGACAGTGTCCTGGCCAACTCCCTTCTTATTTCTGCCATGAGACGCCCCGAATTTCTACCCGTATGGAACGAGGAGGGCATGTCCAGCGTCATCCATCGACCGGACAGGGTCCCTGAGCAGTTCGGCATGGATCAGGGCGTCCCACATTTCCCTCCGCTTCAGACTGATTATCACCAGAGCTTTCAGCAATTTGCTCGTGATTGTACCGCTCTACTTGTGGAGGGCTTAGGCTTCATGGAGCTTCCCTCACTTGGAAGAGAGGGCGCCATTAATCCCAGTAAAAAGCCGTTCTAGCCGTTCTAGCACCGCAACCTCAATTCTTTCTTCAACTTTTGCAACAGTGCTCCCGTAGTCCTTCCGATGGAACCCATCCCGCAGCCTGACTTATCTCTTTGTCTGCCCTCCGGCCGAGGGAAACAGACCAGTATATTCTGTCGCTTCAAGCTTCTATCCCTGCCTGCCGTGGAGAAGTCTCACCCGTCTGGGGCAAATTGCTCCCCCTCAAGTCGGCACGACAGTTACGGACGACCCGCTCCAGACTAAGGGCAGCCCAAGAGGAAGCGACATCAATTGCCGAGGCACGTGCCTCACCAAGTAGAAAGAGACTTCGAAAGGTACCCATATTTAGAAAATATTTTGCATTGCTTCCTTGGACTTCTTACATTTACTTTGGTAATCACATAACCTTTTTTCTTTTTAGGGCCTACCGGCCATACCATCGGCCCCGGAGGTTCTTCTACTGCCATCGGAATTTCCTCAGATTCAGACGACGACAACGACGACGACCTTCCCATTGCCACAAGGGTTACAAGGTTCAGGACCCGCAGGGCAGTACTTCCAGATGTTGAAGAAGAACCAAGTGCTGGGGCTGCCCCAACTACAGAGGCTGAGCCAGTTGTGGAGATTGCAAAAAATGAAGTTCCCCCTGCTATGGAAGTTGTTGCAAACGGCCAAGTTGCTAAGGGTGCAGAGCCTCCAAACCCCGCTGATTCTGTGCACTCTGACCATTCCTCTGTCGGCGGAGATGATTTTTTCCCTGAGACCCCAAGGGAAGATAGCGACATGAGAGAGCCGCTGGAAGTTGCACCACCTCCCTTTGGAGCTGCATCTGGTGGTTCCTCGCAGTCCACTGAGTCTCCATTGGTTCAACAGACCCCACTTCCGAACGCCCAAGTGGCTGAGGAGAGTGCAAGTGTAGCGGCTGCTTCCACTGTTCCTACTGTGACCCCTCTAAATTTGGACCGACTTGCAGAGGTAACTGTAACTTTAGCCACCAACACTGTTACTGCTGTCGCTGGGACCTCTGACCCAGTTGCTTCGGCAACCTCACAACAGCTGGCAGACTTGTACCCCCACTCACTTTCTGGAAGTGCCAACTGACCTTGGGGTATCCCAAGATTTTTATACTGGGATGGATACCACTGCTGTTTAAGACCTGAACATTGGAGACTACCAGATGGATAACCTCTTTTCGGAGCGACATGACGGTGCAGGCAGCTTCAGTCTTTCTCGCGAGGCTAGTTCACCCGGTCGCCAACGCTACATCTACCCATTGCAATGCGGCTGGGCAATCATCTTCAGGGGAAGTGAGTCGTCCTCAGACCTTTGGTAGCCCCACCAGTCTCCCTCCAGTGATTGACGCTGGAGGGGGTGTGAGGGAGTCCCCTCAGCCCTCAGCGAAAGTTTCTTTTCTAAGTTATTGGGTCTCCTCCGTAGCTGCTCCAACTCTCGCCCCGCATCAAGGCGCTGCACCCGGCACCTTTACTGCTTTTTACGTTCCTGGATCTATGGTGCAGACAGGACTGCTGGAGTCACTTGCCACCTTCATCCGCGACCTTGCTACTAAGAAGATTCTGGCAACCCCTAGCAAGTTCGTGGAAAGTGCTGAGGCAAACCTGAGCGGCTTTGAGATGAACGGTTTGGACCTACTGTGGATGAGGGATAGGCTTCAGGCAGTCGATGGTTTCCTCGAGCATGCGGACAACGTGGCGATGATAGGGCCAGTTTTGAACCCATCATCTACTCTTGTCAACTTGTAGCACCCGTTGCTGCTTGCCTCAGCAACTTTGTACGGGCCTTCCCATCTTGGTGAGAGCTTGGGAATTGGTTGCCCCCACATGATTGCGTACACTGTCTTCCATACCAAGTTTTCTTTATTGAACTTCCTGTGCTGAACAGATTGATTATAGGCACGAGCTACGGATTGATGATACTTTTCCATTGCCCGCGAGGCCCGATCTCTTCTTTCTTTAGCTGCCTCTATGTCATTCTTTTTGCTGTCTGGAACTAAGTGTGCTGACATTGCCATTCTTGCTGAGGGTACTGCCAACTCAACTGGTAACACAGCTTCGGACCCGTACACTAGGGAAAATGGGGTTGCCTGAGTTGGCTTTCTCTTTAACGCTCTATACGCCCAAAGTGCTACGGGTAGTCGTTCAGACCATGTGCCCCCTACTTCATCCAAAATTTTACTCAATATTTGGATGATGGTTTTGTTGGTCGCCTCAGCTTGTCCATTCCCCAGGGAGTAGTATGGACTAGACTTGTGCTCCTTAATCTGAATGGCGTTCAACAGTCTTCCCACATGACGATTTACAAAGGGAGTTCCATTATCGGACAACATTACTTTTGGTATGCCAAAACCTACAGATTATGCTTTCTCTGATGAAGTTGGCTACTCCTGCCTCGTCTGCCTTCCTCATCGGTATAGCCTCCACCCCCACTTGGTACTAACTTCAGTCGCTGCAATCTGTGGCCTTTCGATTGCTGCGCTGTCAAATTCCCAAGCATGGAACAAGTAAGGGGTCTTGATGTTGTGCAGCTCAACTGCCGGTGCATCTATCAAGTTTCCAAACTTCTGGCAGGATTAGCATCTCCTTACAAAGTTTTTAGCATCTTCTTCCATTGTCGGCCAGTAGTAGCCGAGGTGAATGAGATGTCCATATAATCGCTGCCCTCTTTGATGTTCTGTCTTGTGGGCTTGCCTCAGCACCTCATTTGCCTTATCCTTTGGTCAAGGAAGAAGCGGAGGGCCCGCCTCTTAACTCTGATTGCATCGGCTTTGTTCTCAGGCAGTGTGCCATTTCCAAGGTAGTCGACATATGGCTGCCTCTATTCTTCACTGCTTAAGAAATGAGCTTCCTCTTCCTTAGGATGGGATTAGCATTTTGCACATTGCCTCTGCAACTTAGTACTCTCCTTTTCCATCTCTGGCCAGTAATACCCTTGCCTCTGTATCCGTCGGTATAGACTGATATCTCCATCTCCACAAGACTTAGCATGGATCTGCTTAACTCTCAAAGTTGCTTCTCATCTACCGACGCACCTTGCCAGCAAGTTGTTGGCACCGTGAAAATACAACTCTCCTTTGAAGAGCATAAATTATGCAAGTTCTACTGGTCTGATTGTTCCCTGGCCCGTTTTCAACTGTTCTATTGGATTATATCGGCTTTCCATCCCTCAGCATCTTGCGCTATATGTTCTATGGCTAACACTGCTATTGTTGTTCTTTTCTCGATGACGATGGCTATACTATCATCTGGTATACCCACTTTTGCCCCAGTGTAGCCAAGGCATTGGGGAAACGGTTGTGTGTTCGAGGGGTATGCTGGATTTGGACATCATCAAATTGAGTGAGCAACCCTTGAACCAAGGTGCGATACGGGCCCGACAGAGGGTCTTAATAGCCTTGGGATTAACACAAGTGATGTCATATTCTGCTAGAGCCAAAAGCCATCTTGCCATTCTTCCAGTCAGAGCGGGTTTGCTTAGCAAGTAGCGAACCGGATCACTCCGGGGTCACAACATGGATCGAGTGTGCCAAAAAATAGTGGCGTAACTTCCGCACGGTGAAGATTAAGGCTAAACAATGCCTCTCAATTGGGGTATATCGCGACTCGACACCATTGACTTTGCGAATGGTGTAATAGACTGGCTTCTCAATGCCATCTGTCTTGGACAAGTAGAGCCCCAATAGATTGAGGTGTAGACGTTAGGTACACTAGCAGAGGCTTGTTGGGTTGTAGGGCAATCATGGTAAGTGCTTTCTTCACCATATCAAATGCCTGCTGGTGTTCTTGCATCAATTCAAACTTGCGATTCCCTTTCAGCACTGTCCCAAAGGAAAAGGTTATCTCAGCAAGGGCTGGAATGAACCTCCTGAGGTATGACACTTTGCCTAGGAATTTCTTCAAAGCCTTTTGAGAGTGTGGTGGTGGCAACTCCGTGATTGATTTAATCTTATCCCCATCTACTTCAATCCCCCGCCGATGTACAAAAAAACCAAGGAACTTGCCGGCGGTAACACCAAAGGCACACTTGAGAGGGTTCATCTTTAGGCAGGATTTGCAGGCACCGCAGAAAAACTTTTTCCAAGTCGCAGAGGTGTCGGTTTGCCTTGATAGACTTGACCACCAGATCATCCACATATACTTCCACTTCATGATGCAACATGTCATGGAACACTGCAGTCATAGCCCGTTGGAAGGCTGCCCCTGCATTTTTCAAACCGAAGGGCATCACCGTATAGAAAAAATTTTCCAAGGGTGTTCTAAATGTCGTTTTTTCTGCATCTTCTGATGCCATTTTGATTTGGTCATAACCACTGAACCCATCCATAAAGGAGAACATCTTATGGCCTGTAGTAGAATCAACAAATATGTCAACATGGGGCAGTGGAAACTCATCTTTCAGGCAGGCCTCATTCATTCCGGTCGAGAAAGTCTACGCAGACCCTGATCTGGCCGTTCTTCTTCTCCACAGGCACAACATTTGTTAGCCAAGTTGGGCACTGTATAGGCTCAATGAACTTGGCCCTCGGCAACTTTTCTACCTCTTCCTTAATCTTTGCCTCAAGGTCAGGGTGATACTTTCGGGCATGCTGCTTTATTGGCTTAGAGTTGGGAAAAGTATCCAGGTGATGTGTGATAAGAGATGGGTCAAGACCAGGCATCTCATCGTATGTCCAAGCAAAGACGTCATTGTACCGCTTCAGTAGTGTTATAAATTCTGCCTCAGCTGTTGGAGCCATTATGATGCTGATGAACACGGGGCCTGCTCTGCCCTGGTAAGTCGCTGAGGTTGACCTCAGCAAGTACCTCCTGCTGCGGTTTGGGTCTATCTTGCACGCATTTACGGGCGGGCTCAAGCGTCTCCACCAACTTTTCTTGGGACTCGTCATCGTCACATTTATTTGTCTCGGGGCCATCCTCCCAAGGTATGAAGCCTGGCCTCCAAGACCCGTTATAGGTAGTAAACTGTCTTACTACCCTCCCGCACTTTAACAATCTTGGGCAGAGGACTTGTGGACTTGCTGCTCCTCTTCTGCCCACTACTTTCTGGAGCAGCCCCTGCATCCCGAATGCCTTCCCATTTTGGCAATTTTACTCCTGCAACTTTACTAGTCCTTGGAGTTTCACTCGTTGACAACTCAGTAAAGAAAACTGCATCCGAATAGTGTGCCTCCTCAACCCCAAATGGCTGTTCAGAAGCATTTATATGGTTACTGTGCGCTTTCCCAACTTTGCCTTCACGCATTGGTGATAACTCGACGGGATAGCTCCATATCGGTGCATCCAAGCTCTGCCAAGTATCATGTGGCAATTTGGGTCCGCTTCAATCACATGAAACTTGGTTGCGGAACAGATCTCACCAACTGCTAAGTCCACGACCACATGGCCCTTGGTATCTTTTTTCTCGCTGCCAAAACATGTCACAGTGATGGGTTGGCGAACCATCCTGGACTCTAGGATACCAGCCTTTGTAAAGGCGTCAGTAGTGATGACGTTTATGGACGCCCCCTGCCATCAAGGAAAGCACGCTTGAACTCTACATCATTGATGTATGCTGTGACAAAAAGAGGACGATTATGGGGAAATGGGTATGCTCTGTCTGCCTCTGAAAAAGTAATGGCCCCATAAGCATTCTGGATGCGTCGAGGCACATACTCCTTAGCCTCAGCAACTTCATCATGGAGCACTTCAAAGATATTAATGAGGGCTTTTGTTGCTTCCTACCTGGCGGCTTGGCTCAACCCCAACTGGTCAAAGAAGGCGCGAAACTTAACAGAGTTTTGTAAGGTCTGGGCATTAACATCCTCTGCGAATTTTGCCTCTGCAGGTACTGCCTCAGGGAGTTGGTCGGTTGCAATTATTTCTAACTCATCATAGTAAGACGCCATATGCACTTGATCACTTACAGGCCCGAGATAGCCAATCATATATGTACATTCTTCCCCTTCTCTTTGTGGTTAGGATAAGGGTCCTTCCGCACATCACGGTTACCAGCATCTTTGAACTTCAGCTCATTTGCGTCAACCTTCTTCTTGAAGATACTTTTCAAAGTCCAACAGTCCCTAGTAGGGTGTCTAGTGGTTCTGTGATAGCCATAATAATCCGGGCATTCTTTGTCTTTCTTGGTTGGAGGGACATCAACTGGAGGCAAGGTAAGTTCACCATCAGCTACCCATTCTTTAACCAGAGCCTTAACATTCTCAGGGTTGCAAGGACATGGATTTCTGTCCGCATAACTCTTTCTCTTCCGAGAGGACGTCACCTCCCCTTGCGAGCGGCTCCCTCCTACAGAGGTTACCGCAGTAACTCTGCTACTGCGAGGGTAGCAGTGGCTGTCATGAGATCTATGCAAGGGACCAGTGGTACTGAGGTTCCAAGCTGCCTCAATCAAGGTTGCAATGGTAGGCAGAATATGATTCACCAAGAAAATTTTGTAGTCGCGTATGGCACCCTCCACACACATGATGACTAAATGGGCCTCATCCACTGGTACTTAATAAACTTAGGCACTGTATACCCAGTTGGGCATGGCATGGTCAATATCTCCTAAGAGTATGGGGCCCTCACATCTGAGTCGGGGAGAGATGGAGGTCGCTTCTTGCTACGCTCTAGCTCGAGCATAGCTTGTAGATCGACTAGAGTAACAAAGTGAGTGGGCTAGAATGGTCCAGTCTGCTCCTGGGTAGCTAAACCAGCGGCCGCACTGTTCGCCTGAAGTACCACCGGAGGCACCTGGATCGGAGCCCGAACCTCAAGGAACAGGTTAGGCACTAGGGTTTGGGACTGCTACGGGCGGAGGTGCTTGCGCTGGAGCTGGTCGAGAAGCCATGGCCATAATAGCCTCAGTGAGAGTTTGCACAGCTGCCAGGATCTCCCTCTGCGTATCCTGCAGTGAATGAACTGCCTCAACCACAACACTGTGGTCACGGTCCTCCGCATGTGCTGCTCCGCCATTTGAAGAGCCTTGCTGAACTTCATCCTCTACCATTTTTTCCAGTGAGGTGTGTAACCACTGCGGGTATGAACCATCAACAAAGCAGCCTCCCCAGCGGAGTCGCCAGAAATGTAAGGGGTTCGAGGTTAGCGAAGGTGATTAGAGAGGCAAAACTATGCTAATGGTCCAAGAATAGTGGAAGTGGCTTGAGAATGAGAAGCAGCAACTGTCTAGAAGTTGGAGAGTGTGCAGCTGGGTGAGGGTGAAGCAAGTAGCTCAAGAAGAAATGTATGGCAGTGCCAAAATGGGTAACATCTCCCCCAAATCCCCAAAATTCCTCTTGTTGAACCTTGGGAAATGGGTCCTATTTATATAGGCTTTCCCTTAGCACCAAGAGGACACCAAGTGGCCAAATATAAAGAGGACATGTGTCCTAGATGATCACATGGAATATTCTGCCTTGAGCCGCCAGACTGAAGGTACCACGTGTCCTTCTGCATGTACTGTGTACTATCTGTTTGCCTCCGCAACTACCTTTTTGAGCCTCAGCAAGTGTAGTTGCGACAGGAGTGTTTGGCGCTGCAACTCCCTCCTGAGCCTCAGCAAGTGCAGTTGCGACAGGAGCGTTTGCTGCTGCACTTGCCTTTTCAGCTCGAACCTCAGAAAGTGCACTTGCAGCGATAAACCTTGCTCCTACACTTGCCTTCTCAGTTCTACTTGGCCACTGCATGCATTCTCAGGACTCCATTAGTCTGCTATCGACTATGTTCGTGCTCACTGCAGCACAGTCAAGCCTGCTATCAGCCGTGCTGTGCCTTAGTCTTGCCCGTGCGACTAAGGCAGGTCTATGACCTGGGTAATGGAAAGGGAGACCCTTATGATCGGGCTACCCTACTCCCATCTATGACCTAGGTAATGGAAAGCGAAGCCGAAGATATTAGGAATGGCGGCGCTGAGGCAAAGTACCTCGGCAACTTCCCTGCTGCATGTATTCCCTCTGCAACTTGACCGTCGCATGTGTTACCGCTACAACTTGACTCGGTCATTTTCCTTCGTGGAGTCTGTTTGGACCTTTGGCGGGTCGGACCTACTCCGGCCCACTCTTGGCCCACTTCCCTTGGACTTTAGCCCATGCTCCTTTTTCATTCCTGGTCGCCTCTTAGGGTCGACCTCAGTACTTAGGCCCATACTTAATTTGGGCTTTAATTTCTGGCCCTCTACATTTGCCCCTGCCCCAGTGGGGGACACGTTCCTGGTTTCCCGCACGTGCATGACGCCAGCAACTAACCCAAGGGTTGCGTCGGTTCGGTCAGAAGTTGTGTCAGCTCTTAAAAGGATTACCCTCTTGACTGACGGGTCATAATGGGCCTAGGGAAGCGTGTCGGCGCCCTTTTGCTACTTTCTTTATAAACAGCGCCCTTGGGTCCACTGGTCCCCCACTTCCGCCTAAACACACTTTCTGTCTCCTTGTCTTCCTCTCTTCCTTGTCCCCACTTTCCAAAGTCTTTTTTACTTTTCTTTATACTTCCTTATGGCCAGCACAAGGTTTCTACCCGACAGGGCTGACCCACCCCCTACTGAGTAAAGAAGGGCCTTACACTTCGGAGGGCTAGCTGACCCTTTCTGGAAGGCAGTTGACACTGATGCCCTTCCTTTGGAGGAGCCTCTGCTTCCTTTTCGTGAGGCAGCTTTGGATGATGCTAACATGGTGAACCCACTCCCTGTGCTATGGTTTCGCGTGGGGCGTGGTGACTTTCCCCATTCATATATCTACTATCGCACTCACTCGGGCCCTCCAACAGGCTGGTCCATCTGGGTTGATGACATCATTGCAGATGGTGGCTTCGAGCAGCGATTGCAGGATGTTCGTTTCTACAATGCAGTTTCGATTTCGAAGGAGTTATCAGTGTGCAAAGTACAGACCAACATTGATATAGTTGTCTCCTGCTGCAGCCGCGACACTCACACTTTTTCTTCGGCATGGGTGGAGATAACTCCAACCCTCGAAGATGTTGCCGTCCTTCTGCGCTTCAGCACTCGTGCAGATTGCCCCTTCGATCCAGCGTCCCTGACACCAACAGAACAAGTTGTTGTCACTGCCCTCCAAGCTGCCTTTCGAGAGGCGCTGAAGTATGGCTCTTAGTCTAATCTTAGGACTGGGGAACTACTCCAGGACAGGCCCAAGAGGGACAAAACCACTTATCTTTCTGGCTGAAGCATTTCTTCAAGGACCTGCAACCAGTTGTGGGCGACATCACAGAGGAGAGTCGCAACTCCGTAGTTGGGCCGGGCTACCGCGGCGGCTTGTACTTGGCCGCCTTCGTCAGTTACTTCATTTATTTTTTTTTGTTCTCCCCAACAACCCTGCTGAGAGTATTAACCCTCTGGTGTTCCCTTTGGCTGTCAAACTTTGCAACGACAGCCAGATCCCTTTGGCCCCCCTCTTCTTGGGGAACATATACTTCCGCTTTAATCTCATCCATTCGGAGATGGAGCGATCCATGGGCTCGCTATGATGTGTAAAGCCCTATGTACACACTCAGTTCCTGACCGCTTTCTTCTATGAGAGATCCCCGGCCACGGGCCCCGTCCCTAAAGAACATGAGCCTTTCTTCACAGACGAAGTCTTTGATGCAGAGCGTCGTCCTGTTCTAGATGCAAAGGGTCGACCTGTCACAAGGCAAGTGCGCCACTCCCTCCCTCCCTCGCATCTCTCGGTGGTCTGGTCTTGGCACCAACAGACCCTATGCAGATTATGTAGACCGCATGGAGGAGTGTGTGTTCCGCCCTTTCACTCAGCTTCTTCCAGGTATTTCTGTGGTTCCATTCTATTTTTCCGAGGCTCGCCATGTTGATTTCTCCCTCGACAGTGTCCAGGCCAACTCCCTTCTTATTGCTGCCATGATACGTCCCGGATTTCTACACGAGTGGAACGAGGAGGGCATGTCCAGCGTCATCTATTGACCGGACAGGGTCCCTGAGCAGTTCGGCATGGATCAGGGCGTACCACATGCCGCTCCGCTTCAGACTGATTACCACCAGAGCTTTCAGCGGTTTGCCCGTGATTATAACGCTCAACTTGTGGAGGGCTTAGGCTTCATGGAGCTTTCCTCACTTGGAAGAGAGGGCGTTTTTACTCCGACTAAAAGGCTGTTCTGGCACCGCCACCTCAACTCTTTCTTCCACTTTTGCAACAGTGCTCCCGTAGTCCCTGCGATGGAACCCATCTCGCAGACTAGCTTATCTCTTCGTCTGCACTCTGGCCAAGGGAAACAGACCAGTATATTCTGTCGCTTCAAGCTTCTATCCCTGCCTATCGTGGAGAAGCCTCACCTATCAGGGGCAAATTGCTCCCCCTCAAGTCGGCACGACAATAAGGATGAACCGCTCCAGACAAAGGGCAGCCCAAGAGGTAGGGGCATCAGTTGCCGAGGCACGTGCCTCACCAAAGAGGAAGAGACTCCGAAAGGTACCCATACTTAGAAAATATTTTGCATTGCTTCCTTGGACTTCTTACATTTACTTTGGTAATCACATAACCTTTTTACTTTTTAGGGCCCACCGGTAATACCACCGGCGCCGGATGTTCTTCTACTGCCATCGGAATTTCCTCAGATTCAGACGACGAACGACGACGACGACCTTCCCATTGCTACAACGGTTACAAGGTTCAGGACCCGCAGGACAGTACTTCCAGATGTTGAAGAAGAACCAAGTGCTGGGGCCACACCAACTACTGAGGCTGAGCCAGTTGTGAAGGCTGCAGAAAATGAAGTTCCCCCTGCTGTGGAAGTTGTTGCGGGCGGCCTAGTTGCTGAGGGTGCAGACCCTCCTAAACTCCGCTGATTCTGTGCACTCCGACCGTTCCTCTGTCGGCGCAGATGATTTTTTCACTGAGACCCCAAGGAAAGATAGCAGCATGAGAAAGCCGCTGGAAGTTGCACCACTTCTCTTTGGAGCTGCATCTGGTGGTTCCTCCCTGTCCACTGAGTCTCCATTGGTTCAGCAGACCCCACTTCCGAACGCCCAAGTGGCTGAGGAGAGTGCAAGTGTAGCGGCTGCTTCCACGGTTCCGGCTGTGACCCCTCTAAATTTGGACCGACTTGCAGAGTTAACTGTCACTTTAGCCACCCAAACTGCTATTGCTGTCGTTGGGACCTCTGACCCAGTTGCTTCGGCAATCCTCTGAACAGCTGGCAGACTTGTACCCCACTCACTTTCCAGAAGTCCTAGCTAACCTTGGGGTATCCCAAGATTTTTATACTGGGATGGATACCACCGCTGTTCTAGATCTGAACATTGGAGACTACCAGATGGATGACCTCTTTTCGGAGGAACATGACGGTGCAGGCAGCTTTAGTCTTTCTCGCGAGGCTAGTTCACCCGCTCGCCAACGCAGCATCTACCCATTCCAATGCTGCTAGGCAATCATCTTCAGTGAAAGTGCGTCGTCCTTAGACCTTTGGTCGCTCCACCAATCTCCCTCCAGTGATTGAAGCTGGCAGGGTATGAGGGAATCCCCTTAGCCCTCAGAGAAAGTTTCTTTTCTAAGTTACTGGGTCTCCTCTGTAGCTGCTCCCACTCTCGCCCCGCATCTAGGCGCCGCACCCCGATACATTTATTGCTTTTAACGTTCCTGGATCTATGGTGCAGACAGCACTGCTAGAGTCACTCGCCAGCTTCATTTGTGACCTTGCTACTAAGAAGATTCTGACAACCCCGAGCAAGTTCGTGGAAAGTGCCGAGGTAAACCTGAGCGGCTTTCAGATGAACGGTTTGGACCTAACGTGGATGAGGGATAGGCCACAGGCAGTCGATGGTTTCCTCGAGCATGCAGACAACGTGTCGATGATAGGGCCAGTTCTGAACCCATCATCTACTCTTGTCAACTTGTAGTACCCGCAGCTGCTTGCCTCAGCAACTTTGTAGGGGCCTTCCCATCTTGGTGAGAACTTGGGAATTGGTTGCCCCCGCATGATTGCGTCCACTGTCTTCCATACCAAGTCCCCTTTATTGAACTTCTTGTGCTGAACAGATTGATTGTAGGCACGAGCTATGGATTCATGATACTTTTCCATTGCCCGCGAGGTCCGATCTCTTCTTTCTTCAGCTGCCTTTATGTCATTCTTTCTGCTGTCTGGAACCAAG
This sequence comes from Camellia oleifera, assembly GCA_022316695.1. NCBI lineage: Eukaryota > Viridiplantae > Streptophyta > Magnoliopsida > Ericales > Theaceae > Camellia > Camellia oleifera. The sequence continues at coordinate 92,606,890 of CM039308.1, read as the reverse complement.
TGTGCTGACATAGCCATTCTTGCTGACGGGTACTGCCAACTCAACTGGTAACACAGCTTCGGACCCGTACACTAGCGAAAATGGGGTTGCCTGAGTTGACTTTCTCTTTGACGTTCTATACACCCAGAGTGCTATCAGTGAGCAAAGTACAGACCAACACTGATACGGTTGTCTCCAGCTGGAACCGCGACACTCACACTTTTTTTTGGCATGGGAGGAGATAACTCCAACCCTCAAAGATGTTGTCATCCTTCTACGCTGGAGCACTTGTAGAGATCACCCCTTCGATCCAGCATCCCTGACTCCTGCAGAACAAGTTTCTGTCACTGCCCTTCAAGGAGCCTTTCGAGAGGCGTGGAAGTATTGCTCTTGGTTTGATCTTAGGACTGGGGAACTACTCCAAGAGAGGCCCAAGAGGGACAAAACCACTTATCTTTCTGGCTGAAGCATTTCTTCAAGGACCTGCAACCAGTTGTGGGTGACATCACAAATGAGAGTCCCAACTCCGTAGTTGGACCAGGCTACCGCGGCGACTTGTACTTGGCCGCCTTCGTCAGTTACTTCATTTTTTTTTTTTTTTGTTCTCCCCAGCAACCCAACCGAGCGCATTAACCCTGTGGTGTTCCCTTTGGCTATCAAACTTTGCAGCGGCAGCCAAATCCCTCTGGCCCCCCTCTTCTTGGGAAACTTATACTTCCGCCTTGACCTAATCCATTCGGAGATGGAGCGATCCATTGGACCACTATGATGTGCAGAGCTCTTTGTACACACTCAGTTCCTGACCGCTTTCTTCTATGAGAGATTCCCTACCACGGGCCCCGTCCCTAAAGAACATGAGCCTTTCTTCACAGAACAAGTCCTTGATGCAGAGCATCGTCCTGTTCTAGATGCAAAGAGTCGACCTGTCACGAGGCAAGTGCGCCACTCCCTCCCTCCCTCGCATCTCTCGGTGGTCTGGTCTTGGCACCAACAGACCCTTTGCAGATTATGTAGACCGCATGAAGGAGTGTGTGTTCCGCCCTTTCACTCAGCTTCTTCCAGGCATTTTTGTGGTTCCATTCTATTTTTCCGAGGCTCGCCATGTTAATTTCTCCCTCGAGAGTGTCCTGGCTAACTCCCTTCTTATTACTGCCATGATACGCCCCGGATTTCTACCCGAGTGGAACGAGGTGGGCATGTCCAGCGTCATCTATCGACCGGACAGGGTCCCTGAGCAGTTCGGCATGGATCAGGGTGTCCCACATGCCCCTCCGCTTCAGACTGATTACCACCAGAGCTTTCAGCGGTTTGCCCGTGATTATACCGCTCTACTTGTGGAGGGCTTAGGCTTCATGGAGCTTTCCTCACTTGGAAGAGAGGGCGTTTTTACTCTGACTAAAAGGCTGTTCTAGCACCGCAACCTCAACTCTTTCTTCCACTTTTGCAACAGTGCTCCCGTAGTCCCTGCGATGGAACCCATCCCGCAGCCTAACTTATCTCTTCGTCTGCCCGTCTGGCCGAGGGAAACAAACCAGTATATTCTGTCGCTTCAAGCTTCTATCCCTGCCTACCGTGGAGAAGCCTCACCCGTCTAGGGCAAATTACTCCCCCTAAAGTCGGCACGACAGTACGGATGAACCGCTCCAGACAAATGGCAGCCCAAGAGGCAGCGGCAGCAGTTGCCGAGGCACGTGCCTCACCAAGTAGGAAGAAACTCCGAAAGGTACCCATACTTAGAAAATATTTTGCATTGCTTCCTCGGATTTCTTACATTTACTTTGGTAATCACATAACCTTTTTACTTTTTAGGGCGCACCGGCCATACCACCGGCCCCGGATGTTCTTCTACTGCCATCGGAATTTCCTCAGATTCAGACGACGACAACGACCTTCCCATTGCTACAAGGGTTACAAGGTTCAGGACCCGCAGGACAGTACTTCCAGATGTTGAAGAAGAACCAAGTGATGGGGTCGCACCAACTACTGAGGCTGAGCCAGTTGTGGAGGCTACAGAAAATTAAGTTCCCCCTGCTGTGGAAGTTGTTGCGGGCGGCCTAGTTGCTGAGGGTGCAGACCCTCCAAACCCCGCTGATTCTGTGCACTCCGACCGTTCCTCTGTCGGCGGAGATGATTTTTTCCCTGAGACCCCAAGGGAAGATAGCGGCACTGAGAGAGCTGCTGACAGTTGCACCACCTCCCTCTGGAGCTACATCTGGTGGTTCCTTCCAACCCACTGAGGCTCCATTGCTTCAGCAGACCCCACTGCTAAACACCCAAGTGGCTGAGGAGAGTGCAAGTGTAGCGGCTGCTTCCACTGTTCCTGCTGTGACCCCTCTAAATTTGGACCGACTTGCAGAGGTAACTGTCACTTTTGCCACTTACATGTTACTGATGTCGCTGGGACCTCTGACCCAGTTGCTTCTGCTCGCCCCACCAGTCTCCTTCCAGTGATTAAAGCCGGCAGGGGTGTGAGGGAGTCCCCTCAGCCCTCAGAGAAAGTTTCTTTTCTAAGTTACTGGGTCTCCTCTGTAGCTGCTCCCACTCTCACCACGCATCCAGGCATTGCACCCCGACACCTTTACTGCTTTTAACGTTCCTGGATCTATGGTGCAGACAACACTGTTGGAGTCACTCACCAGCTTCATTCACGACCTTGCTACTAAGAAGATTCTGACAACCCTTAGCAAGTTCGTGGAAAGTGCCGAGGCAAACCTGAGCGGCTTTCAGAGGAATGGTTTGGACCTATCGTGGATGAGGGATAGGCTTCAGGCAGTCGATGGTTTCCTCGAGCATGCAGACAACGTGGCGATAATAGGGCCAGTTTTGAACCCATCATCTACTCTTATCAACTTGTAGTACCCGCTGCTGCTTGCCTCAGCAACTTTGTACGGGCCTTCCCATCTGGGTGAGAGCTTGGGAATTGGTTGCCCCCGCATGATTGCGTCCACTGTCTTCCATACCAAGTTTTCTTCATTGAACTTCTTGTGCTGAACAGATCGATTGTAGGCACGAGCTACGGATTGATGATACTTTTCCATTGCCCGCGAGGCTCGATCTCTTCTTTCTTCAGCTGCCTCTATGTCATTCTTTCTGCTATCTAGAACTAAGTGTGCTGACATAGCCATTCTTGCTGAAGGTACTGCCAACTCAACTGGTAACACAGCTTCGAACCTGTACACTAGGGAAAATGAGGTTGCCTGAGTTGGCTTTCTCTTTGGTTCTATACGACCAAAGTGCTACGAGGAGTCATTCAGACCATGTGCCCCCTGCTTCATCCATCATTTTACTCAATATTCAAATGATGGTTTTGTTGGTCGCCTCAGCTTGTCTATTCCCTGGGGGGGTAGTACGGACTAGACTTGTGCTGCTTGATCTGGTAGGCGTTCAGCAGTCTTCCCACATGACGATTTACAAAGGGAGTTCCATTGTCGCACAGCATTACTTTTGTTACGCCAAACCTACAGATTATGCTTTCTCTGATGAAGTTGGCTACTCCTGCCCCGTCTACCTTCCTCATCGGTATAGCCTCCACCCCCACTTGGTACTAACTTCAGTCGCTGCAATCTGTGGCCTTTCGATTGCTGCACTGTCAAATGCCCAAGTATGGAACACGTAAAGGGTCTTGATGTTATGCAGCTCAACCACCGGTGCATGTATCAAGTTCCCAAACTTCTAGCAGGATTGGCATCTCCTTACAAAGTTCTTAGCATCTTCTTCCATTGTCGGCCAGTAGTAACCGAGGTGAATGAGATGTCCATATAATCGCTGCCCTCTTTGATGTTCTGTCTTGTGGGCTTCCCTCAGCACCTCATTTGCCTCATCCTTTGGTCAAGGAAGAAGCGGAGGGCCCGCCTCTTAAATCTGATTGCATCGGCTTTGTTCTCAGGCAATGTGCCATTTCCAAGGTAGGCGACATATGGCTGCCTCCATTCTTCACTGCTTAAGAAATGGGCTTCCTCTTCCTTAGGATGGGATTGGCATTTTGCACATTGCCTCTACAACTCAGTACTTTCCTTTTCCATCTATGGTCTGTAATACCCTTGCCTCTGTATCCGTCGGTATAGACTGATACTCCATCTCCACAAGACTTAGCATGGATCTGCTTAACTCTCAAAGTTGCTTCTTGTCTACCGACGCACCTTGCCAGCAAGTTGTTGGCACCGCGAAAATACAACTCTCCTTTGAAGAGCATAAATTATGCAAGTTCTGCTGGTCTGATTGTTCCCTGGCCCGCTTTCAACTGTTCTATTGGATTATATCGGCTTTCCATCCCTCAGCATCTTGCACTGTATGTTCTACGGCTAACACTGCTGGTTCTGTTCTTTTCTCGATGACGATGGCTATACTATCATCTGGTATATCCACCTTTGCCCCCAGTGTAGCCAAGGCATTGGAGAAACGGTTGTGTTCGACGGCTATGCTAGATTTGGACATCATCAAATTGAGTGAGCAACCCTTGAACCACAGCGCGATACGGGCCCAACAGAGGCTCCTTTAAGGCGAAATCACCCATTGTTTGCGTGACAACTAACTCGGCGTCGCCCCAAATTTTCAACTTGCGGAGGCCCTTCTTTTGGGCAGCGATTAGACTCAGTATCAACGCCTCATATTCAGCCTCGTTGTTTGAACATTCAAAATCAAGCTCATATTATAGATGAAACTTCTCTCCTTCACTGTGCCAGCTCCGCCTTTCCCAGCTCCCAAAGCTCCATCAAATTTTAAGTCCCAATAAGCCTCAACTGCAGCTACTGAGACATGGACCTCACTTGGTAGAGATACCTCAGCAGGTTCATGTTCACCAGATGGGAATTGAGCAAGTAAGTCTACAAGTGCTTGGCTCTTAATAGCCTTGGGATTAGCACCAGTGATGTCATACTCTGCTAGAGCCAAAAGCCATCTTGCCATTCTTCCAGTCAGAGCGGGTTTGCTTAGCAAGTAGCGGACCGGATCACTCCGGGGTCACAACATGGATCGGGTGTGCCAAAAAATAGTGGCGCAACTTCCGCGCTGTGAAGATTAAAGCTAAACAATGCCTCTCAATTGAGGTATATCGCGACTCGACACCATTGACTTTGCGACTGATGTAATAGACTGGCTTCTCAATGCCATCTATGTCTTGGACAAGTAGAGCCCCAATAGACCGAGGTGTAGACGTCAGGTACAGTAGCAGAGGCTTGTTGGGTTGTAGGGCAATCATTATAAGTGCTTTCTTCGCCATATCAAATGCTTGTTGGTGTTCTTGCAACCATTCAAACTTGTGATTCCCTTTCAGCAGTGTCCCAAAGGAAAAGGTTATCTCAGCAAGGGCTGGAATGAACCTTCTGAGGTATGACACTTTGCCTAGGAATTTCTTCAAAGCCTTTTGAGAGTGTGATGGTGGTATCTCCATGATTGATTTAATCCTATCCCCATCTACTTGAATCCCCCGCCGGTGTACAAAAAAGCCAAGGAACTTGCCGGTGGTAACTCCGAAGGCACACTTGAGAGGGTTCATCTTTAGGCAGAATTTACGGCACCGCTGAAAAACTTTTTCCAAGTCGCAGAGGTGTCGGTTTGCCTCAGTAGACTTGACCACCAGATCATCCACATATACTTCCGCTTCATGATGCAACATGTCATGGAACACTGCAGTCATAGCCCGTTGGTAGGCTACCCATTCTTTAACCAGAGCCTTAACATTCTCAAGGTTGCAAGGACATGGATTTTTGTCCTCATAACTCTTTCTCTTCCAAGAGGACGTCGCCTCCCCTTGCGAGCGGCTCTCTCCTACAGAGGTTACCGCAGCAACTCTGCTACTGCGAGGGTAGCGGTGGCTGTCACGAGATCTGTGCAAGGGACTAGTGGTACTGAGGTTCCTAGCTGCCTCAATCAAGGTTGAAATGGTAGGCAGATTATGATTTACCAAGAAAATTTTGTAGTCGCGTACGGCACCCCTCCACACATATGCTTACAAAATGGGCCTCATCCACTAGTTCATGACAGTCAATAGCCTTATCTTGGAACCGCTTAACATAGTCCACTATATCTTCGCCCTCCTTTTGGATATCTCGCCCAAGGGTGAGGGTTGTAACTTTCTCTTAGACTTGGAAGAAGGAACTTGTTCACCATCTCCTCCTAATTCTTGAGAAGAGTTGGGAGCCAAGTTCACATACCAACTGCAAGCCCTTTCAGTAAGTGGACTTGGAGAACTCCTGAAGGCACAGAGAGTGGTCACTGCCATGGACACCAAGAGTTTCAATGAACCTCACCACCTGTTCTCTGGCATTGCCTTGTTTCCCATCAAACTTAATAAACTTGGGCACTGTATACCCAGTTGGGTATGGCATGGTTAATATCTCCTGAGTATGGGGCCCTCATATCTGAGTCGGGGAGAGATGGGAGTTGCTTGTTACTACACTCTTGCTCGAGCATAGCTTGTACATCGGCTAGAGTAACAAAGTGAGTGGGCTGGAATGATCCAGTCTGCTCTGGGGTAACTGAACCAGCGGCCGCACCGTTCGCCCGAAGTACCACTGGAGGCACCTAAATCGGAGCCCGAACCTCAGGGAACAGGTTAGGCACTGGGTTTGGGACTGCTACGGGCGGAGGTGCTTGCGATGGAGCTGGTCGAGAAGCCATGGCCATAATAGCCTCAATGAGAGTTTGCAAAGCTGCCAGGATCTCCTTCTGCGTATCCTGGAGTGAGTGAACTGCCTCAATCACAACACTATGGTCACGGTCCTCCGCATGTGCTGCTCCGCCATTTGAAGAGCCTTGCTGAACTTCATCCTCTACCATTTTTTCCAGTGAGGTGTGTAAACCACTGCGGGTATGAACCATCAACAAAGCAGCCTCCCCAGCGGAGTCGCCAGAAATGTAGGGGGGTTCGAGGTTAGTGAAGGTGATTAGAGAGGCAAAACTATGCTAATGGTCCAAGAATAGTGGAAGTGGCTTGAGAATGAGCAGCAGCAACTGTCTGGAAGTTGGAGAGTGTGCGGCTGGGTGAGGGTGAAGCATGTAGCTCAAGAAGAAATGTATAGCAGTGCCAAAATGGGCACCATATCCCCCAAATCCCCAAAATTCCTCTTGTTGAACCTTGGGAAATGGGTCATATTTATATAGGCTTTCCCTTGGCACCAAGAGGAAACCAAGTGGCCAAATAGAGAGAGGACATGTGTCTTAGATGATCACATGGAATATTCTGCCTTGAGCCACCAGGCTGAAGGTGCCACGTGTCCTTCTACATGTACTGTGTACTATCTGTTTGCCTCCGCAACTACATTTTTTAGCCTCAGCAAGTGTAGTTGCGACAAGAGTGTTTGGCGCTGCAACTCCCTCCTGAGCCTCAGCAAATGCAGTTGCGACAAGATCGTTTGCCGCTGCACTTGCCTTCTCAGCTCGAACCTCAGAAAGTGCACTTGCAGCGATAAACCTTGTTACTGCACTTGCCTTCTCAGTTCTACTTGGCCACTGCATACATTCTCAGGACTCCATTAGTCTGCTATCGACTATGTTCGTGCTCACTGCAGCGAAGCCTTCACCCTTAGCCACTTAACCACAAACTCCCCAGCTTCCCAGGGCGAAGGCCACAGCCAAGCCTACTATCAGCCGTGTTGTGCCTTAGTACCGAGCCCAAGGGGCTTCCTTAGTCCTACCCGTGCGACTAAGGCAAGTCTATGACCTGGGTAATGGAAAGGGAGTCCCTTATGATCGGGCTACCCTGCTCCCATCTTCGCGGGATTGCCGCGGTAAACTGGTGCTCTGGGCCTGCCATCAACTCCAACAAGTAAGTCTTGGGGCCTGCTATCAGTGCCAAGTTAAATGAATTTTGGGGCCTGCCATCAGCCCTAGGCTAGAAATGCCTTGGGGCCTGCTATCAGCGCTAGGCATTACCCTCTACTTGCAGAGGGGAAGCTTTTCCCAGAGGCTGCTATCACCTTGGCGGGATGTTCCCTCCGCAAGTTGGTTGCTGCGGTAGTCATTTCCCGTGGCAAGTTCAAATGGCATAACCGACAATATTGGAGATGGCGGCGCCGACAAAGTGCCTATGCAACTTGGGCGCCTCTGCAACTTGGTTGCTTCGGTTCTCAACTTCCCTCAACAACTCCAGGTGGCGACGGAACCAAGAATACTTGGAATGGCAGTGCTAAGACAAAGTGCCTCCGCAACTTAGTCGTCGCAACAGTCGCCTCTGTAACTTAGTTGCTTCGGCTTTCTCTTTCCCATGTCAACCTTGGATGGCGGTGGAGCCGAAGATATTAGGAATGGCGGCGCTGAGGCAAAGTACCTCGACAACTTCCCCGCTGCATGTATTCCCTCTGCAACTTGACCGTCGCATGTGTTCCCGCTACAACTTGACTCGGTCATTTTCCTTCGTGGAGTCTGTTTGGACCCTTGGCAGGTCGGACCTACTCCGGCCCACTGTTGGCCCACTTCCCTTGGACTTTAGCCCATGCTCCTTTTTCATTCCTGGTCGCCTCTTTGGGGCGACCTCAGTACTTAGTCCTCGTTTGGGAACAGGCTAATTTAGTAACTTTTTGGCTATTTGGCTAAAATATGAACTAAAAAAAATAGTATGTTTGGGATGACTTTTTGACTTTTTACGAAAAGATGTGCAAAAAGTAGAGAGAAAAGAGAATCTTTGACTTTTTGGCATGGGTTGGTGGCTTTTTGACTAATTTAGTAACTTTTTGACTTTTTGGCTAAAAAAGAGGGTTCCCAAACGAGGCCTTAATTTGGGCTTTAATTTCTGACCCTCTACATTTGCCCCCTGCCCCAGTGGGGGACACGTTCCTGGTTTCCCGCGCGTGCATGACGCCAGCAACTAACCCAAGGGTTGCGTCAGTTCGGTCAGAAGTTGTGTCAGCTCTTAAAAGGATTACCCTCTTGACTGACGGGTCATAATGGGCCTAGGGAAGCGTGTCGGCGCCCTTTTGCTACTTACTTTATAAATAGCGCCGTTGGGTCCACTGGTCCCCCACTTCTGCCCAAACACACTTTATGTCTCCTTGTCTTCTTCTCTTCCTTGTCCCTACTTTCAAAAGTCTTTTTTACTTTTCTTTATACTACCTTATGGCCAGCACAACGTTTCTACCCGACAAGGCTGACCAACCCCCTACTAAGTGGAGGAGGGCCTCACACTTCGGAGGGCTAGCTGACCCTTTTTGGAAGGCCGTTGACTCCTTCGTCCCTGATGCCCTTCCTTTGGAGGAGCCTCTGCTTCCTTTTGTTGAGGCAGCTTTGGATGATGCTAACATAGTGAACCCAGTCTCTGTGCTGCGGTTCGCGTGGAGCGTGGTGACTTTCCCCATTTATACATCTACTATCGCACTCACTCGGGCCCTCCAACAAGCTGGTCCCTCTGGGCTGATGACATCATTACAGATGGTGGCTTCGAGCAGCGATTGCGGGACGTTCATCTCTACAATGCCGTTTCAATTTCGAGGGAGTTATCAGTGCACAAAGTACAGACCAACATTGATATAGTTGCATCCCGCTGGAGCCGCGACACTCACACTTTTTCTATGGCATGGGTGGAGATAACTCCAACCCTCGAAGATGTTGCCGTCCTTCTGCGCTTGAGCACTCGTGGAGATCGCCCATTCGATCCAGCGTCCCTCACTCCTATAGAACAAGTTGTTGTCACTGCCCTCCAAGGTGCCTTTCGAGAGGCGCGAAAGTATGGCTCTTAGTCTAATCTTAGGACTGGGGAACTACTCCAGGAGAGGCCCAACAGGGACAAAACCACTTATCTGTCTGGCTGAAGCATTTCTTCAAGGACCTGCAACCAGTTGTGGGCGACATCACAAAGGAGAGTCGCAACTCCGTAGTTGGGCACGACTACCGCGGCGACTTGTACTTGGCCGCCTTCGTCAGTTACTTCATTTATTTATTTTTTTTGTTCTCCCCAGCAACCCTGCTGAGAGTATTAACCCTCTGGTGTTCCCCTTAGCTGTCAAACTTTGCAGCGGCAACCAGATCCCTCTGGCCCCCTCTTCTTGGGGAACTTATACTTCCTCCTTGACCTCATCCATTCGGAGATGGAGCGATCCATGGGCCCGCTATGATGTGTAGAGCTTTGTACACACTCAGTTCCTGACCGCTTTCTTCTATGAGAGATTCCCTGCCACAGGCCCCGTCCCTAAAGAACATGAACTTTCTTCACAGACGAAGTCTTTGATGCAGATGATCGTCCTGTTCTAGATGCAAAGGGTCGACCTGCCACGAGGCAAGTGCGCCACTCCCTCCCTTGCATCTCTCGGTGGTCTAGTCTTGGCACCAACAGACCCTTTGCAGATTATGTAGACCGCATGGAGGAGTGTGTGTTCCGCCCTTTCACTCAGCTTCTTCCAGGCATTTCTGTGGTTCCATTCTCTTTTTCCTAGGCTCGCCATGTTGATTTCACCCTCGACAGTGTCCAGGCCAACTCCCTTCTTATTGCTGCCACAATACGCCCCGGATTTCTACCCGTGTGGAACAAGGAGGGCATGTCCAGCGTCATCTATCGACCGGACAAGGTCCCTGAGCAGTTCGGCATGGATCAGGGCGTCCCACATGCCCTTCCGCTTTAGATTGATTACCACCAGAGCTTTCAGCGGTTTGCCCGTGTTTATACCGCTCTACTTGTGGAGGGTTTAGGCTTCATGGAGCTTCCCTCACTTGGAAGAGAGGGCGCCTTTACTCCCAGTAAAAAGCAACCTCAGTTCTTTCTTCCACTTTTGCAACAGTGCTCCCTTAGTCCCTGCGATGGAACCCATCCCGCAGCCTGACTTATCTCTTTGTCTGCCCTCTGGCCGAGGGAAACAGACCAGTATATTCTATCGCTTCAAGCTTCTATCCCTGCCTACCGTGGAGAAGCCTCACCTCTCTAGGGAAAATTGCTCCCCCTCAAGTCGGCACGACAGTACGGATGAACCGCTCCACACAAAAGGCAGCCCAAGAGGCAACGGCATCAGTTGCCGAGGCACGTGCCTCACCAAGTAGGAAGAGACCCCGAAAGGTACCCATACATAGAAAATATTTTACATTGCTTACTCGGACTTCTTACATTTACTTTGGTAATCACATAACCTTTTTAATTTTTAGGGCCCACCGGCCATACCACCGGCCCCGGATGTTCTTCTGCTGCCATCGGAATTTCCTCAGATTCAGACGACGACAACGACGATCTTCCCACTTCTACAAGGGTCACAAGTTTCAGGACCCGCAGGACAGTACTTTCAGATGTTGAAGAAGAACCAAGTGCTGGGGTCGCACCAACTACTAAGGTTGAGCCAGTTGTGGACGTTGCAGAAAATGAAGTTCCCCCTGCTGTGGAAGTTGTTGCAGGCGGCCTAGTTGCTGAGGGTGCATAGCATCCAAACCCCGCTGATTCTGTGCACTCCGACCGTTCCTCTGTCAGCGGAAATGATTTTTTCCCTCAGACCCCAAGGGAAGATAGCAGCATGAGAGAGCCGCTAGAAGTTGCACCACTTCCCTTTGGAGCTGCATCTGGTGGTTCCTCCCAGTACACTGAGTCTCCGTTGGTTCAGCAAACCCCACTTCCGAACACCCAAGTGGCTGAGGAAAGTGCAAGTATAGCTGCTGCTTCCACTGTTCCTGTTGTGACCACTCTAAATTTGGACCGACTTGCAGAGTTACCTGTCACTTTAGCCACCCACACTGTTACTGCTGTCGTTGAGACCTCTGACACAGTTGCTTCGGCAACCTTTGAACAGCTGGCAGACTTGTACCCCACTCACTTTCCGGAAGTGCCAGCTGACCGTGGGGTATCCCAAGATTTTTATACTGGGATGGATACCACTGTTGTTCCAGATCTGAACGCTGGAGACTACCAGATGGATGACCTCTTTTCGGAGCAACATGACAGTGCAGGCAGCTTTAGTCTTTCTCGCGAGGCTAGTTCACCCGCTCGCCAACGCAGCATCTACCCATTCCAATGCTGCTGGGCAATCATCTTCAGTGGAAGTGCGTCGTCCTCAGACCTTTGGTCGCTCCACCAGTCTCCTTCCAGTGATTGAAGCTGGCGGGGTATGAGGGAATCCCCTCAGCCCTCAGAGAAAGTTTCTTTTCTAAGTTACTGGGTCTCCTCTGTAGCTGCTCCCACTCTCGCCCCGCATCTAGGCGCCGCACCCCAGCACCTTTATTGCTTTTAACGTTCCTGGATCTATGGTGCAGACAGCACTGCTGAAGTCACTCGCCAGCTTCATTCGTGACCTTGTTACTAAGAAGATTCTGACAACCCTGAGCAAGTTCGTGGAAAGTGCCGAGGCAAACCTGAGCGGCTTTCAGAGGAACGGTTTGGACCTAACGTGGATGAGGGATAGGCCACAGGCAGTCGATGGTTTCCTCGAGCATGCAGACAACGTGGCGATGATAGGGCCAGTTCTGAACCCATCATCTACTCTTGTCAACTTGTAGTACCCGCTGCGGCTTGCCTCAGCAACTTTGTAGGGGCCTTCCCATCTTGGTGAGAACTTGGGAATTGGTTGCGCCCGCATGATTGCGTCCACTGTCTTCCATACCAAGTCCCCTTTATTGAACTTCTTGTGCTGAACAGATTGATTGTAGGCACGAGCTATGGATTCATGATACTTTTCCATTGCCCGCGAGGCCCGATCTCTTCTTTCTTCAGCTGCCTTTATGTCATTCTTTCTGCTGTCTGGAACTAAGTGTGCTGACATAGCCAATCTTGCTGAGGGTACTGCCAACTCAACTGGTAACACAGCTTCGGACCCGTACATTAGCAAAAATGGGGTTGCAAAAATGGGGTTGCCTGAGTTGGCTTTCTCTTTGACGTTCTATACGCCCAGAGTGCTATCAGTGCGCAAAGTACAGACCAACATTGATATGTTTGTCTCCGGCTGGAGCCGCGACACTCACACTTTTTTTTTAGCATGGGAGGAGATAACTCCAACCCTCGAAGATATTGTCATCCTTCTGTGCTTGAGCACTCGTGGAGATCACCCCTTCGATCCAGTGTCCCTGACTCCTGCAGAACAAGTTTCTATCACTGCCCTTCAAGGAGCCTTTCGAGAGGCGCGGAAGTATTGCTCTTGGTCTGATCTTAGGACTGGGGAACTACTCCAGGAGAGGCCCAAGAGGGACAAAACCACTTATCCTTCTGGCTAAAGCATTTCTTCAAGGACCTGCAACCAGTTGTGGGCGACATCACAGAGGAGAGTCGCAACCCCGTAGTTGGGCCGGGCTACCGCGGCGACTTGTACTTGGCTGCCTTAAGTCAGTTACTTCATTTTTTTTTTGTTCTCCCCAGCAACCCTATTGAGAGTATTAACCCTCTGATGTTCCCTTTGGCTGTCAAACTTTGCAGCGGCAGCCAGAGCCCTCTAGCCCCCCTCTTCTTGGGGAACTTATACTTCCGCCTTTGACCTCATCCATTCGGAGAAGGAGCGATCCATGGGCCCGCTATGATGTGTAGAGCTCTTTGTACACACTCAGTTCCTGACCGCTTTCTTCTATGAGAGATTCCCTGCCACGGGCCCTGTCCCTAAAGAACATGAGCCTTTCTTCACAGAGGAAGTCCTTGATGCGGAGTGTCGTCCTATTCTAGATGCAAAAGGTCGACCTGTCACGAGGCAAGTGCGCCACTCCCCCCCTCCCTCGCAACTCTCGGTGGTTTGGTCTTGGCACCAACAGACCCTTTGCAGATTATGTAGACCGCATGGAGAAGTGTGTGTTTCGCCCTTTCACTCAGCTTCTTCCAGGCAATTCTGTGGTTCCATTCTATTTTTTCGAGGCTCGCCATGTTGATTTCTCCCTCGACAGTGTCCAGGCCAACTCCTTTCTTATTGCTGCCATGATACGCCCCGGATTTCTACCCGAGTGGAACGAGGAGGGCATGTCCAGCGTCATCTATCGACCGGACAGGGTCCCTGAGCAGTTCGGCATGGATCAGGTCGTCCCACATGCCCCTCCGCTTCAGACTGATTACCACCAGAGCTTTCAGCAGTTTGCCCGTGATTATACCGCTCTACTTGTGGAGGGCTTAGGCTTCATGGAGCTTTCCTCACTTGGAAGAGAGGGCGTTTTTACTCTGACTAAAAGACTGTTCTGGCACCGCAACCTCAACTCTTTCTTCCACTTTTGCAACAGTGCTCCCGTAGTCCTTGCGATGGAACCCATCCCGCAACCTGACTTATCTCTTCGTCTGCCCTCTGGCCGAGGGAAACAGACCAGTATATTCTGTCGCTTCAAGCTTCTATCCCTACCTACCGTGGAGAAGCCTCACCCGTCTAGGGCAAATTGCTCCCTCTCAAGTCGGCACGACAATTACGAATGACCCGCTCCAGACTAAGGGCAGCCCAAGAGGCAGCGGCATCAGTTGCTGAGGCACGTGCCTCACCAAGTAGGAAGAGACTCTGAAAGGTACCCATAGTTAGAAAATATTTTGCATTGCTTCCTGGGACTTCTTACATTTACTTTGGTAATCACATAACCTTTTTTCTTTTCAGGGCCCACCGGCCATACCACCGGCCCCAGATGTTCTTCTACTGCCATCGGAATTTCCTCAGATTCGAACGACGACAACGACGACGACCTTCCCGTTGCTACAAGGGTCACAAGGTTCAGGACCCGCAGGGCAGTACTTCCAGATGTTGAAGAAGAACCAAGTGCTGGGGCCGCACCAACTACTGAGGCTGAGCCAGTTGTGGAAGCTACAGAAAATGACGTTCCCCTTACTGTGAAAGTTATTGCGGAACGGCCTAGTTGCTGAGGGTGCACAGCCTCCAAACGCCGCTGATTCTGTGCACTGCGACCAGTTCCTCTGTCGGCAGAGATAATTTTTTCCCTGAGACCCCAAGGGAAGATAGCGGCATGAGAGAGCCGCTGGATCTGGTTGTTCCTCCCAGTCCACTGAGTCTCCATTGGTTCAGCAGACCCCACTTCTGAACGCCCAAGTGGCTGAAGAGAGTGCAAGTGTAGCGGCTGCTTCCACTGTTCCTGCTGTAACCCTCTCTAAATTTGGACCGACTTGCAGAGGTAACTATCACTTTAGCCACCCACACTGTTACTGCTGTCGCTGGGACCTCTGACCTAGTTGCTTCGACAACCTCTGAACAGCTGGCAGACTTGTACCCCATTCACTTTTCGGAAGTGCCAATTGACCTTGGGGTATCCCAAGATTTTTATAGTGGGATGGATACCACTGTTGTTCCAGTTTTGAACGTTGGAGACTACCAGATGGATAACCTCTTTTCGGCGCGACATGACGGTGCAGGCAGCTTCAGTCTTTCTCGCGAGGCTAGTTCACCCGGCCGCCAACGCTGCATCTACCCATTCCAATGCTACTAGGAAATCATCTTCAGGGAAAGTGCGTCGTCCTCAGACCTCAGGAAACAGGTTAGGTACTGGGTTTGGGACTGCTACGAGCGGAGGTGCTTGCATTGGAGCTGGTCGAGAAGCCATGGCCATAATAGCCTCAGTGAGAGTTTGCAAAGCTGCCAGGATCTCCCTCTGCGTGTCCTGGAGTGACTGAACTGCCTCAATCACAACACTGTGGTCACGGTCCTCCGCATGTGCTGCTCTGCCATTTGAAGAGCCTTGTTGAACTTCATCCTCTGCCATTTTTTTCCAGTGAGGTATGTAAACCACTGCGGGTATGAACCATCAACAAAGCAACCTCCCCAGCGAAGTCGCCAGAAATGTAAGGGGGTTCGAGGTTAGCGAAGGTGATTAGAGAGGCAAAACTATACTAATGGTCCAAGAATGGTGGAAGTGGCTTGAGAATGAGCAGCAGCAACTGTCTGAAAGTTGGAGTGTGCAGCTAGGTGAGGGTGAAGCAAGTAGCTCAAGAAGAAATGTATGGCAGTGCCAAAATGTGTAGCATATTCCCCAAATCCCCAAAATTCCTCTTGTTGAAACATGGAAAATGGGTCCTATTTATAAAAGATTTTCCTTGGCACCAAGAGGACACCAAGTGGCCAAATAGAGACAGGACATGTGTCTTAGAGGATCACATGGAATATTCTGCCTTGAGCCACCAGGCTGAAGATGCCACGTGTCCTTCTGCATGTACTGTGTACTATCTGTTTGCCTCCGCAACTACCTTTTTGAGTCTCAGCAAGTGTAGTTGCGACGGGAGTGTTTGGTGCTACAACTCCCTCTTGAGCCTCAACAAGTGCAGTTGCAACGGGAGCGTTTGTCGCTGCACTTGCCTTCTCAGCTTGAACCTCAACAAGTGCCGTTGCAACGGTAAACTTTGCTACTGCACTTGCCTTCTCAGTTCTACTTGGCCACTACATGCATTCTCAGGACTCCATTAATCTGCTGTCGACAATATTCGTGCTCACCGCAGCGAAGCCTTCACCCTTAGCCACCTAACCATAAACTCCCCAGCTTCCCCGGGCGAAGGCCACAGCCAAGCCTGCTATCAGCCGTGCTGTGCCTTAGTACCAAGCCCAAGGGGCTTCCTTAGTCCTGCCGATGCGACTAAGGCAGGTTTATGACCTGGGTAATGGAAAGGAAGTCCCTTATGCTAGGGCTACCCTGCTCCCATCTTCGCGGGATCATCGCGGTAAACTGGTACCCTGGGCCTGCTATCAGCTCCAACCAATAAGTCTTCGGGCTTGCTATCAGCCCTGGGCTAGTAATGCCTTGAGACCTGCTATCAGCGCCAGGCATTACCCTCTCCTTACAGAGGGGAAGCTTTTCCCAGAAGCTGCTATCACCTTGGCAGGATGTTCAATCCGCAAGTTGGTTGCTGCAGCGGCAGTAGTTGCTGCGGTAGTCATTACCCTCAACTTATATCTATATTTTTTTATATTGTCCATGATACACCTGTTATAAATAACATTATTTTTTTGATGTTTCTCGAAATCAATCGTAAAAACTTGCATGAAATATTTTTGTAAAAATTTTCGATATTGTAATTAATAAGTGCCTCTAATTTAATTTTTTTGGCTTCGTCACTGGCTGTCAAAGCCTTTTTAAGAAAGCTGTAGAACTCTCTCGTCTCCACATCGCCGGCGTCGCTTTTTCTCCCGTTGGCACCCCTTCCGATTTGGCGACGGCGCTCTGCAAATTGAATTGGCATCCTGTGGATGTTTCGAAGTTAAACTTGTCGGATCTAAAAGAATATGCGAGTAATTTGGAGAAATAGCAGTCCTACTTATTGATGTCTCTTGAAGAGATGAAGAGTAAGAGAGACAACTCATGGAAAGGAGATAATGAGGAAGTTGAATTCACTTTTGAAGAGCTCATGTCAGATGATTTGGATGTTGTTGTTTAGTTGTCTGAAGCAACGAAAAATAATGAAGAATGTGAAGCGATGGTGAGAGAATTGCTAGTTCATGATCATGACTTGTTTACATTTCAGATGCACTTAAATGTATTTTTTAGATGCACTTAATTTAAATATATTTTGTTTGGATTTACATTTTTTTGTGTAGATGAAATACGCAAAGTGCTTGATAAAATAAACGATTCAGATTATCGAAACGCGGCATGTTGTAGGCCTTATGGGCCAAAATAATGCTCTCTAATCCAAATTTTGAAATGAAAGGGATCTTCCTCTTAATTCGATTCCCTACTCCCTATGAAACCTCTTAAATTAGAGAGAGAGAAAAAAAGAATCACTAATGTAGCTATTTTATATGAGGGAATTCTATCCGATCCACTCTTAAATTAGAGAGTGGAAAAAAAACACAACCACTAATGTAGTTATTTTATATGAGGAAATTCTCTCCGGTCCATAATTTAAATTGAAGAGCGCTATTTAGTCCTATGAGGTCTGTCATAGATCTCGTTTTGATAATTCGAACTATTAAAGATGTTGGGACACTTCATTTTTTATTTCGTGAACACAAAAAAATTATATCGATTTAATAATCATAACCTATTTAATTTATTGCATTTGTCACAACGAAAAAAAAGGACAATTGTAATCTATTCAATTTAAATTAATTTTACAAACCTGTATCTCAGCTCTCCAAAAACGAGCTATGCTCCTTCCTCATGCTCCAAAATAAAGAAAAAATAGACGAATTTCCTGAGTAAAACTGTAGAATAAAAGAACAATGCTTACATTAGCACATATGTAAGCATAATGATGAGGGGAAGAACTAGGAGAGAGGCAAATATCAAGCACCAAAAATACTTCAACATTCCAAATAAACAATAACTGCAAGTTAATAACACCTGCAATAAATTTGTGGTCATTTTTTTCCATGCTTTGTTTGGTTCTATTTTGAATGAGAACCATCATGGCTCGAGCTTTGACAGCTTCTTAAGCTAGACAAGGTCGCTTCTTCTTCTTTTTTTATAACAAAACAACTAACTCATTGCAACAAGCAAACATATAAATTCTTCTCAAAGTAAGTATTTTCTCCCCCCAACCTAAACGACGCATTGTCCTCAATGCAAAAAACAAAATCACAAAGGTTAGGAGATTACCTTAAATAATGAACCATGTCTATATATATATACAATTTTTTTTTTTTTGAGCGTCAACAAAAATTTTATTAAAAAAAAAAAAGATGAACCATGAACCTGCAAGGGATTATTGCCAAAAACACAAGAGAAAAAAATTACAAACGAAAAACTAACAACTCCTAAAAGTAACATTGCTTTTATTATTATGTTTATGGGTCTCTCGATAAATAGGGTCTTTTAATTCAATGGACTCCTCTCCTCTTCAGGTGGGAAATTCTCCAAAACTGGTTTAAGACGTTGGCCAGTCACTTTAAAAACATTACCATTCCTGGGATTTTCAATCTCAACGGCCCCATGAGAAAAAACAGTTTTAACTATGAAAGGGCCGGTCCATCTAGATCTCAATTTACCGGGAAACAAATGTAGTCTAGTTTTATACAAGAGAACCTTTTTGTGAAGGCACAACAATTCATTTGAGTACAAACAATATTAACATTAAAAACATATCATATACAATGGCACGAGGAGGACAAGTCAATCAACTGGGGCCCTTTTTTCTTTCAAAACAGCACCCCTTTTCTACTCCCTTATCTACAAAAATATGAAATCTTGCCTTTAGGCAATAGCAATATTATCTTTTATTCGATGAAAAGCTACAAACACAAGACCGTTGTGAGTAAAAAGGTATATATATTATGTAGAGGGTTAGAAAATTAAGATAAAAATTACCATCTTGTTGCGCTGAATTCGAGCAGCCCAAGCACCCTTGACAACATTGCGGTCAGATCTAGTGTTCTTGCTATTATCTAAGTCACCCAATATATATTACATAAGAGGAACAAATAAGGAACAAAAGATGGGTAGTAATTAAAAGGAAAAACAAACAAATATTTGAAGAGCAAAATCAAAATATAAAAGGACTGGAGGTACAATGAAATCTTGTCTAACCTTTGAGAGAGGTTTTGTGGATGTTATGAGATGATTTCAAAGCAAACCGAGTCTTATGGGCCTGGTTGAGCAATTTATATTGTTGATGGCTCAAATGTAGTTTTTCTAAAAATTCAAATTAAATACATTAAATCACAATTAAATATAAATTGAGAGAATGAATATAATATCCAAAATTCCTAGAATAACTACGTAATTTTAAGCATTCATCACACCTCCCAACCAGCTTTAATTTTAGAACCTAGCAATTAAGGCGACTAAAATAAAATCAAAAAGAAAAATAAAAGCAACTACTCTAAACCACTTCCGCAAGAAATCACGATTGAATTTAGCATATGCAACAAGCCCTTAATCCAATAGATTATCCCTCATGGACAAGTTAAAGTCCCGTGTTTCCAAAAATGTTACCCACAAACATCCAAAAAATTTTTTACTAAAACGACTTCTTTCATTCTCATGCCAAGGTTAAAGAACCAGTCATGAATTTCACAACCTTAACAAGATAATCAATCAAAGTTCAAAAGACTAGCAGCAAGTAAAGATATCGCATGACATTCAAAATTTGGAGTGTGTGAAAAAAGTTCAACCAACACAAACACAACCTTAGCCTTAAAGTGAAATATAACCCAAATCTCTTTTGAAAACATGCTTTGACTCAAATCTCACCAGTTATTGCACTCAACAAATAAATCACTCAGAATATGGTGCAAAAATTGCTCTCAATATATGCGGGTAGAACAATGTAAATCAAAGGCAAAATATCCCGCATACTATTTTTTTGAAAAACGCTAATATGAAAGAGTAAATAAATAGTCTCATGAATGGAATATCAAATACTGAGAAATAAAATTTCTAGAAATGTTACCCACAAACGTCAAAAATTTTCTTTACTGGAAGGATTTCTTTCGTTCTCATGCTAATGTTAAAGAACAAGTCATGAATTTCACAACCTTAACAAGATAATCAATCAAAGTTCAAGACACTAGCAGCAAGTAAAGATCTCATGACATTCAGAATTTGGCGTGTGTGAAAAAGTTTAGCCAACACATACACAACCTTAGCCTTAAAGTGAAATATAACCCAAATCTCTTTCTGAAACATGCTTCGACTCAAATCTCACCAGTTATTGCACTCAACAAATAAATCACTCAGAATATGGTGTAAAAATTACTCTCAATATATGCGAGTAGAATAATGTAAATCAAAGGCAAAATATCCCGCATACTAATTTTTTGGAAAAACGCTATAATGAAAGAATAAATAAATAGTCTCATGAATGGAATATCAAATACTGAGAATTAAAATTACCACACCATCACCCCAATCCATCATGTCCACTTGTAAACTATACCACACTCAAGATCAAACAGGACTTTTGTTTGGTTGTAATGCTTGGGTTGAAGAATTAAGAAAAAATAATAAAAAGCCAAAGCTGAATAAAAAAAAGGACGTCTGAGAGACAATTGGCATAAAAATAAAAACAATTAGAGCATTATTCCAAATGCCTTGCTCTTTCTATTACTTTTCTTTTTGTCTTTTTCAACTTCCTCCTTCTGCTTTTTTTTCTTTTTTCTTTTTTCTTTTTTTTCCCTTCGTTGAACACAATTTATTTCTTCTTCTTTTTTTCAGCTTTTCTCCCTTTTTTTTCTTTTTTTTTTTTTCCAAACAAATTTGCCATTGTCAAACTCAAATAATCCCAACATATCTACAAAAGTAAAAAGAAAGTATGGGTTGTGGGGTTAAACAAAGAAAGGCTAACATAAAGGCTCAAATTGGTTTCTAATGGTTCGTGAAGTAATAATAAAAGAAAGAAAAATAAATAAAAGGCTCAAAAAAACAAAGATGGCCTAAAATCATCTCTCAAGAATTAGTATGGTCCTTCAACTTTCATGATCTCAAGGGAATAAAAGTGTCATAACAAATTGATTTATTCTCAGCATTCAACCAAAATGAAGAAATAATGAGACTAAACAACAAATTAATGTCCTTCCAAAGAAAATTAAGAGGAGATGTATAGTAACCCTCCAATAAATGATTGGCACAAAACTCACAGAGTTAAAAGTCTCCACTATCATTCTTCAAGATTTTCAAGTCATATCCACTTATCAACTAAAAATCATATTCATGTGGCTAAAGTGCAGTGCAATTATTTCCAAATACGAACACATGAAATACTTTAACAAAGTAGCTAGCATATTAAACTTCAACACAATTTCTCAAGTTAAAGCAATAAAATACTACAAGTATGCCGAATCACTCAATGCATAGAACAATACATTACCATGCACACCTTTTTTTCTTTTTTTAAACAAAACAACTACCTCATTGTAGCAAGCAAACATATAAATTCTTCCAAAAATAAGTATTTTCTCCCCCCCAACCTAAACGATGCATCATCCTCGAGGGAGTAAAAAGTGTGATAACAAATTGATTTGTTCTCAGCATTCAACCAAAAATGAAAAAATAATGAGACTAAACAACAAATTAATGCGCTTCCAAAGAAAAATTAAGAGTAGATGTATGATAACCCTCCAATAAATGATTGGCACAAAACTCACAGGGTTAAAAGTCTCCACTATCATTCCTCAAGATTTTCAAGTCATACCCACTTATCAACTAAAAATCATATTCATGTGGCTGAAGTGCAGTGCAATGATTTCCAAATATGAACACACGGAACACTTTAACAAAGTAGCTAGCATATCAAACTTCAAAACAATTCTCGAGTTAAAGCAATTAAATACCACAAGTATGCCCAATCACTCAATGTATAGAACAAAAGAATACCATGAGCATTAAATTTTATTTTTTTTAACAAAATAACTAACTCATAGCTGCAAGCAAATATATAAATTCTTCTCAAAATAAGTATTTTCTCCCCCCCCCCCCCCAAACTAAACAATGCATTGTCCTGAATGTAAAAAAATAAAATCAAAAAGTTAAGGAGATTACCTTAAATGATTAACCATGTCTATATGTGCCATTGCCTGCAAGGGGTTAGTGCCAAAAACACAAAGGAAAAAAAATACAAACGAAAAACTAACAACTCCTAAAAGTAACATTATTTTGAATAACATGCACAAACCGGATCATTGGAAATTTTTATCAATTATTTTGAACAACTTTTCAAATGGAGTAAAGGAAGTTGGAATCGTCAATCTCTAATTATCTAAAAACTACGAAAAGGGTGTTTTTGGTTTCTATAACGCGCCACAACAAATGAAACACAAAATTCCAACAAAATCTCCACAAAAGAAGAGATAAAATTGCATAAGATAATACATGTATTAGCAGTTCACTCTTTGCATGTTTTTTTCCACATGAAACTATTAACAAAGTTTTTTTTTTCCCACTTTTCCTTCCATTTCTTTTTCCCTTCTCATACAAGATCCATCGGATGCTTATCATGAAATATAGCCCAAATTATTGGAAAGGAATTTCCAAACCTCACACATATGTTGGAACACTATAGCAATCGCAATCAAATACTTCACAGGATCAATATAAATAAATTATATATTACATATATATATAACACCACGTATATCAGTATAACCAATTGCCCAATTTTTGTTTCACCACAGAGTAGTTGAAAAAGGCGTCATTTCAATACATTATGTAAACAAAAACCTATGAACTACTCAATTCTCAATTCAACAACACACCCAATTTTCAAACAACACAATTCAAATAATTTTGGTTGAAACTCATATTAAATTATATGAATCGAATCGTGCATCATACAATTCTAACACCATACTAGTTGGAACCTGTAAAAGCCGTGTCAATAGAATTATTTTGATCAATTACTCATGAAATAAAATATCCATTTCCAAGGAATTGTAGCGATGTAAGTGAATTTATTCTTCAGTGATAACTGAGATAAGAAATTACATAGGTCAAACAGTTAAAAGAAGTGCATTAATTTCCATAAAAACTGCATTGAATTTAATAAAAATGTCATGTGTTTTCAAATTTATTTTTTGGTCTACTTTTCGTGTCCTCAAGGCACTTGTTAACAACCCTTCATATATTGGTATTCACAATTATAGTTTTATTTTATTTCCGTCCTGTCAATGCTACTTCAGAAATACATTTTGTTCCTCATGGGATGCCACATCTTATTTTGTATGTTTAAAGTTATTATGCACCTTCCCGACCTTGTTGGAACAAAATATGGTATAATAATTTCGTACTAAAACTAATTGAGTTTAATGGAGATTTTGACAACTAAACACATGTGTTTAATTTCAAAAAGGAAGATCTAAAAGAATCCTTTGAGCCTGGTGTCAAGAGAAAATTGAGAAACTAATTGCCATGAGTAGTATTTTATTTTTGAGTTACGACTTATGTCTACAAATTGGCTTTCCTACTTAACAAAAAAAAATAAAAATAAAATCATCTTTATCGACTCAAACATGAATGAATGAAGGTCCTCATACTAGGATCAGCATCATGTAGAACCACCTCTCCAAAATAAAGAAAAAATAGACGAATTTCCTGAGTAAAACTATAGAATAGAAGAACAATGGTTACATCATCACATATGTTAGCATAATGATGAGGGGAAGAACTAGGAGAGAGGCAAATATCAAGCACCAAAAATACTTCAACATTCCAAATAAATAGTAACTACAAGTTAATAACACCTGCAATCAATTCATGATCATTTTTTTTCAAGTTTTGTTTGTTTCTTGTTTGGTTGAAGGGCTATTTTTTATAAAATTAAACTTCTAAATAACTGAAAATCTCGGCGGTTGCCTCGCCCTCAATCTCCATCAACATCTCCAAATTACATGGACTACACTAACAGGAATTGCAATGTATGTAGAACTCTGAAAGTGAAGTAAAAGCAAAATTAAATAAGATGAGACAAAAACAATACACATTTTTTAACAATGGAAAAGTGGGGACATGCATATAGGAGTCGCCCAAAAAAAAAAAAAAAGAAGCAACAACATTATTTAATGGGAATTGCATTTTTATAACTAAAATCTATGGCGGTAGTGATGGAAAATTATTTGTACATCCACAAGCAAAGATGTAGTTAAGTTGCACCCTACCATGACACAATATACATTGAATGCTTTGATTTTCAAGCTTTTCCAATAGAAGCCTCAGAGTGATACCAAAACAAAACTTGTCTCAATTCTACTAAAATAACTTTTTTACCTCATAAGAGAAAATTTGGTCTATAAATAGAGTAGAAGTTTTCACTGTGAGTAGGGGAACCAATGCATATATTAAAGCTGAAACACATATTAAAGCTAAAACAGAACATGAATTTCAAAATTACTATACAGAGTGAAAATATTGTGACATGCATCAAGAATAGAGTCAAAGTGAAAATATTGACATCATGCAATGCTATAGCAAAATACACAGTCAAGAGAGAGAGGAGAGATAGTGACAGTGGTGATTAAGAGTTTGATGAGGGTGCGTGGTCATAAAGCAATCAATGGATAGAGAAATCAATACCAGTAAAAGAAGACCACTAGAGGTTTGAGATTGAGAAATCGAAGCCACTGAGCATTGAAAAATCTTGTTAAGTTGCAGATAAACCCTAGCTATGAAATCTTCAACACACTTCATGAAGCTTGTTCGCCTGATCATATTGAAATCACATAAACAAAAATAATCACAAGAATAATCAAGCAATTTTATACAGATTTCAATTAATCTCAAGCAATTTGAAGCAAAATTTAAGCAATTCTCCATCATCAAAAAGACAATTTCAGAAAAATAAATAACTAGATTTCAAGATACGCAATGGATTTCAGACGATCTCACACTTCTTCTTCTTCGTCTACTTCGTCTTAGGGTTTGAGTGTGGTTTAGGGGGTTTCTGCTGCTTCGTCTAAGGGTTTTTTTGTGCTTCGTCTTCATGTTCTCCATCAGAAAGACGATTTGAATGAGTCAATTTCAAAGGTTTTGGGTTTCTCAGATGGATAGAAGCTAGAGAGATCGAAAGGGTTTAGGTTTATGGAGAGAGAGAGCAGCGATGGAAGATAATAGAGAGAGAGAGAGAGAGAGGCGTCAATAAACAAAGGAGTGAAAAGAGAGAGGAGACCGTTATAAAACCCTAATTTTGAAGCGGTGGAAGATTAGCAACAGAGAGGGGTCTAGAAACAAAGGAGGAAAAAGAGAGTGAAAGTTGTGAAACCCAAATTTTTAACACGTTACCTTGGGGGTAAGTGGAAGCAAGCTTCAACCAACCAAGCTACCTTAAAATGTTGATATGGAACTGAAATTAATAATTTATATATATTTATATACTAATGTATGCCCGTGTCTAAAGACACGGTATAAATATTGTTGAGATCAAAATGCAGTTATAATTTATACGAATCGTGCTAAAATTTGTAAAATCTGTAACTTTTTTTGATAAAAATACTAAAAAAATATAAAGAAATATTCATCTTATGGATTAAAATATAATTTATCTAATTTGTTGTGCAAAAAATATTTTGAGGTCAAAATATAAATAGATGGTCCGTTTGGTTTGGATTTTCAAATAATTTTATAATTAGAGTTTGGTTGTATATTTTGAAAATAATTTTTACAAATTCGAAATTCAAAACTTATTTGGTTTACAACTTTCAAAAATAATTTTTAAAATTTTCAATCTGTATTTTATTACTTTTAGTAAACTTTTTAAATATTTTAATCAACATTTTTTACTTTTTCAGATCCATTCAATCTAAATACACTTAAAAATTATAAAATTTAGAGTAATGTTATAAAATTTACGTTTAAATAATTTTTAAATAATTTTTACAAATTTAAAATAAAATTTTATAATTTTGCATGATTTATGTATTTTTATGTATTTTAAGTATTTGAACTCAAATTATAGTAAATAATACATTTTAATTATTTTTTTATATTTTGTATAAAATAAATACTAACAAAAACAAAAACATAATTTGTTCCCAAGAGAGTGAGGCGACGATGGCCGTGGCCGCGACAGGACAACAAAACACACTTTGTGTCCAAGAGCCACAACAGCCCAAAAAAACAAAAAACAAAAAAAACTCTTCACCCCCACCCACCCATCCATCCTTTCTCGCTCATCTCACTTTTTCAAATTTCAAATTTTAAAACACACACTCACTCTCTCTCTCTCTCCCCCCTCAAAACACACTTTGCTACCCCAAGAAGAAGAGGCCAAATCTATAAAGGCCAAAAAAAATAATCCTGCCATATTAAGTGTTTGAGACGTGAGAGAGAGAGAGAGAGAGAGAGAGAGGAGTATTTGGGCGGGAATCAAGTGTTTGGTACATTTGAAAGGATTGATCTTAACCATTGATACACACTTAGAATTAATTTAGACCATTAAAAATCATTTTGGACATTTTTAAAAATCATCCTGCCATATTATATAAATTTACCTTTGCCATTGTCACTATGTCAGCCACATTGCCTTGGGTCTCAAATCCCCAAAAATGGCTCCCAGTGTGAGCAAACCCAGATTGAACCTCATCGGCAATACAAAGCCCTCCTGCTTTCTTAATACTGATGTATACGGCAGGGAAGTAACCTGGGGCCAATTCAATAATTCCACCCACTCCTTGCCATTTTAGAGAGTAGTTCAAATTAGACAGTAACTCGGAAGAGGTTGTATTAATAGGAAAATGATATTCTCACACAATTTTCGTACAGAATTTAAGACAAAAATAATGTGGCAATGACACTCTTGCAATTATGAACCATAGTGATGGGCATTTGACTATCAATGCAGGGATATAAATGCGACACATCATTTTGCATAAATTTTTTTGTGTTAAATCCTGTGTGTACATCATTACCCTAATCAATATAGCCACAAAAAGAAACAATAAAAACAAATTTACATAGACGATGCTTACCTGTATGGCTTCAGAAATAAAACTAGCTACATGCCCTGAAGTTCCAAAGGTAATGAGATCTTCAACATCTCTTGCATACTTCTCCCTGTCTGAACCAAAGACTCCACTGTATGGATCTGGGTTAAGGGCATGGTGAACTCCGCTCTGTTGACCAATCCAAAAAGAAATGCCAAGATTAGGGAACTGGATTATCTTTAATAATAATTTGGTTGCATTGCATTTGTGAATGCTAATTTATGATTACTTGGTTCTTTAGTTAAGGATAAATGCAGTATAAGGTAAGATTGGAAGCTTCACAAAATAATTATTCTTCAATATGTTTAGTATCTTCAGCAATATCAACTGTAAAGTGTAAATGTTAGCATAAAGCTACCAATGGTAAAATAAGAAAGCAAACAACACAACAATCATGCAAATAACAAACTAAATTATGATATCCTCTGAGTTAACCTGTAAGTCTGTATTGGCCATCGAATTCTAATAAAAACAGAAAATCAAACCCCAAATTACATATGTATTAATGAAATGAAGAAGAAGAACAGAGAGAGAAGGGGAAAAAAATAACAAATAAACAACTCTAAAAATGTATGTATTCATGAAATAAAGGAGAAGAACAAGGAGAGAAGGGAAAAAATATCAAACCCACATCACACCAATCAACAAAATGTACATAACCTTGAAGCGAATGTACAATAAAGAGCTGCAGGAAGCCCGAAATTGGGGTAAAATACCTCTGTTCTTGAAGACGACAGTGGGGTTTGAACTCTAGCAAAGCCAAATCAGTCAAAAACAAAACAGAGAGAGAAGGGGAGAGGCAGAAATTGAGTGAAAAGACTCAATCTTACCTTGCGAGAGCACCGTCGGTAGCGAAGGGAGCCGAATTGAGCAGCGTAGCGAAGAGCCTGCAGAAGATTGTCTGTTCAGCACCGAAACAACGGCACCATCGAGCGGTGAACACAGAAGACCATCCTTCATGTCTGAAAATAAACAGGGTGCATAGTAATTTAGTACATTTCGTGAATTTAATTATCTTAGTTTGTAACAACCATGGTGCATATTGGTTTAATATTTCCACACAATGAAACAAGTGCAACACAGTGAAATTATGAAGTCTGCTAAATGAAAAATTATGAAGTCTGCTAAATGAGAGGATATGAGTCAATTGAATTCCAAGAAAGTTAATTTTCCACAGTAACCAGCTGGAAACCCACCCTTTCTTGGGTCGTTAGCCGCCACGAGCATCCCCGAGTTTGGACCCTCCAACTTTTGAGCAACGAGCTGGCAAATAGTCCTACCGTCTGCGGAGTGTAGGGCATGGCATGGCCCTTCTTCTTGAGCATTGACAATGGCTGCATACTGGTCACCAAGAGAAGATGTCCATAATACAGCGCATTGGGAATTAACTGCACAAACCGTATTCTACCATATTAGAAGGGGTTCAATGGCTAGCCACTGTAATGTTTTATAAAATGTATCGAAAGTAAGTGGTTTTGATAACTGACTATATGAAAGTATCTCAGAGCCATTATGGAGGAGAGTGGATTCAAACCCATGACAAAATGAATTAAGAAAACCTAAGTCGTTGCAGTAGGAATGTTGTCATGATGATTCCTCCAGCTCGACCTAAAACTGCTTTCAGTTTTTTACCCTGCAAAGGCACAATAAGTAATCATGATTGCCAAGTCAGACAATTAATACTTCAAAATGCTTCTCCTCTTTATATATTGTGCAAAATAACAGTTTTATGAGACATTTCTATGCTAAATTTGAAAGAACAAGGTTGGTATCTTTTTCATTTTTAAAGTTCTAGTTTTCTTGTTTCAGAAAAATAAATAAATAAATTGAAAGAATCTCTACTCTTCACATTGTTTTAATTTTTGTGTGCAAAACAATTTTTAAAAATTCAAAAAGAAAATTTAAATAAGTTCTTTTATTTTTATAAAGGGGGTGTAACTGAATTCTCACCCCCCCCCCCCCCCCTCCCTCAAAAAGCAGTTTGACAAACAAATTTTTCATGTCAGCTTTCATTTTTTTCTCAGAAAAAAAAAAATGGTACAAAATGCGTGCAAAGTGTGCAAGCAATATGATGACCTTTAGGACAATGGTGGGTGTCATTGATGGCAATGCCCTTTTGAATGGTTGGATATAATTGGAAGGTGCGGGTGGTGGAGAAAAACTTCTAGGACTGGAGAAATCACCCATTTCATTGTTAAGTACTATCCCTGTACTTTGTGATTGAAATCTTGAACCGTAGTAATCATTCAGAGAAGTGTTCATGGAAACAGCATTTTGTGCACTATCAACAACGCAAAGGGGAGTAGTTCCATGGTCATGGACTTGATTCCACCTAATAAAAGAACAGTATGATTAGAACAATAACCAACAATTAGCGGTTAGGCACAACAAATATAGCTTTCATAGGAATACAATAATCAAAAGAACAGAACATCTGGTCATTGAATAGAGCACGAAGAAAGATAAACATATACAAACAAATGGAAAGATCATCAAGCTTCTAAATTACAATAACTTTTTTAGTCTGTAATACTAACAGAAGTAAATTTACAAATAGATATTCATTACAATATTTTTAATTAACTAATTTCTTTTTAGCATCAACTAGATAATAAGAGGACTTGAGCCTCTGAAACTAAAGGTTTACAAAACAACCACAACTCAAGGCAAGTACTTGTGTGAGATTAGTGAATTGCAAATCACAAAGCTATACATGCCCAGTGTATTATACTGAATCCCATTCAATTGTTTTTTGGTACTCTATCAGGATATGAATCTAAAAGTCTAATTAATTGGACAATTTTCACCAGCCGTGTTCACTTCAACAAAATGATTAAGGACGCACATATATCATTGTTCTTTATCTTCTTTTCTTCCCTTCCTATCTAAATTCTTTTGTTTTCTGTGTTGATTTATTTATATAGCCATTATGTTGATTTATATAGCCATTATGTTGATTTAACTTGAGTACTTCGTAATATTACACCATTGCCTTATACATGGAAGCAACCAAATGGCTTAATGGGAGTGGACTCTCTTCAGTTTAATCTAAGGACTTTTTAATCTAAAATCTAAACTCTACGGTCATAATATACTGATACAAACAAGTACTCATTTCCAGAGAGTCTTAATAAGTAGATAGGACAAATTTAAATAAATATAACACAGGTACCATAATCTATCACAACAGTGAAAACAATTACTGAAATGCTTACTTGCTGCCGTAAAACTTGCTGCAAACTTAGGAGACAGCATGTTGGATACAAGCACTTGAAACATTAACAAAATCAGGGTCACCAATATTCATCCTCACAGCATACGCATGTTTGAAAGCTTCAACCGTTGGATGAACTTGAAGGGAATAACTTGTACGTGCAATAAAATCCAAATTGGGAAATTATACGCTCCAACCGTTGGATGACCTTCAAAATCGATACGATATGCTCTTGCTCATCGACCTCGCTGAAATGCTTCCGCCATCGGTCCCAATCCCAGTCTTCATCATCAACCACTTCACTTCCTCTCTCGAAAACATCAACACTCTTCACAACACCTTTCGACTGGTTACGGTACGAGTTCATATAATCATTGAACTTCTTAACCGCGTTCCTCAACACCTCCTGAATCACCGAGTCCCACCGACGGTTAACGGAGGATGAGTTATCCGATGGAGAAGCTGAGGCCGAGTCATCGTTGTTCCTGTGGCACCGACAGAGTGCAGAATCGGAAACCCTAGAGAGAGAGTGAGGGCTTGATGAGAGAGAGTAGGATGATCGTCTCAATCGGGAGGAGATTTTAGGGTTTTGGAAGGCGAATTTGTGGGGGTTTGGATCGGAGCGAGGGGATGGAGAAGGGAATGTTGGCGGAGAGTCGACGCCATGAGAGAGAGATTAGAGAGGGAATGTAGGGATAAGGATGAATTTCAGAGAGAGGCCAAGCTCAGCAGTGAGTCCCAGCCGAGTAATTTTGAGAGAGCGGCAGATGCGGACTACGGCGCTGCTGCAGAAGAGGGGCGTCGTTGATGTGGTTGTGAAGGAGGCGGTGGTTCTGGTAACGGTAGTGCGACGGCGGCATTAGGGATCGAGAGAGAGAATCCTCGAGAGACAAAGAGAGAGAGAGAGTGCGTGAACACAACACCCATCTCATCTCTCTCTGAACTACAACACATTGAGAGAGATTCACCAACGTGAGAGAGCAAGTGGAGAGAGGCAGTTAAGAGACGTTTGGCAGACGTGGGAGAAAGAGTAGAGAGTGGTTGGGCGGGAAAAAAATTAATCTCAACCGTAGATAATGATTAGAAATTATTTCAGTCATTTAAATAAAATGTAATACATTTTCAAAAATTATTCAAATAAATACATTTTAACATATTTTTAAAAGTCCGTTCTGTCTTATAATATAGATATTAGTTTTATCTTTATGCTTTTGTATATGTATAAGTTGTTTTCATTTTTTTTAAATAATTTTTTATTTTTTCATCTCATTTATCACTTTTAGTCCATCAATCACCACGACTATCAATGAATGGTGAGTTCCGACCAAACTCCGGCAACTCTCTAGCAAGTGGGTGATCGCCGTTGTGATTTTCAATTATCAATTGGTATTCTTCAAGTCATCTCATAGGGAGCTTCTATATACACACACCCTTTCCTCTGTATACAAATCCTTCTCAATACACACACTAAAAAAATAAACCCTAATATATTTGACTCACTACACACACCTATAATTCCACATATACCCCTAAATGTAAATCATACACACACACCCCCCCTCACACACACACACCCGGGAGACCCCTCTCACACACACACCCAGCTAAGAACCCCTCTCACACACACACCCATCTCTCACACTCTCCACTCCACCGTTCCTCCCCAAAAGGGCATTGAAGGGCAGCGTATTGCAATCTTCAATCTGTGTCATTGAAGTATTGGCATTGAAGGGCATTGAAATCTTCACATTTTAGGTTAGTTTACACAGATTATAATCTTCTCATTCCTATTTTATTTGTAATATGGGTTAATTTTTACCATTTTCGAAATTTTCCGTCGTGGTTGCTGTGTTCCTCATTCGGAACTGGTTATTCGAAATTTTTGTTCTTATTCGGCAATCTACTTTCGAATTTTATGGTTCTATTCGGCACTATAGTTCCGAAAATATGTATTTGGTTCGGATTGCAACTTCCGAAAATAATGGTTTTGTTCGGTTTTCAACTTCCGAATGGTAGTGTTAATTTCGGACAACAACTTCCGAACAGAATAGGTATTTTCGGTTCTGAACTTCCGAACAGGCTTTTTTTTTTTTTTTTTTCCCTTTTTAATTAAAACACTTAATTATAACACTCATTATAATTTAAAACACTTATTCTTTACACACACTCTCATTAATTTTACACACACTCTCTCATTATAATTTAAAACACTTATTATTTACACACACACTTATAATTTAAAACACTCTCATTAATTTTACACACACTCTCTTTATTTACACATACTCTGTTTATTTACACACACACTTAGTATTTTCTGCAGATAATATGGATTCTGAATATCAACAACGTGTCCCACCTACTGCTTCAAATAGACGACGTCGTCAATTGGATGTAGACCATGAACGGGGACGAGGGCGTGGGCGAGGACGAGGTCAAGGTCGTGGTCGAGGTCGTGATCCAGTTGAGGTTGAATATGATATTCCAAGTGGCAGTCAAAGTGGGGGCCGAAGCCAAAGACGAGTTCAAGGTTATGATATGCCTGACATTGCTATGGAGGATACCTCTTTACCTGATTATCCTCCTGTCCAGGAAGAGTACCTTACTCATGCTTTTCCAGGTGGACCGACTGATCCGTCAATACTGCGGAGTTTCAATAGTCATGTGGCTGCAGCTATTTGGCACGGGGAGGTAAACATTCATCAGTAAAACTGAAATTCATTTATATATGATTTTTTTTTTTTTTGTGTGTGTTGTATGGTACTTTGTAATGACATATCATTTATGTTATAGGAACGAGGGCCCCTAAAGTGTCATAATCACTCTTCCAAGATCCTTTCATGGCCATGGTGGTTAGTAGAGAACAACACCAGATTCAAAGCCATTATTGAGCAGTCTGGACTGTCACAGTTAGCTCGTTGCACTTATCGGTTCGTCAACAAGCTTCTAATCTCCAGTTTTGTTGAGAGATGGCAACCTGAGACGAACACATTTCACATGACAGTTGGTGAGATGACCGTGACCCTGGATGATGTTGGCACTATTCTTGGCCTTCCCATTGTAGGCAAAATCAGTCAGCATACCAGATGTGACAGATCATCATGGAGTTACATTACTCGTTTATGGCTTGGGGATTAGTGAACGTGCAGCACATGAAAAGGTTTCTTCTGCTGGTGGCAATTCAGTCAGGCTTGAATGGTTGCGCAGTCAGTTTGCTAGTGTGACAGATTCAGACCCCGAGGAGGCTATACAGTGCGCTACAAGAGCTTATTTGTTGTTCCTGTTGGGATGTACACTCTTCAGTGACAAGAGTGGCGGCAGGGTTCCCGTTGTTTACCTCGGCTTGTTGATGGATTTGGGATCCATACATACTTATGCCTGGGGTGCTGCTGCATTAGCATTTTTATATAGACAATTGGGGTTTGCTAGCCGGTCTGGGGTTAGACATATGGGTGGTTATATGACTCTTTTGGAGGCGTGGATTTATGAGCACTTCCGAGCATTCCGACCTCATCAGAACATGGGCTACAATGAAGACATGCCACACGTGTACCATTGGGCATCTAGGAGAGAGGCAGGTTCCTCCATTGAGCATTTGAAATCTTTTCGATCCAACCTTGACAGTTTAGTAGCTACTGATGTAAGTTTACTCATCCTGCGATAATTTTAACACTTCCATTTATCTTACCGTTTATGTACTTTAATGCAAAAACACTTTACATTTACAGGTTATTTGGGATCCATACCACAGCTGCAGAGATCGGCATCCATGTAACCCGGTTACGTTTTACCATGGATGCTTAAAGTGCTTAGACGTTGTCGAACCCTATCATCCAGATAGAGTTTTGAGGCCGTTTGGCAGGGTTCAAACCATCCCAGATGCACCGCTAGCTCCCATTCGTGGTGCGCGAGGCAACATATCTGCGCGATATACAGTCATGTACAGATACTTGGATAGGATCTGGGAGGCTTGGGATAACCACGTGTTATCTGAGCAACGGAGGAGCACACCAGTTCGTCAGCCTTGGCAATGTGTACCGGGTTACATGGATTGGTATAAGAATATCGCGCACCTCTATGTCGAGCACACTGATGAACCGCGTGTCCATGACCATCAGGATTTCAGCGAACATGCGGATGTAATCTATTATCCTCTCTTATGCATATGTAACTTACTTGTTTTTTTTCTTATATGTTTCATAAAATGTGATATTCTTTTCAAATGCAGCGTATTGCACATGCACTGCAGATTTCACATCCTATTATTGACGCTGGTTATCAGGAGGGGATTCGCCATCCTTATCGACTTTACCAGGCTATCGAGAGTATGACACATGTTCTTGAAGGTCAGCACATTGACGAAGCTGGACCTAGTTCTGGTGGAGGTCGCTTTCCATCTTCGACATTGACATACAGTCGTAGGCCTAGGCGTAGGCATACAGTTGATTCGTGACATGTTCTCTTGTTACATGTTATTTTGTTAGTAGACTGTGTATTTTTTGGTATTTTCTGTAAGATGACATTGTTGTAATGGCCGTGTTTTTTGGTGTTTTTTGTAATATGACATTGTTGTAATGGCCTTGTTTTTTGGTGTTTTTTGTAAGATGACATTATTTTTTGGTGTTTTTCTTATTTGAATGGAATGGCAACAATGGTATTGTAATGACATTTTATTATTAGAATGGAATGGTAACAATGGTCGTTGATTTTGTAAATGATACTTTCTTATTACAATGGAATGGTAACAATGGTCGATAACATTCAATCCACATTGCAAAACATAACACATCAACATCAAAAACACATCCATTAATTTCTTCCATAATTCTAACATTGTCAAATGCATACATGTGTCATGTGACATCAACAACATCAAAAGTCTCTCGCGTAGCTACATTATCATGAATAATGTCCTTGAAATGTTGAATGCGACGCACATATGCATCATCCCAGTCCACAGCGCAAGGGTGACGGTATTTCCTCCAATTAGTGACAATAGGAGGAACTGGATGGCCTGGCTGCAACAAAACCTGCACCAAATATCAATTGACTTAGTGGTCATACCTCATAACTTCTTGTACATGCACAAACTCAATTGATAAGTTTCTGTTATACCTGGACGAAATGATTTCCGTTGACAAACCCAATGGCAATCTCACGTCTATCAAGTTGAGGTACTGGCACTGTTCTAAGAGGTAAAAAGGTGAGACATTGCTGTAAAGACAAGTGGTATAACACAAGATTATAGCACGATGCAACAAGATGCCCCATGTCTGGCATAGTCATCCAATGTGAGTATCCAGGACTGTCTTCAAAGTATGACAATATGCTTGTCAATTCTTCAAACCTTTCATAGGACCCATAAAGTGTAATATATTCCTCTTTGTGTGTGTGCAGCTCACCCAATAGGTCACGCCTAACCTCAGCCCAATCATCTTCTGTATGACCAATTGAAGCAACTATAGCCCGGAAACCACAATTCCCATCTGCAGCTACATCCTTGACAAACTTAATGTATGGTTTTAACCCAGCAGGGAAAGCATCAACATATGCACCAGGTTTCACTGTTCTAGTAATGTATGCCTTCCCTTTCGGGTTCACCTTCTCATTTCCCTTAACAGGTCGCTTCTTCTTGGTTTGCAGAGTAGAAGCTAATGTAGTGATTTGAGTGTCCCTAGGTGAGAAGGAATCATGTCCAGATTGCACTAACTCAAATGCACACGGGTCACGACGGGTAGAAACATTGATCTTCTTATGATCCCGATGACGTGTTTTGGGCTTCACCTCCGGCTCAACAAGAAAACTGCTTCTCGGATATACAATCTCTTTCAACTTCTTCAAAAGCTCCAATCGCATGGTTCTATCACTTTCATTAAACTTGTTCACAAACAACTCTACTTCTGCATGACAAGTGACCTCGGTTTCCTCTTCTTTCTTGCATATGGAGATATGAAGTTGCCTCCACTGTAAGTGTATGGTAGCAAGTGGTATAGGACGATCTTGTCTGATGTAGTCAGCAATCTCATGAGCGCAAGGTAAACCATGAGTGTGGCGAAGGACGCATCCACAAGCTTCAACATCAATACCAATGGAATTGGCTCTCTTACTCTCGACAAGCAAATACTCCAAGGCAGAGATAGATACATTACCCCGTAGCTCCCTAAATTGAGAAGGTTTAAATTGATGTTGCACAATAGTTAGACTTTTCTCAAATGAAGCCTTGATATCAGTGTGTTGCAACTCAAGCAGACTGTGTATTTTCTCAAATGATGCCTGAAATGAGACTTGACATGAACCCAATTGTCTTTTAAGTTTTGCATGTGCACTCTCAGCCCTGTTCAATTCAATGAAAGTCAAGTTAAAATCAAGTACATGGCACTTATTAATAACATATTGAAGAAAAGTAATCTTACTGGTTCGTTGTAATATTGCCACAATGCATACACGTGTCTGTCCATGTCGCCACAAATTTGTCCTTGTAAGGAACCAACCAAGTATCCATGATGTATTTGACTGCATCAGGATAATTACTGAATTCCTTAAGTAATGATTGAAGACGCTCCTCGTATTGAATTTCAGAAGATGAATACACTACAGAGTTCCACTCATGGTTGAACTTCTCCCATTTTTGTTGTGTCTCAAACATTTTCTTGCATTTGGTCAACACATTCTTATTGATATGCCAACGACATAATAAATGTCTGGCACTCGTGAGATCCCTGGAACGGGAGGAGGCAGAGTATCGCGACGTCGACGACGGGTGTGAGGGTTGATAGGTGCTGTCGCGAGTGAAGGATCTCCAACCCCATAGTTCCTGGTGATGGAGAGAGAGTGAGTCCTCCTTTGGCGGCGACCGCTAGAATGAGGAGAGGGGGTGCGCTCACTGAGGTTGCCCTCTCCAACAACACCCTTCCCTTTAATCTGGCGCTTCAGCAGCTTCATCTCCGCCGCCATCTTGCGAATGAGGGCGTCTTGGTCCTGGAGTTTGTACTTCAGGCGCTGCTCACGGGACTCCCCCGGCGGCAGCGGCCCTCTGGACTCCGCGAGCGATCAGAACTCCTCCCACGCTTGTCTCGCGCACCTCACGAAGAAGTTTCCAGACCCGCCATAGCTGGAATATTCGGGGGGCCTTCTCTCCTTCGGACATACTCTGGAGTGACACCATCGACGACGGACAGCGGAACTTTGTCGTTGTTGGCCATGGAAATGGTTGAAGAGGCTTGAAGAACAAGGGTTGAGTATCAAAGAATTCCCACGGACGGCGCCAATTGTACGGGGGCGAAATATCCTCTGCTTTCCGTACTCTTTGGACGTCAAGCTTCTCGTGACGGCGTCAATTCCTGCGACACAGAAACGGTGAGTTGCCTGGCGGTGGTGTGCCGAATAGACCCTCTGACGATCAAGTCAGACCACTTGAGGAAGAAGATGACTATCAGAGAGAGTGATTGTAGAGGAATGAATTCACGTACCTCTAACGTTCGTCTTCTTCCATATTTCTAGGCTGGCCATGCATCCCCAAGATTGTGCGCGCACTACCTCTGTTGTCCTTCCCTAGATAGGTGGCAATGCTTGCCTCTCACCACCTTACGTGTATCAAGGCCCTATACTCCCACCAGTACACACAAAACTATCCAACGGTATTGAGGTGTGCGTGGAGCAGATGTCCTCTCCCTCGCGCCATTGGCCCAGGTGGCACACCTAACCGAAATGCCATAACCGGCCTGTCCTTTGGCGGAGAATTGTCATTACATGCACATAACCGAGCTATACGTCGCCGACTTATAACTTGGAATCGGGTGAGAACCTGACCACCTCGGCCGAGCTATTATTGACTGATTCACCACAACCAACCGGCTGCGAGGCGTGCTGACCTCCAACCGTTCTCCCTTCAATCTCGGTCACATGAAGCCACTTTATATCGACTGATCGGTCCAAGGCGCGCCGGCCCTGATCGCGCCCACGGTCCAGGTTCGGCTACCTTTTAGCTCAGTCAAAATCCGCTACCCTGAGCTCCGTCTAATACGTGCAATCGCAGCTCGGCTAGGCCAATCCATGCTTGGCCGGTCAACTTCTCCGACCGCGTAAGTCAGGCTGCTGGCCGAGTTAATAGGAGTTAGCTCGACGCCGTGCGGTCTGTCACATCTGACGTTGACTTAGCTCGGCCGTACTATCTTGTGCAAATCTCCCATCGCAGTTATCATTTTAATTTTATATGCCTTTTAATTATATGGTTTTCACTTTAATTATATGCCTTATATATATATATATATATAATTAGCAATGTAGAGAAAATACAGCATAAAATAGCAGCAACATAGTAGCAAAAACACCACAAAAATAGCAACAAAACAGCAGCAAAATCAGTTCAAAAACATGTAGCAGATTTACACTTAACTATTTTGCCAAGTTTACATGTATTCTCCTTCAAATTTCCATTCATTCTTGGGCAATATTATATTCCAATTCAAATTTCCACTCCAGTCAACAGATTTACACTTAGTTCTCACAATGCTTTCAAGGTTTAACTTCAATCCATCTTTATAAATGTTGAGATTAATTCATGTTAAAAGTTATGTTTCATCAAGCACCATAAATGTTACTTATCAAAAATAACTACTAAAGTGTTATTACTATTATGTGATAGTTTAAAAATACCCTTCAATTTGACCAAATATACACCAGAAACATGAATCTGATTCTTTCATAGCTTCATTCCATTCCAATTTAGGAAACCAAAATTATACTAAACCAAAATTGTGTTGAGGGCGTGAAAGAACTGGCATTTTTTAACCAATCTATCTCTGTCGCACAAACCAATATTTTTTAACCAACTAAAACAATATTTATACCGACT
The DNA here is from genome assembly GCA_022316695.1 of Camellia oleifera. Taxonomy (NCBI): domain Eukaryota; kingdom Viridiplantae; phylum Streptophyta; class Magnoliopsida; order Ericales; family Theaceae; genus Camellia; species Camellia oleifera. The sequence continues at coordinate 92,567,643 of CM039308.1, read as the reverse complement.
TGAAAAAAGTGATCAACTGAACATTAAATGCAATAGCTGCAGGTGCATTACAGGAATCAAGAAATTGGGCAACAGTTACAAACTTCATTTATAAACTGAGCCAAAGCATTATGCACTCTATTCCAGTGAACACAATTTTTTCCAATTTAATATATGCTCACTTGATCCAACAATATTAGAGGCATCCTATCCATTAATTTGCAGTTTGATTTCCAGCAGAAGAAAACAACAGATAAGGTACCACAGGTCAAGAGGATGAGAGTAAGACCAAGTGCATCATCTTATTATTATTATTATTATTTTTTTCTAATGACAATTAAATCGCCAAGTGTTTCATCTTATCAAAATTTATAATAAGATTCCACTCCAGCAAAGGGAAAATGCAAGTATTAGGCTACCAGTCTAGGAAGAGATATTCAAAGTAAATTACCTTGATGCCGTCCAGAAATTGGGGAGAGATGTCTGTCTCAAAACTTTCAGAAAGTTTGAAATAGAGGACAAGACTCAAGCCCTCACCATCACTATCACCAAGGAACATTGGAGCAGGATAAGTAGGCAACTGCGACAAAATACAATAAGCCAATAGATAAATGATGAGAAACTGCTCAGTAGCCAAACTTTGAATTTAACTTAATGAAGTTTAATATCTATATTCCACCAGAACAACATAGCATTCATGTGCAGAGTAACTAGTGTAAATAGAAAATACATAAATGAACAAGAGATGTGGAAATAAAACCTGAATATTGATAATTAAGAGTGGAGGCAGATTCCCATCTGCCTTGACAGAAGGAAGGTCAAGGTGTTGGGCAATGTGGTTAACCTCTCTTGGGCACACAAATAAATCAACACCAATTGGAATATAAGGGTTGTATTTGTAACGACCCGGAATCGTGCGTCACAATTATCAGTAATTAATTATGCTTAGGGATGATTTAATTAAAGGTTATATGTTTGAATTAGAAAATAGTTGTTGACATTACAACTTCGGGACTGAAATTGATGACCGTAATGGGTTCAGAAAATGAAATTGAACACGCCTATGTGATATTGGGAATTTTTAGAACTGTCTAAGAAAATAATTTGATGACTGAATTTCGTCTGATTCGTTAAGCCCCGTTTGGCTCACGTTTTTGGCTTAATTGGATATATATGTTATATAGATAAGGATGTGATGCCCTTTTTGCCTCATTTGACTCAAGACCAAAAGAAAAGAAAATATCTAGCGGGAGAGTGAGAGAGAATTCGGGAAAGGGAGAAGCAAAAGGGGAAGAAGAGGAAGAAAAGGGATTAAGCTCAAATCTCTCCAATTAAGTGAGTAAGGTAAGAATCTCCTTCTAATTTCTTGAATTAAGGTTGGACCATCTAGAATCTCATGGCTAGTAAATGGAATTGAAGGGAAGTTATGGTTAATTTGAGCACATATGACCTTAAATAGTATGATTCATGTTTATTTGGCATTGTTGAGGGAAAACCTCCATGGATGTAAAGAAATGAAGCTTTAATGTGTATGTTCATGGTTTTTCATCTTGATTCATGGGTTTTGATCTTGTTTATGTCCATGTGAGTTTTGATTGAAGATGTAATGGTGTAATCAAGTTGTTAATCAAGTGTTTTGGAACTTGGTATTCATGTATTTGAAATGGATTTTGTAAAGAAAGGATGAAGTGTAGAAGAAGAACCAGAATTTCAGGCTTTCGCAGGGTCCGCTCGAGCGGAGGGGAGCCGCTCGAGCGTAGAAATCGGCCTCTCAGCAGTTTTGGGAAAATGTACAGCCCGCTCGAGCGGACAAGTGGGCGCTCGAGCGGAAGGGCTTATTTTCAAAAAATTTTGGAAAGTTGAATTACGTGATTCTAACATGTTAATGGCATCTTTTAGCATCTCATGAACATGAATAAAAGTAAAGAAGGATTAGATTGAGCATGAAATGAATGTGAAATGGCATGACTTATGTGATGTATTGATGATGTATGATAAGAAATGTATTATACTATTGATGATTTGCAGGTCAAGAAGTGAAGACTGTGCCATCGGTTTTGGAAACCCACTGTAAGTAACATTTCTGTAAAGTTATGTTCATATAAAGTATGTTCTGAAAATGTTACGTTATGATATGATATGATTGAATGATAATGTTTTCTGTGAACGAACGTCCTGATTTGCGAATCTAGTATGGCATCCATAGATAGTTCAGTCGTGGGGGCGAGAACATGCAGGCCCATGCACTTTAGTCATGGGGGATGGCATGGAAGGACAAACCCATGACCAGTTTACGAGATCTCGGTATGTGTTTAACCGGTGTCCGGGACCGGTTACTCTAGTCGTTAGTCGACAAGTGTTGCTATGTTATGTGCCATGGAGTATGCCATTATGTATGTTCTTATGAGATGATTATGATTATGTTTATGAATGTTACGTTTTACAGATTTATGAAATGTTGGAGTTCGTTCACTAACCCCTTTACGTTAATGTTACTTGCTGAGCTTTAGCTCATTGTTTGTATTTATGTATTTATAGGTGAGCCTGCAGGGAGTCAAGCCTAGGCGGGGTCTTGTCGAGCCGCCGTTTTGAAGCCTAACCAGATGTTTTGAGTGCCTCCGAGCTGGGGCTAAGCCTGGAAGGCCGTGCGAGTTTTGTTTTGTTTTGTTATGTATATGTGTCAAGAGTTGTATATGTTCTTTTGGGAATATGTGTTATGTAAAGATAGTGGGTAATTAACTCATTTTTGGCATGTATGTACGTTCATATAAATGCACAGCTCTTTGGACTATTAGTTTCTTTATTTCGCTTCCGCGATCCCCGATTATTTATGTTTTGTATGGGAAGGCCTGTGGTAATCAAGGATTACTGGCCGGTTACGATGCCAACCCTTTCGGGGCGGGTTTGGGTCGTGACAGTATTAGTATAATTTTATATATATACATCAACCCTACATTGGCATCCTAAAACTATAAATCTTTTACATATATACATCAATCCATTTCATTATGATTCTGCCCAACCACCAAACTACACCTCAAGCTTAAACACATCACTCCTCTCCATTCATCAATGCTCAAAGCTAAACCACAATTAATCAATTAGTACTAGTTGTTGCCCTGTCTCAACCACAACCTACTTTTGGATTCAAAAGCTAAGAACAAGAAACACTTAGTACTTACATTAAACAGCGGCAAAACAGCCCAAAAATACCATCAAAACAGCCCAAAAACACTAGCAAAATAGCAACAAAAACATATTAGAAAACAAGCCAAAAATGGCAGCAACATAGCACAAAGAGCAGCAGAACAACACAGCACAAACAACATCAGATTAGCCAACTAAGTTTTAGACTACTTGCTTTAGGAAACATAGTTTTGAGTGTGTAATTTGGGTCTTTGTTCTATTGAGGTGGAGGTGTTTCATCTCCATTTCTATTTTGTACCCTGTTTTCATTATCTAACACTCTTTCCTAAGATGGTAGTACTAATTTGGTAATTGCTTGCTTTTGGGTTATGCCTAAATTTTGTGGCTAAGAGTTGGTGATGCTGATGCTGATGTATAATTGAAGCAGGTTTTTTGGTTTAATAATAGCAATCAACCTGCAAATTGTTCAATTACACTCAACTACCATTAATTTAGCCCATTTCGAAGTCCAGTCAGGTTTATTCATTAAAATTTGTCTAAATATATGAATTTGTTTCCTTAGATTGTCCAATCTTTTTTTATCAGCATATAGAAAAACAAATTAAGGACATTTTAGGTTGCACATGCACCAAACATATGGAATTTATGTTGAAAGTGTTCTGTCTATGGAAAGCATTTAAAGTGAATTTATGTTTAAGAGAATTTATGTCATATGGAATTCATGACAGAAGAGAATTTAGGTTGCGCATGCACCAAACATAAGAGAATTTATGTTTAAAGTGTTTTGTCTATTGAATTTATGTCAATAGAAAGCATATGAAACAAACATAAATGACAATCTATATGAAAGCATATGAAACAAACAAACAGAAAGCATAGGCTGGGTACAATTTACACTCTATATTCTAACAGAAATTACAACAAACATATGGTGTGCAATACAAATACATAGACAAACAAACATAAATGACAAAATTTATTACCTCCCTTGAGCAAAAAGTTTGAGAAAAAGATAGAGAGGATGAGAGAGTTTGTGAGATTTGGAATGCCTTCTCTATGGATTTGTTGAGGAGGTATTGATACAACTTTTAGCGCCAAAATAAGGAAAAAAAATTACCGCCAAAAACAAAATTCAGGAGTCAAAAACAAATAAAAAATTAGAAGGTCCATGAACAGTACCTCGCTTGTCCTGGCGAGGTACTGTAGCTCACAACCATCTTAGCAATGCTTGAGCGAGTTTGCTGGAGCCATCTTTTACCCTTTCAAGCTCGTTTCTATGGCTGAAAGCACAAAATGACTATACTACTGGAGATGTTCTAAAAAAGTGTATTAAGGTGTGCTATATGACAAAAGGTAATAAAAGTGGGGCTCAAAAATATTTGTTAAGATGTGTTAAGAGTTTGTTAAATTTAGAGAGTGAGTGGTGGTAAAATGGATGTGTTAAGGTGTGTGTTAAATATATGTATATATATATATGTGTGTGTGTGTATAATAAATAAAATAAATAAATAATTTAGTTTAATCAAAAATTTCAAGCCCAAAATTAAATTTCAAGTCCAAAAAAAATCCCAACAAATAAAAAAAAAATTACCGTTGACCGGTCAACCAGCCGGACGTCCAGCTGGTCAACCGGTAACACCAAAAACACACTCCCCTTCGCTAGCCAAAACGCTCGCTGCAAATAACAAACATATTAACATCTGACGTTAACACACACGTTAACAATTCCACTACAGCACCAAACAACAAACGTTGCTAGCTAAAACTTAACAACTGACACTAATATTATCCTTAACAGCTCCACTGTGGATGCTCTTACTTAGCTATTATTTGGTATAACTTAATATAGTACAAAAAGTTTAAAAAAATATTTAAAAAGTCAAAAAATAGTAATTTTGTTGGATAGTGTACAAAAAAATCCTAGATGACAAAATGGCATAATTACCCTTGTTTTGGCTTATTTTGGACAGAGGTTCCATAAATATGTATACACATTTGTTTGCCCAACTTGCACAAAACCTGTTTTGAACAACACTTTCCTCAAATAGTGAGCTTGCAAAATAGTAGATCCAACTCACCCTCACCCCAGCGAGAGGACGAAGATAGCCGATCTTGCACAACGCACTTCGCATCCAACTGTAACTCCTCCCAATACCAAATCGGCTCCCACTAGCAGTTGTTCCACCGGTAGAGCAACAGAAGCCAAAGCCATCTTCTAGATCCTCAACTCTCTAACCATTCTTCTTACTTTCGACGAAGGTAACAACTCTTACTTATGCCCGAAAAAATGGGTGATTTGGAGCATGCACTATTTTCTATTGCCACACACGCACATTATGGTTTTCACAACAAAGCCCCCAAATCAGGGCTCTTTGATTGTTCACTCATCCATCCACCTACAACCCCACTTTGCACGATAAAGAAAAACCCACAAAACGTGTGTATAATGTTTTCCCTTTGCACTGATCACCATTTTTTATGTCAGTTCTTTTGTGTTTGGGGCATCACTATAACTAGTTTAACAGTAATGGAGGTGGATTTAGGGATTTGGGTGCAAAAACAACATCCCTTCACCATTTTTTTTTTTTTTTCGTGACATGCTCTTTAGTTATGGAAAATGGTCGTCATTTTGGAAATAAGGTTTTTTTTGGAACTCCAAAATGATTTATAAGACATAGGGCCTGTTTGGTTGAGCTGTGGGAAGCTGCTTATAGCTTATGCCCAAACAGCTTATAGCTTATAACTTTCAGCTTAAGCTGATTTCCAGCTTATTCTCTAAGCATATCCAGCCCAGCTCACAGAATAAGCTGATTTCCAGCTTCCACAAAGCTATAAGCTATAAGCATAAGCTAAACCAAACATATCAAAACAGCTTAAATTAAGCTACAAGCTGATTTTAAGCCCTGCCAAACAGGGCTATAGGATGACCATTCCATATGTTTTTTTTTACAAGATTTCAAGGAGGATTTGACCAATAGTGTTTTTCGTTCCATTTTCCTTTCCATTTTTATTTTTATTTTTTTGCATCCAAACATTTGTGAAAGATTTGATAGAGGATTTTATATTTTTTTTAAACAAATCCTACGATGGTATGTTTGATCACCTTTATATTTGTTTCAACTTCTGGACATTTGAAAATGTTAACCATCTTCTTTAACCACGTAAATTACCATTTCTAGTTTTTAAAAACAAGGCAATGTATACTAGTTTTTAGCTCTTTTCTAACTTGGTTCATGGCAAGATTTGTGTAATACATTTTCCCTTCGAACAAATTGCCTATGGTACATTTTAACATATTTTTCAATAATTTTTTTTTGCTAACCATGTTACTCTTTTTTTCATTTATGGTTCTTTCCAAAACAGACCATGGCTTCCTTTACGTCACCTATCATGTCTACGTGGGCACGACCCTTGTGTGCTTGTGGCTTTGGCCACTGTCTTGTGAATATTTCAAGATCTTCGAGAAATTTGGGTTGTGCCTATTACCAATGCTCTCGTGCAGTCATCAAAAGTTCTGCAGATTACATTATTTTAAACTTTACTAATACCTTTGTCTACTTTAGTCATGTTGTAGTTGGATTGGCTATTGTGACGAATATGGAGGGTGATCTCTTGGGTTTTGAGACTGCTTGTAATTTCTTTGCTTTTAACCTATGATTTGTTAGATTTAGCTTAATTTGGCTGAATCAATTCATTGTTATAATAATTTCCAATCCAAGTCTATTCTATCATGGTTGTAAATAAGTCCCAACTCCACGTCTTTCTATATCTTTTAAAAATTAAATAGTAGATTAAGATAATTTTATGGTAATAAATTAGATTATTTAGGTTAATTTATGGTTTAATTTAAAATGTTATTAAATAAGAAATTTCTTTAAAAATTAAAAATTAGATTATGGTAATTTTATGAATTTAATTTTTTGGTAATAAATTAAGGTATTTATGTTAATTTATGATTTAATTTATTAAATATATATATTTACATGTTTAATTTAAAATGTTATTAAATAAAATAATTTTAATAAATTAGGGGGTTTAGTTTAATTTATGATTTAAAAGGTATTTTTATGATAATAATTAGGATGTTTAGTTTAATTTATGATTTAATTATACATATGTTTATTTTAAAATTTTATAAAAATTAAAAATTAGATTAAGATAATTTTATGATTTAATTTTATGGTAATAAATTAAGATTTAAAAAAAAAAGAAAAAGATTTGAGGTGTTTAGGTTAATCTTATAGTTTAATTGATGGTAATTTTATTTTTAATTTAAAATGTTATTAAATAAGAAATTGGGTTAAAATTAAAAATTAGATTAAGGTAATTTTATAATTATAAATTAGAGTATTTAGTTTACTATGATTTTATTTGTTAAATATGCGATTAAGATAGGAAATTATATATATTATAGAAGAGAGAGAGAATATACCATAGGGATATTTAATTTTGTCCTTACTTTTAGAGTTAGTTTTGCATTTTAGTTCAAAATCATAAGGCGGTTCTTTGTCTATATTTCAACTCTAAGGAGGTAAAGTGCTCCGAGGAAAAATCAAAATGGAGTAAAGTGAATTTTTCTCAATAATTAACCACTAAAATTATAAAATAGAATATTAGTAGAGGCTAATCTTTGAATTGGGCAAAAGACGGTGCATCATTCAATGACCTTCTTCTTTTGTACCTTGGTTCTTGAATCTGAAAATTCTCTGGTTGTGACGAATCAAATCTTTTGCTTAGTTTTCATTGTTAAAAGTTTTTTAATTCCCCTTAAAATTAAGCGACGACTCTATTGGTGTGGGAAAACGAGTTGGAACAACAAGAGTGTAAAAACATGCCTTATACCCAAAAAGGCACGGTGTCCACAACAACATTTCTATCCAAGCCCAAAGTCCATCCAATCCCTTCACGATTTTTAGATTTTTCCTATTCTCTATTTGAGATAGGTTTCCCTTCATTAGTTTAATATAGATTTATGAGTTTATGTGTTGTATTTTTTTATAGAAATTTTTTGAATTTATTGGTAGAGATTCTGGAAAGGCGTGATAGGAGGTTACGTTTTATAAACAACAATGATTCATCCCACTAAAAACACCATCACTAATAGCACTAATGCATTAAAAAAATAGAAAAAAAAAAAAATACAACTCCAAGACCAAAACATCACATCATTTTTGACGGAACCCACTACCACCTAATTAGTGGGAGCACTAATTAGTGCTTCCAAGCGTTTTTCTTTATAAATTAGTTCGGTTTTTCTTTATGTTTTCACTATCAAATCTATTTTCTATACAAACAGTATGAGGGTGTTTCAATTTGAAAAAGTCCCAATTTTATGAAAATCTTAGTTTGTGAAATTGCATAATTTGGGAAAGTTATGCCATTGTTTTGAAATTGGAGATAAGTTTTGTTATTTGTTTTTTAATTGAACTTAATGTTTTTTTTTGGTCTATTATTTGAATTAATTTAATAAAAAATATAATAATAAAACATAATTTTTATAAATTAAGAAAATCAAATTAAGTTAAAATCAAATATTTTTATAAATAATTTTATTTATTACAGATTAGTTTTATTAAATTTAACTTGTGAAAAAAATTTAAACTTTTATATGCACTTGATATTTTTAGTTAATAATTATGAGATGTTAATATGATATGAACTAAACACAGATCGAAAATAACAAATTAAATTAATATTAAGATATCGTTTTTTGTTTTTTTAATAATTTTTTAATTTTTTAACTAAAATATGATGTAAAAAATTAATATGTTTAAAAAAACTTTTTTATTTTTATCAAAAGATGTATAAAAAATATAAAATAAAATAAAAACTTAATTTTTTAATATAAGTTATTTATTTTTTTAATATATTTTTGATTTTTTAATTAAAATTATCGCTCACCAAACGAGATTTAAAATAATTATGAGAGAAACACGACTAGAAGCACCCTACATCCTCGATTTATGACACTGTTGTATATATTGCGGAGTGATTTAGAATAATTTAAATAAATATATTTTTTAATTTTTTATAAAATATGAGTTAGATATGAATTGAATTTCAAATAATGTGTTAAAGATATAATATAACTTAAATAAAATAATAATTTTTTAATTTTTTTAAATCATGCGAAACAAATCCGTACAGTTGTAAATAAGTACGACCTTTTCAACGAATAAATTGCAGAAAAATGCTTCAGACTCCCATTGAAGATCGACCTCTAGTGAGGTGACGTGCTATGATTGAACCAAATAAAATTATTTATTTATTTATTTTTTTTTAAATTTTAACCAATGAGAACGCGCCACCTCACTGGGGCTGCGGCTCCCACTGAGCGTCTGCAGCAGATTTGTAAATTGCACAAGAGGAAGATGACAAGTTACTTGTTGGCATCTAGTCACATTTTCTTTTTATCCGTTCGATTTGAATCACATTGAGATGCGAACCTAATGACTTTGACTTCACAGATTCTCAACCCTCCTCAAAATCCCAATCCAACGGTCACAAATACCCCAAATCAAAACAGCAGATCAAAAACACCAACATACAATCACCATCCCCACTTCAATCTTAAAGGGGCTGTTTGTTTGCAGGATATGGAGATTGGGATTGGATATGATATCCAATGGGACCCACATATCTCATGTTTGCAAATTTTGTTTGAAGGGGATATAATATACCTTCGGATTGTATATCCCCCAAATTTGGAGGATATACAATCCCAGCCCCCCCATGTTATATCATATCCCCTCATATGGGATATGAGTTAAAAAGTCCAATATACCCTCGTCTATCTAACATAATATAATTTAATATATTTTTTGAATATAATATAATATAATATAATTATTGAATTTAATTTAATATTATTGAATTTAATATAATATAAATATTATTGAATTGAATTTAATATAATATAATATTATTTAATTTAATTTAATTTAATACAAGTTTTGAATTTAATATAATATTATTGAATTGAATTGAATTTAATATAATGTTATTTAATATAATATAATATAATATAATATAATATTATTGAATTTAATTTAATATAAATATTATTGAATTTAATTTAATATAATATTATTTAATTTAATTTAATTTAATATAATTTAATACAAATTTTGAATTTAATTTAATATAATATAATATTATTTAATCTAATTTAATTTAATACACATTTTGAATTTAATATAATATTATTGAATTGAATTGAATTTAATAAAATATTATTTAATTTAATTTAATGTAATATAATTTAATTTAATATAAATATTATTGAATTTAATTTAATATAATATAATATTATTTAATTTAATTTAATTTAATATAATTTAATACAAATTTTGAATTTAATTTAATATAATATTATATTATTTAATTTAATTTAATTTAATATAATTTAATACAAATTTCGAATTTAATTTAATATAATATTATTTTATTTAATATAATATAATATAATATTATTGAATTTAATTTAATATAATATAATTTATTATAAATTTTGAATTTAATATAATTTAATTTAATATTATGAGGGCAATCTTGGAAATTATTTGTTATATCCCACAATATATTTTATAAAACAAACATGCATATTATATCCTCCATTTTATATCCAGTGAAACAAACAAGACTTGGGAGATATACTATCCAATACCTATATCCTATTCATTATATATCCTGACTAAATCCCACATCATATTATATCCTCCATTTTATATCCAGTGAAACAAACGGGGCCAAAAATCCTTAAATCATGTCCATGCTGCACAGCATACGTACATACACTATCATACATGGACAAAATACAACAGCAGTGGAGGACAGTGATGAGGGGTTTAATTAATCAGGATTCCCTCCTTATATTTTTTTCCTTGCATTTTTTAGTTATAGAGTTATTGAGTTTACTTTTAGGTTTAATTTTAATAATTTGAATAGTTTATATTTTAAGATTTGTTCAATATATCATATTTATTAAAAATCAAGCTAATTGGATATCAGAAAGTATGTGTTTGAAAAATTATTTATTAAATTCTTTAAAAAATAAATTTTAATTTGAATTTTTTGAATACATATTTTTTGATATTTGATTAACTTAATTTTTTACTGTTTAAATTATTAAAATTAGACTTAAAATGTAGGTCTAATGTCCCGCGAGTAAAAAATATAAGGAAAAAATGTAAGGTGGGGATCTTAATTGTAGTGCTTCATCACCTGCAATTCTAGAGCTCAAAGCCTAAGGCACCCAAACCAACCCAACCCAAGCCAACCCCCCATAGATAGATAAAAAGGTAGGTACCAGAAAATCAAGATCTTTTCAAGAAATGGGTTTCACAATGGGTCTCAATTTTGTGCTTCTTTTGGCAATGGTAGCCACCAACATTCTGTCTCTCTACCACCTCTCCTCCACCATCCAATCCAAGCCTCCAACTCCCCCACCTGTCCCTGACCACCTCCTCCGCCAACTCCACACCATACGAGCCACCATCAACCACCTCACGCGCCTCCAACCCACCACCACCACCACCACCACCACTACTAGCAATCCTTCAAAGCCCACCGTCCCATCTGATCTCCTCCTCTACACCCACATCTCCCCGATCGCCTCTTCCTGCCGCCACCACCCGGACCTCCTCCACCGCTTCATGAACTACACCCCATTCTCTCTCTGCCCTCACGACACCGACCTCGCCGAATCCCTCATCCTCCGCGGTTGCCACCCCCTCCCCCGCCGCCGTTGCTTCTCCCGAACCCCCCCAAAACCCCCCACCTCTTCCTCTCTCCTCCCCACCGACCCATTTTCTAGCCCCCTCCCAGATAATTCCATCATTTGGACCAAATACACTTGCAAAAGCTTCACTTGCCTCGCTCGCTTCAACTCCGATCTGGGTTTCGACATGAAAGTCGAGAAACCCAAATTCCTGAGCTACAAATCAGATCTGGATCTCCCCATCCCGCAATTCCAACAAATCGCGAAATCAGCTAATTCGGTGATTCGACTCGGGTTAGACATTGGCGGCGGCACGGGCACTTTCGCTGCCCAAATGAAGAAGCTACTAAACGCCACTGTGATTACGACTACAATGAATTTGGGTGCTCCCTACAACGAGGCGGCGGGGCTGAGGGGGTTGGTGCCGCTGCATGCCCCGCTTCAGCAGCGGCTGCCGGTGTTCGACGGTGTTTTGGATCTGGTGAGGTGTGGCCACGCCGTCAATCGGTGGATACCGGTGACGGCAATGGAGTTCTTGTTCTATGATTTGGATAGGGTGTTGAGGGGTGGTGGGTACTTGTGGTTGGACAGGTTTTTCTGTAAAGGGATTGATCTTGACAAGGTTTATGCGCCCTTGATTGGGAAGTTGGGTTATAAGAAGGTGAAATGGGCAGTGGCCAATAAGACCGATTCGAGCGGGGTGAAGAATGGGGAGGTTTACTTGACTGCTCTTTTGCAGAAGCCAGTGTCCTCCAAGTGAAGTGATACCCTTCTTTCTCATTGAGGTAATTGTTGTTTTGTTTCCCTAAATTGAAATCTTGTGTTGTTTGTTATGATTATCTTTAGGTGGAGTTTAGAACTGAATTGTAGAATTTAATGGCATTGATTTTGACATATACTTGCTGCTGCCATCCTATGGAAATGGGTTGGATCTGCAATTTCTGTGTGGGAACTTGGTAGCTATGATATGCATTCAATTTGGTGTGCAGACTCTGTAGTTTTGTAAGTTTCATTGTCCTATTAGATGAATTTTGAACTGTTGGTGCATAAATCCGATGTTCTAGAACTGATTCTGAATTTTTTTTTTTCAGTTCTGTGTTTCTTGGCACTGGGTGTTTGATTTTATGAACTTCTGCCCATAAGCATTGTTTGGCTGGACTAGTTAGGGTAAAATTGGCAGCTGTCTTTAGTGGAGGCTGGAGATCTTTAACTAAAAGGTCAATTTGGATATCTACGTGATGGCTGTCTAGAAAATCTCCAAATCTGAAGTTGACTACCAAAATCTTGTTTCATTTAAATGAAATTCTCTGGGTTTTTTTTCTTCTCCTCTTCAACATATTATTAAGGTTCCACTAGTTGGATTATTAGAGAGCACCATGGAGCTTAAATCAAATTTAGGATAGAATGGAACTTCCCATGGACAGATCTGAAACAAAAATCCCTTGTCCTCTTGGTAGTAGCATCTTGAACCCTTCATATATATATATATATATATGTTGGCTTTTTTAGCCGTTCGAAGGTTAAAATTTGTAATTCGTGCATGCCAGCAAGGACTAAAAAGTTCTTACAGATACAGGTTTAAGCCAAACACTTAATAGACAATTGTGAAAGGTTCTTTTTGCCTCAATGAATAGGACTTCAAAAAACTGTGTTTTGATTAAGAACCAATGTAGCATAAACAGATAATTTGAAACATAATTGGGGGAAGAAACTAAGACAGAAGTATGTAATTGATTAATTGAATAACACAATTACACTGTTGTTACCTTAATGACTGGGCAACTTTCAAAGGTTGAAACTGAATTACAGAAGAACCAAGTTAGTTCTACTCCTATGGAATGTAAAGGTGCAATTCAAAAAAAGAAAAAAAAAAGGAAAGCGAAGACGTAGAGTCTGGATTTGTTCAAGGGCCTTCTCCATCTTTGTCTTCGATTATTTATAGGCTGCCTTTGAATTTGTGGCGGTTACCCAGCCTCATACCCACGATTTCCTTCCTTGCAGCTACTCTTTAGGAGTTTTTCCCTCCTTTCTTCATCTTTGAATTCTTCTTGATGCTCCAGCCTGCCTCTTCAAATAACCGCTCGCACCATGATCTTTCTTGGTCATGTGTTGTGCACGTGACTTACCTCGAAGTTTGACTATTGAATTTTGATGGTCATTCGCGTGTTTGCTTTTGATTGGATAACTCACATTTGTCCTATTTACCACGTGTCTCCTTCTTATTGGTTGGTTTCAACATGGCGCCAACAATATTCATTCAAATTCTTTTTAATATGGATATCTCATGTTCTGCGATTTTTTTAAAATTGACATGTTAGCGTGTCCGTAATGTGTTGCATGTCTGTTTCCATGCTTCTTAGCTTTTTTCTTTTATTATTTTCCTCTTTTGCTTAAAAAAAAATAATAATAAATAAAAGTAAAAATTGTTCAATAGGAAGATTGACCTTGAAACATACTGCCTTGTAGTAATCTGAATCTCCTAGTTGGCAAAACAAAACCATAAGGTTGTATTTTGGCAATGGATTTGTGCAAGAATTTGGAAAGAGAAAGGAAAATGTGAGGGAAATATAAGTTAAATTTTGTCTCAATTTCTTTCGCATTTTCCTTTTCCTTTCTATTTTCAAATCCCTACATAAATCTATGATCCGAATACAGCCTAAAAGAAGGAAAACAAAGAGGCAAATTACATTTTATCTCCCTAAATTATTGTCTCATATCACTTTACGCCCCTTGAACGAAAAATTGTAACACTTAACTATAGGAGTAAATTACACTTTACCCTCTTGAATTATCACTCAATATCACACTGCCCCCTCAACTAAAAAAACTATTTGATTTTTAATTTAAAATCCAATTTTTAAGGTTTTTTTTTTTTCCTAATAATTTTTCATATTTTAGTCAAATAATTTAAATTTTTAGATGCACCTAAAATTTAACTATTTGTGAAGAATTTTTAATTTTTTTTTTACCCCCCTAACAAACTAAAAATTAATTTAGTGAAAAAAAAGAAAAGAAAAGAAAAGAAAAGAAAATGAAGTCCAAACTGAAAGTGATATTAGGTGATAGTTCAAGGGCATAAAGTGTAATTTATCCAATTGATGAAAGGGTTCTTAGTCATAAAGGTTCAAATTGAAAAAAATTATTAGCTGAAGGGGGTTAGTTGTTACAATTTTTAGTTGAGGGTGGTAAAGTGATCTTGGACAATAGTTGAAGGGGGTGTAGGAAATTTATGTATTGATATTATTGATTGATATCAAATGTTCTTACAAGAGCTCTCTTTTATAGAGAGAAATGGGATACAATGGAGCCACAATGGAGCACTATACCATAATGAATCACTAACTATATCACTAACTATATAGGGCACTAACTATAGCACTAACTAATGGAGCACTAACTAATGTGGAGTAGGTGGAGTATTTGTAGGTGGAGTAGGTAGAAATTGTTACATAGAAATTGTTACATTCAACAGCCCCCTCAAACTCAAGGGGGTTAGGAACTAACCAACTTGAGTTTGGAGAGAGTAACAAAACAGGAAAAAATAATCTGACAAATAAAATAAAAGTGGATAAGAGACACTGTATGGTCGTGTCAGACCGTTGTAGAAGACCGTATGGTTATGGCAGACCAAGGTAGAAGACAGTTTATAGGGTCATGTCGGACCGTTGTAGAAGACACTATATGGCTGTGTCGAACCGTTGTAGCAGATAACCGAAAGCAATGTCGGGACAGTTTACCGAGTCTTGTCGGACCCATATAGGAGCTAATCGGAATCAATGTCGGGACAGTTTACAGAGTCTTGTCGGACCCATATAGGAGCTAACCGGAATCAATGTCGGGACAGTTTACAGAGCCTTGTCGGACCCATATAGAAGCTAACCGGAATCAAAGTCGGGACAGTTTACAGAGTCTTGTCGGACCCTTAAAAGGCGTGCCCAATCTTATCAAAAAGCGTGCCATCAAAAGGCGTGCCATCAAAAGACGTGCCCGACAGCCATTAAAAGTCGTGCCATCAAAAGGCGCGCCGGACACGCGGCAATGCACGTGACCAACAGAGTGTCGTGTCGGCCTCTTCGTCTTTGTCAATATAAACCGAAGCGAAGGCTGAGGCTTGTAAGCATAACAAACCAGCTGAAACCGCTTCGTTCTCTGAGAGCTTGTCTCTAAGAGCTGCAAACCCTGAAACACTTTGTAACAGCTGAAACACGCAGCAACCCATAAGATGGCCTCTTCTTCTCGTTCAGCTACCCAGAACATAGCCTCTTCGTCCCGTGGTCTGCTCACTCTCTTTCCCGACCTCAATGAGAGCACAAGAGAGATAACCGGGGCAGTTGCCCCAGAACCGCAACCAAGCGCCCCTAGACCAAGCCCCCCTGGTTTTGCGCCGTTGAACTATCCGATGGTGGCAGTTGAGCAGATAATGGCAGCTCAATCTGATATTGAGGCCAATTATTATACATTAAGGTCATGTGTTGAGACCATGACTGCGGTCAACAACCTGTCACACCGGCTTCAGAGTAGAACCAATGAGGTGCAGCAGGTAAAAGCCCAACTGGCTCTGCTCCAGCGCATGTATACGGATGCCCGAGCAGAGATATGTGTGCTGAAGGCAGAAAACAAGGAACTGAAGCGGAAGGCCACCGTGATGCTCAGATTTGGAGGTCCGCCATATGTGACAGTTGAGGAGCAACAGGAAGTGAACGTGCTCGGCGGCGTGGGAAACACGGAGGCAGCACCGGCAAGGGACGCCCAAGACAAAGGCAAGAAGAAGAGAACAGCTGAAGAGGCGAAAAAGTAAGGCTGATTTTTGTGGTGGTTGGAGAATTTGTTTGTGGTTTTTTTTTTTTTTTTTTTTTGTGTAAAATGGTGATCGGGTTTGATCCCGACAGAAAATAAAAAAAAAGAGGTTGTGATATGTGGAATGTTTGTAGTGGTGTTTTGGTGTGTTTAATAATAATAATAAAATAAAATAAAAAAATAGAGAAAGAAAAGAGAGAATATTTTGTGGGTGGAGGATGTTGGTAAAGTAATAAAATATGAAAGGGTGGATGGAAATGATTAACGTGGGTCGGGTGGAGAGATGATGATAATGTTTGGAATGAGTGGGTGCAGAATGGTGGCACGGCAGTGATCCTTCACTGCTGCACTGGCTGGAGAGAGAGCCACAGAGGCAGCACCTCTAATTTCATCTGATCTTTCATTTTTCTCCGGGCAAGGTTCTGCAGCTGGCTCCAAATCCAAATTGGAAGAATCATATTCATTGCCCTCTCCAGAGATGTCGCTAGAGGCCTGTTTGGATGGATGATGTAACCCATCCCTGGACAATGATGCAGCACCAGCAATAAGACCCGGCTTCTCGATGTCACCAACAGCACCATCTGCAGACAGACTTTGCTCTTGAGTATGGCTATTTCCATGCGATGGTTTTGATTTGGCATCATCTCCCAAGCAAGATTGCTCAACCATAGGGGAGTTTTTTCCCTGGAGAATCAGTTGGTGACATCAAATCAGACTTGGACATTTCTTCAGCTGCAACACTAGCGAGCAGATTCATTCCGACATCATCTCCACCTGACATAGATGCATTTGCTTCAGAGTATTTGACACAACTTTCAACATATCCTCCTTCAGAAGATGTTCCAACAACATCAGATGCATCATTAACAGCAGCAGTGAAGGTAGATGGTGAAGCAAGTAAACAACTTGATGAAAAGGTGTCAACCATCATCAGTGCAAGCATTCAGGATGCTAAGCTGAACAGAAGCTGTTCTTTGTTGATGGATGATAAGGTCAATGAAACCCTTTCAAGTGTAAAAGTTGAGAAAGAAGCTCCAGCGAAGGTGAATTCTGAGCATTTAGAAAGAGGTGATGCAGAACTGCTACATACTTCTGGTTCTAGTAAATATCTCCCTTCAGAAAATGTCGATGAACTAAAGAGTGGAAAGGCTGATGAAATGGACATCAGAAGTCATGGTAGTCATGCTGGAAAACAAAATATTCATCATGGTACCAACTGTGGTCCAACTAATGAAAATCAAGTTTTAGCTACTCTGGGATCAGTTGTTAGTAACCTGAAGAGTAAGGGCATGGATACAAATGTTGAAAGTAAAGATGTTTTCAAGCAGTGTTCTGGTGGAGCAGATTAATACAATGAAACTGTGAAAGGAAATTTGGGTTTGTCCGGCGGGCGGCCAAGGCGAGGCTGCCGCCCGCCGGTGAAGCGGAATTACTAAGTTCTTAACTTAGCTCTGATACCATGTAGGAAATTTATGTATTGATATTATTGATTGATATCAAATGTTCTTACAAGAGCTCTCTTTTATAGAGAGAAATGGGATACAATGGAGCCATAATGGAGCACTATACCATAATGGATCACTAACTATATCACTAACTATATGGGGCACTAACTATAGCACTAACTATAGCACTAACTAATGGAGCACTAACTAATGTGGAGTAGGTGGAGTATTTGTAGGTGGAGTAGGTAGAAATTGTTACATAGAAATTGTTACATTCAACAGGGGGTAAAGTGTAAATTCACCCAAATAAAAACTCTATTCTTCTTCAGTGCTCTTCAAGACACATGAAGTTACTGGATTATTATATTAAAGTGAATCATCACCCAGTGAGGCCCATAAAGAGATAAAATAAGTATTCCATTCCTATTCATTAAATTTTTCGATTTGGACCACTAGGTGTGTTATTGTTGGAGCTTCTTAGGTTTGCCTTTTTCCTTATTTCTCTATCAATACTCTACTTGGGGAAAAAGATAAAACACTTCCTTTAAAATCATGGTTGTCTCAAATTCTTTTTTAACCTCAAAAGTTTAGAGACTCACTTTTTGAGATGGACAAAGCTTTCTTTACTCCTTACCCTGGCTAGTATCCAAGCAGAGCTGCAACAATCCATTTTTCTGTTTCTAAAAATACTGGAAAGCATATCTTTCATTGTGAAGTACTTTTTTCCTGTCAATACAATTGGAACTTAAATGCATTGATTTGCATTTGACTAAAGTCGAGGTGGATTATTTCGAGGGCGTTAGGAATTGATGAGGCAAACATGTGTATAAACTCTTTTTTCAATGTTACTTGCATGCTTGACAAGGGAGGATTTGCATTATGTTTGAGTGCAAACACTTAGTTCTAATATTTTCTGAAAATGGATTCTAAACCTGTTCTTTTAGGTATGGTCCTATGTAGATTGTGAAAGGGGATTTGCCACCCTAAGTGTATATAACGCTCTATTTGGAAGAGTCTATTTGAGTGTTGTTACATAAAGTTCTCAGTTTCATTGAAACCAATGCTGAAAACAATATGGATTCACGCCTCGTTCTAATGATATACAAGCAGTCTGGAAGCACAATAAAACCTCAAAGACCCTATAGCTACAGTTTTTTCTCACCTCATTAACTTACCTACTAGACAGTGGATTGTACCTGTATTACATGGGCTCTTCTATGTCTACCGGATATGACAAGGGTAAGGGTGTGGGATATATATCCGACACCTGTACCCAATTTAAACACCCCAATCTTACAATTTGTTATAATATATGATTTAGAAGAAACTCACATTTGCTAGTAAAACAATATTTTTAGCCTCTCGCATGAATTAGATATAGTACTTTTATATTTTCCTTAAACCCTATTTAATGTCTAGTATATTTCTACATATTTTACAATATTTCATCCGAGAATATTATCCGCACCTAGTACCCATATCCAGTTTTGGATACGTGTCCCAAGATCCTAAGATTTAATGCTCTATTTGGTTCATTGGAATTAGAGGGAATGGAATGATGATTCCTTATCCTTTCCTAAAATGTTGAAAGATGATTCCATTTGTACTGCATTTGTTATTATTTTTTTAGTCTAACCAAACAAGGAAATGAATATTTTGATGGAATTTTCATTCCATTCCATTGACCTAAACACTACCTAAGTTTATGAAGGTCTGACGCTTGGATACACACCTGCACCCGATAGTAGTATCCGACGGAGGATCCTCTACATATAGTTGTTAATGTGGGTCTCATTACATTATACTATTTAGCTACAATTTTATTCACAATAGCACAATATTTAATGTTTGTTCCCGACAGGTTGATGCTCCATACTCCATACTCGTGTTAATATAATTCACATCTATCCAACTTGACAATTTACGTTGTTGACCATCAAGATGTTTGTTCAAGTAATTTCATGCCTTCGAAAGCATAATTATTATTATTAGGCAAATTCTAGGCACGGGTTAATATCGGGATTGGAATAAAAAATGTCTTGGAAATAGGTAAAAAGGTTAAAAAGGATTTCTCAAATTGATGAAAAGTTTGTGGAAATTGATGAGAAGCATCTCATGTTCTTCTCATTTGTTTTTTCTTTTGTGCCCCATGGGACTTCTTACTTTTAGCAACCCATATTAATAAGGTATTTTTAGTTTTCGCTAGATTAAAAATTGCGTGTAAGGCCCAAAATAACTGTGTTTTTTCTTTACAGAACCCTTACTGCCTGTTATTCTGACTGCATTCGCTGAAAATGGTACTACTGTGTCTAGCAGGCAGTGCTGTCAAATCTTCTCTGCCATGGACGACAATAGAACAGACTCTTCCATCAATAAGTAAATTCACTGCTATTGTATTCTCTCAATGATATTGTAAAGGTTTATTATGGAAGTGGAGAACAATTTGGAAAGCTGGAAGCGAGAGCAAAACCAAGACTTGTCCTGCAAAAAACTTGTCTAAAGACGGGATCCTCTTTATTGGTTTCCTATAACTTTTCTTTCTTTCTTTTTTATTTTTATTTTTTTTATTTTAATATATTATTTGGCTCAGTGTTGACTGTAACTTATTGAATAGAATGGTGTTGCATAGTTTTTAGATTCTGGTAGAACTGTAATATTTGGGTTACACGTTATTGGTTGGTTAAGTAGAAATCTGTGTAGAATGGAATTGGATGAAAGAGATTATTGCGAGTTTTGATGCATGTGTGTGTGTCTGAGTTTTCGGCTTTTTCTTTTGGTACCAATACATTCTAGCCAAAAAAATCAAAAAAATTAATACAAAGTCAACTCATTTTGTCTACTTTTCTAATACGTATTTTTATAAAAAAAAAAAAAAAAAAAAAAAACTCAATTCCCAAACATCACCTGAGCATTTACTTTCTAATAATTACAACTCTCAAATGACAATAAAACTTGATTGTATGCAATGCATATGTCAAGCATCTGTTTTGGCAAGAGAAGTGCAATAAATGTGAAGGACTTTCAACTACCTAACTACCTGATTCTTGATATCTGTCTATATCAACTTCACAGGTAGGTGCACTCAAGATCTAGTCAGTCGGGGGGAGGGGAAGAAGCTACTGAGGTATGTTTAAAATGTTGACTGTGCTTTGAGCCGATTTAGGCATATGTTTTCCAGTGTCGACCTGCTCTTCTCCTCCTCTTTCTCTGGCGGATCCTATCCTCTCCTCTTCCCTTTTTCTTCCCTTAATTTTTACCCCCGTTTTTTCCCCTCCAATTTCGATCTCAAGAGTTGTAGATCTGGTCATTCCCTATTCTCTTTTTCCCAGCAAACCCTAATTTCTCTGTTCATTTTTGTTTTATCGATCCAGACAACTTCCTTTGACCTCTAAAAGCCTTTTGTGGTTTGCTTTTGTAGGGAAAGTTCTGGGTGTTGTTCCAATTTGAATAGGCTGTTGGTTGTCTTAATTTTTTTGTGATTATTGTTTATCTTACTTTAGTTATTGTTGTGTTTGTGATGTTTTGTTATCCTTTTTAGTCATTGTGAGCTAAGCACCTTTCCTTGTTATTGACTTTTCTATCTGTGGTTCTTGTTCTCTCTCCTTGGTGCTTTTTGGGTATATTGATACAATGTTGAAAAAGGGCTTTCTTCTTAGTACTGAACCTGCCACTAGGCGATTATCTAAGGAAGAGAAATGTAAAGGTATTGTAATGGACAGAAATTTTTAGTCAAGGCAATAGGAGATGTCTGTCACCACAGGACATGTTCTCATATATGACCCACTTGAAATAGCTTTAATAAAAGATACCCTTCGTGATGATTTTTGTTTTGATTGAGAATCTATTGAGCGGACTCTAAAAAATGTTTCAGAAGTTAAGGTCGAAGATTTGGAAAAGACGATTATTTCAACTAAGAAGAGCCAGACAATACCCTGCTTTGCAAACCTTGGTGAGAGCAGTAGTATTGACCATCAGATACAACAGTCAACTGTTGTGAAGATGTTGATTCTAGAAAAGGTAGTCCATCTCGGACTAAAGGTTCTGTTGAAGGTAGTGTGGCAGTGGGATTGAAGGGGATACAACTAGGGGGGTTGCTTTTAAAGACATCTTTCAAGCGAAAGAAGAAAGTTATAATGGGCTAAAACTTTCTACTCATTGAACGGAACTTGTTTCAATCTCTAAAAGTTGATGATAATGGTTCTTCCATCAATCTAGGTTGGCAGTTGTCGAAGTTCAAACATAAGAACTTTCCAAAACGGACATGCAAGTTGATATGTTGAAAGTTCTTCTTGAAGATCAGCAGAATGCACACCATCCTAGTATAATTGAACCACAGCAAAATACATGCCATGTCAGAACAACATTCCCCAATTTTGAGTGATCTTGAAGTGCAGGTGCCAACATCGATTTCCAAAAGAATTGTGAATTTTTCTTATTCTTATGACACGATAATCAAATCTAGATTCTCGGATTTTTCAAACAAAATGTGTTTGCGTTCTGGTTGGAATTTTGATTCAATTGAAGAAAGAGTGAGCCTATTTATTTCTGGTTCTAAGGCTAGTAGTTCTAGCGGTCGACTCGGTTCTTTCAAATTGTTTCTCATTATTAAGAAAAGGTAAGGAAGATAAAATTTGAGCTTGCTATGGTTTTTCTTTGTCCATGGGCAATGAGCTTCGATGTATTGGGTGTATTTGTATTTATAGAAGCTTTAATTTTCATGCTTATCTTAATTATTGGTTCAGTTTATGCATGGCCAAAGGGGCATTGGAATGGTCTTTGCTCCTGAATATTCAGACAATAAAAAGAAAAAGAAAAAAGAAGAAGATTGAGACAGGTATGAATTTCATTGAGTTTACCTTACTTGATCGAACAACTCAAAATTCAGTTATTTCAACTACGTTCAATGATCTTTCAAATTGGTCAAGACTCTAGTTTGTGGCCCCTTCCCTATGGTTACTAGTTGTTGCTTTGTTGAATTTGCTTCACTAATAGGTTCGCGATAAATGCCAAGTAGAAAGATCCAAGAGAATTCAAGCCCCATGACATTGCTTTGCAAGTTCTGATGAATTGGTAATTCCTGATTTCCTTCCCTTCCATGCCCATTCCGTCGCTCATGGCAAGAATAAGAGAGAGCTATGGATAGAAGACAACTACAGTAACCCAAGTCCATTTCACCCCCCTCTGCGATGCAATGTCATAATTTAGTAATTTGAGTCTTGGTGCTGTTGCCTTGTGGTTACTAATAGAGATGTGATTGATGCTTCTATTTATGGTTTTCTCATGGCATCTGTTTTTTCTTTTCTATTTTGGCTTTTGAAGGTTTTTATTTTGTTTGTTTATTTATCTGTGCGTGGAAACTCTCTGTTCTTTTGTTTTTTTTTTTTTTTGGTTATGTATAAGAAAAATATTTGGGACCCTATTTTTTGGGAGTTCCATGACCTTGGCCCTTGATATGTGTGTGGGGTCCACTAATGTATTTGTGGACCCCACATTATGAGTAGTTGGGATGTGAGTCGGGATTGTAGGGGTCATGCATGTGTAGGGATCTCTATCATAATTGGCTGGTTGTAGTGTGGTGTGGGATTTAAGGGACAGAATCTGATGTTAGGTTCCATAGGGTTAGCTATTGCAGTTGAATTTTTACCAGCTTTTTTTTAAAACTATAATTCCAAAAATATTAAAATACCACCCCCCCACCATGAACATTTTGTGATATGTACGACACAAAACATCGAATGAGTATGCTCTAAGCGATAATTAATCTATCTCTTCTCATATATCATCACACATAAAAAAAATAAAATAAAAAATAAATAAATAAATAAATAAGAGGAGAAGGTAGTGTAGTGTTTGATTCGCTGGAGTGTAGTGCTGTGAAATCATCTTTCTATCAAAATGTTCATTCTCATATTTGATTGAATACAAAAACCAATGAAAAAATACATTACAAATGAATTTTCAACATTATTTTCGATTTTCTATTAACTCTCAAGGGCAGTAACCATCTTTAATGAATTTTTAACCTTGTTTTTTTTGTTTTTATCCTCGAATCATGCTCAATATTAGGTTAATATTCATATTTTAACTAAGATATTATGCTTGCTTGTAATAGTTAGTGTGATCTTAAGATCCATATTGTATCATCTTCGATGATATAAAATGTTCTTAGAATGTCTATGTAAAAAGTCTCCAAAAAGTATTTGATCTCTCTCCCAAAAACTTGTATTCAAATATTGAACCCAATGCTATAAATAATAAGTTGTGTTACGGTTCCCTCATGCTTCCTCTCTGTAGTTACAAATTTGATATTAGAGCCATGTAGCTTAACAATATCCATTTCTTGATGTTCCATACCAACAAGATTTAACCCATTTTTCTCCTAACAGTTGGCCCTCATCAAGAAAATAAGTTGTGCAATTGCCACCTTGTGTGGATCCTTCACATCATAAATTTGAAAGTTAGAACTCCAAAAATAATTGTTTCAGCAAACATCTATAGGGCTGTGTATTCAGTAGGTACTTTGAGGTCTCATAAGATGTTTTGCCCGAGTCGTATGCTCCCTCCCCTCCCTCTCTCTGGTATTGGCTTGATTGTAACAACTCTAATACCAATCCCTAGGGACCCCTCTCTTTCACCACTCTGGCCACAAGTTAAGGGAAAGTCTTTGCACACCAATACTTATTTCAGTACATAGCACTTGTTTAGGTTTACACCATACAATTTGAAGTTTTTCTTAATTCACACTATCAATTTTCATATTACTCTCATCTTGTCCAACTTGCTAACCCTAATCCCCTCCCAGCCTCCTTATCCGCCCATCACAGGCCCCTCCCTAGCTTCCCTATCCTCCTGTCATAGCCGCCTCCCCAGACCCCGCTCTCGTCGCCTCCTCTCTTCTTCTTCTTTGCCTCTCCTTAGATCTAGGGTTTCAAGCTGTGGCGGCAAACCACAAACGCTATGAGGGTGCTATGGGAGTAGGCCGAAGAGGGTGCTACTAACACGTGAGGGGTAAGGGAGGGTTGGGTAATGGGTTGCTAGGGAAGGGGTTGACTAGTTATAGTGGTAGGGGAGTTGGTGATGTAGTTGTGGCTAATTGTGGCTGTGGTGGTGGCAGGTAAGGGTGGAAGTTGCAACAGTGACAAGAGGAGAAGGTTGCAACTGTGGTGGTGGTGGCAACAGCTAGTGGTGTGTACTGAAATATTAGGTTTAAAATAATGTCCACAATGATTAGGGCAAAATGATAATTAAAATTTTGAAAGGTGTGTGGGAACTTTTATTTCCACACATGGTTTCCTCACAAGGCACGCATCTTTTTTGTTCATAAATTAACTTCCGAATAAAACTACTTGGCTATCTTTGGTTTGGAAGTTGATTTTCAAACAAAACTCATTTCTAAACCAAATAGTTCTGTTCAAAAATCAGCATCTAAACTAAAAATTCAAAAATTAAGTGTATGAACTGAGATAATGTGGTATGTGGAAATAGAAGCTCCCATGATATGTACTGAGATTATTCTATGGTGTGCAAATAGAATTTCCCCATACATAATTTCCATGCATTGAACATTTGCAAATGTAACCAGAACATGTCACAAGCTATAGCCTCAAGGACAGGGCATATCGTTAGCCTCAAACTATTATCATGTTTGCAAATTAATTTACATGAAACTTTATTAAGAGAAGTTCAACCATAAAAGAATGTAATTTCACAGAGATGTAGTACTACCGCTTGACATTTACATACCCAATATCTATGTCCACTAGTCAGTAGGTAGCATTTCTACCTAGAAGATGTTGCACGCGAAGCCCGTCAATCTTAGCAGCAAGTAAGAAATCATTTTCTGTAAGTCCACCTGCACAACAAGTCAATCATGTTCAGAAATGCATTTCCCTGCACAACCATTTGACCAAATGAACAAAAGGTCATGGCCTAAAGCAACTTGAAGAACAATGATCCCAGAAATACGTTAATGGAATCCTAATGGCTTATTTCATATTATACTTCTCATTTTTCAGGGTCATTTAATTACTTCATACTAATTAGGTTGTGGCAGGTCCACACCTGCTTGGCTAAAAATTGGGTAGTCCAAAACTTTTATATAAACCAGACCATTTATGTTATAAAACTTGTGGATAATAATATATTGCAAGTATATACATAAATTGCTTGCTAAAAAATAATATTGGTTGGTTGCAGATCAATGAAGTCCAGGAAATGTTACTTTCTTGTCTATTCACAGAAAAGTTCAATAATTGATAATTAAAAAAATAATAATAATTTGTGACAATTAATTGTAACATTCATGCAAATTGCTGCCTAGGGAATAAATATCACGAGGCCAAAACTTGGCCACCACCCTCAATTGGTCTTCCAACATTAAGTGTCCTTCAATGCTACAGGCGTTTTAATTGGGCACATGCTAAGGACTAGCTTATGCACCAAGAAAAATACTAAAATACACATTGTTGAATATCCATTAAAGATGAATTGTTCATAGAACAAAAGAAAGTCAGGACAACAAATTTATAATGGACTACTACAATACTACTAGTGCTTGCCTCCGCCTTCTCCTGGACGAAATCATGAAAATTTCTCTTAGAGAAAATAAAAGGATAAAACTAAAATACATGGTGGTGGATGCACTTCAAAGATAAAATAAGATAGATGTGGCCTATCTTGCCATTGCAAGCATGGTGGATAAACTGTTAACCCATTTTTCATTCATTGTAAGCAGTGTTGTCGAATCATGATACGTATTGTGCATCGTCGTACCAACTTTATGTATCAGGAGGTATCATATCGTACGGTGTATCATAAGATACATTCACATATGTGAATATAAGTTTAAAAAATAATATTATTACATAAATTATAAGTATATTGCAATTTGTAATAATTAAACATTCAATTTCATAAAATTAAATATATTTTGTGTTGTTTTGCAGCCAATTCAAGGATTCCCTTTTTTAGAGATTGCTTTCTTTGAAAGATGGATTTTATTTAAAAGAATCCCTAAAGTGAATGTGTTCTCTCAAAAGTGACTGAGAACTGAAAAGACAAAAAATGATTTCCTATTTCTAGATTTTTGGGATTCTTAATTAAATTAATAAGAAGTGAAAAAAAATAATAATAATTAAACAAATGGACTAATGGATGTTTAGCTCAAGGTCCTTACATCCATCAAAGAAAATCCGAGTTTGGACAGCTTAATATGTGTTTACTTGAGAATGTGTCGTAGGAATTTATATACAAATGCCAAATATTTATTCATATGCATAAGGGTGGGTTTGATTGTGTCAAGTTTTGGATCTCTATGATTATAACTCATCAATAAATGTTTTGGGTATAAAATCAATGGTGAAATTGGTAAGTGGGGAGGGAAACCCCAATTTTCTAGACAAACCCTAATTTTTCTTGAATTGTATCAAATTGGTAAACAAAATTGGAATTATTAAATGTTGATGAAATCATGAGGTTTTGATTGTGATACATTACCCTTAAAATGTTAGAATTGTTGTTGGGTGTTGAAATTGAGAATTTTGTTGCATCTTTGTAAGTACGAGAAGTGTTGGGATATAATTGTTTAGATTATTGTTGAGCCATTTGAGACTTGTAATTACTTTTTTTTTTTTTTTTTTTTTTTTGGTTTGGGGTGGGTGGGGGGGGTATCAACATTTTGTTGATAAAACAAAAAGAAGAAATGAGAATAAGGCATCCTCTACAAAAATAAACAAAGAAAGAAAAAACATAATCCAAACAAAGACTACATCAACAAAATCTACAAATCACACACTGACAACCAATCCCTAGCTAACAAAAACAAAGGAATTCCCCTAAAAAGGAGATTCACCAAAGCCTAAAAAGAAGTTAAGTGACAAACTTTATCCCACGAAAAATGCACATCCCTGACTTTTATCTTTGAAAATTTGTGCATTTCTTTCCAACCACAAAACCCAAAAGTTGCAAAGATGGTACAAAACCAAAGCACTTTGGCCTTCTTCGATCCTCCCAAACACGAAAGTCAATTAGAAGCATATGTGCACTACCTTCGGGGACCAGCCACGTAACATTCCTCAAAACAAACAATCTATGCCATAAACTCAAAGCAACTAGATAATGCAAAAATAAATGATCCAATGATTCACCATCCTTGCAACACATAATGCACCATTGAGGATTTAGAGAGCAATTAGGTCTCCTTTTTTGCAATGTATCATTTGTCAAAATACCACCTTGAACCAAAGACCACATAAACACCTTCACCTTAAGAGGAACACAAGCCTTCCAAATTCTTTTACAAAAAGGAAACTGAGGAACTTGAGGATTGTCAAAAAAGGACTTGCAAGAAAAAATACCTGATGAATGAAGAGCCCAAATCCTCTTATCTTCCAAAAGAAGAACCAAGGAGAAATGATCAAATCTTGACAACAAAACTATCAATTCTATAGTCCCCCTAACATTGAGATTCCTAGAAAAAATGAAATTCCAATAGATTGGAGCCAAAAATGAACAATTATGAGACAGAGCCACTCTATATAAATGTGGAAAATCAAAGGCAAAGGAGGAAAAGCCCATCCAAAGATCCTCCCAGAATCAAACAAGTTTCCTATTGCCCACCCTCACAGAAAGATAACACGACCAAAGTAGATAGATGTGAGAAATTGACTTCCAAGGAGCACAAGAAGTTCCCCTCAAACCATCTGTGAATCCCTACCATTATCCTGAGTCCAATACTTGCTTCTAATAATAGAATGCCATAGAGAATTACTCTCAATTGGAAATCTCCATAAACATTTATCAAGTAATGCCAAATTCCTAGCCATAATGTTGCCAATTGCCAAACCCCTTTTTTCCTTTGGGAATGAAATAATCTCCCAATTCACCAAGAGATCCATCTTCCCCTCATCCTTACCTTCCCAAAGGAAATCTCTCATAAACTTTTCCAATGACCTCGCTACCTTTACTGGAATTTTGAACAAAGATGAAAAATAGATGCGAATTCCGCTCAAAACTGTCTTGACCAAAATATATCTAACCCTACACGAGTAAAGCCTTGCTCCACCCTTCCAATCTCTTGCAAATCTTTTCCACAGCTGGAGACCAAAAAGATTCACTCCTAGGATTGCCCACCAGTGGAAGTCCCAAACATTTGAACAGGAGTGTCTCAATACTACACCCTAGAAGCGAAGCACTTCTCTGAAGCTGATTATGTTGCATATTAATGCCCACCACACTACTTTTTTCTGAATTAATCTTAAGCCCTGATATTACCCCCAAAAGTTTCAATAACGAAAAAAGATCAACTACCTGATTCTTATCTCCTGAGGAAAAAAAGGTGGCATCATCCGCATACTGCAAGTAAGTCACACAAACTCTCTCTCTCCCAACCTCTAATCCCTCAAAAATGCCTACCTCTCTAGCTCTATCAACCATCCTTCCTAACACATTAGCCACCAAAATAAAAAGAAAAGGTGATAATGAATTCCCCCTGTCCTAATCCTCGCAAAGCCTTAAAACTTTCGCCTAGTTTGCCATTAACTAAAACTGACATATTACACATCGACAAATATCCCCTAATCCAAGATCTCCATTGCTCACCAAAGCCCTTCATATCCATTACAAAATCCAAAAACTGCCAATTAACATGATCATATGCTTTCTCAAAATCCACCTTGAAAATAAGTCCCTCCTTCCCTAGACTTCTAAATTCCTACACCACCTCATTTGCCACCAAGACCACATCTAAAATCTGTCTTCCTTTCACAAAAGCCCCTTACGCCTTAAGACACTGTATCCCCTAAAGATTGCCTTAGCATTTTTTATAGGACCTTTCCCATAATGTTGTAAAGTGATGTAACCAAACTGATGGGCCTAAATCACCCACTCTCACATCATTCACTTTCTTAGGAATTAAGCATATAAATGTAGCATTTGAACTCATATTAACAACCCCCGACTAATGAAATTCCGTAAAAACTCTCAACAAACCCCCTTTCACCACCTCCCAATAGTCATGAAAAACAGCCAAGGAGAAACCATTCGGACTTAAAGCTTTGTCTCTTTCACAATCAAAAACTGCTTCACAAATTTCCATTTGATCGAATGGCCTATCTAGCCATCTTGCACTTGCTTGCCCCACTCAATACCTTCAATCCCCGTTCTACTCATCCCATCCAAATAAAGCTTAGAATAAAATCAAAGATTCCATTGACTATCTGATCCTCCCTTTCCTCAATTACTCCTGGACTCGCTTTCAATTTTTTGATAAATTTCTTTTTTCTTTTCCCATCTGCAATCCTGTGAAAGAATTTTGAAATTAATATCCCCTTCCTTCAATCACTTCACCTTTGCCTTTTGGGCCTAAAAAATTTGCTCCCTAAAAACCAACTCTTCCAATTTTAATCTTAACTCTGTCCTCTCTCTTCTTAATAGTTTTACCAAAATCCCCGCAATTCTAAGGCATCTACTTCTTCAATTCTGCGCAACACCTCCTTTTTTGAAGTCTCCAAATCTCCCAAAAACCTCCCTATTCCAACTCTTCACAATCTCCTTAACCATTTTCAATTTCCTCATAAACTTAAAGCCTTCCCCACCCATAACAATTAGCATTGGATCACCATTCCTCAAAATTTCTCATAAAAGAATGGCGTTCCAATCCCATGTTCTCAAATCTAAAAGGTGTCGGTCCCCATTTTAATGGCCGACTCTCAATGACAATGGAACAATGATCGGAGAGTAATCTAGGTAGTGTTTACTGTCTCAAATTGGGAAAAACCCCTTCCCACCCCAAGGAGAGTAAGAATCTATCCAATCTATAGAACACAAAATTTTCTTGAAGATCAGACCGTGTGAATCTTGCATTACACAAAAAAGGATCCACCAACTCACATTTTCTTATAGACAAATCAAAATCTTTCATACCTCTTAAATCTAATCTAATCCCATTGAGCCTTTCAGAAATCTTCCTAACCACGCTAAAATCCCCCCAACCCCACAAACACCAATTTGGGGTGCGCAACCCAAATAACCCATATAACTCCTCCCACCAATCCTTTCTCCTAGAAGGATTATTAGGTTCACAAACCCCAGTCAACCACCATTCCACACTACCAAGATTCCTAAACCTAATTGATAATGAACCCCACTATAG
The DNA here is from genome assembly GCA_022316695.1 of Camellia oleifera. NCBI lineage: Eukaryota > Viridiplantae > Streptophyta > Magnoliopsida > Ericales > Theaceae > Camellia > Camellia oleifera. The sequence continues at coordinate 92,536,406 of CM039308.1, read as the reverse complement.
TTTCACACTCTGAGACAATCCTCTCATCCCACATAAATCAAAACACCCCCTGATCTACCAACATATGGCACTAAAGCCCATCTCCTATGCCTAGTTCCCAAAATACTTTCATGAAGTTCTTGTCGCACACTTCCACCTTGGATTCCTCAAAAATAACAATATCTGGGGTTGATGATTCTTTAAAAAATTCTTAATTACCCCCCTCTTCTTACAAAAACCCAAACCCCTCACATTCCAACTGATAATCTTCATTGAGAAACATTTTCACCCCTAACCTCATCTTGCCTCTTCTCATAATTAACGGAACTTGCCAAATTCCTTAATTCCCTTGTCCCCTTTCTACAACTCCCTCCATCCTTTCTAGAAACTTCCCCCTTATGACCCTACTTTCCTTACTAGCTGAACCAAAAGTATCCTTGATTTTCACAAGTGACAAACCCATAACTCGAAGCAATTGTTTAAAATGAGGCACCTCTTTCTCTTCAATTGAGCATGTTTCGCGCTTAACTCCTCCAACCATCTATCCGCTTCCTCCTCCCTTTCACTAACATCAACTACCCCCTTGTCCAAATGATCACTAGAGACCTTGAGCATTATTGGCATGTAAGGACTCAGAATTAATGATAGAAACACTCAAATTGGCCCTAGGGATTTCAAAGGTGACCCCTTGATCATCATTTCCTATCATTTCCTCCAGAAACTACTTCGATGACATTATATTTAGAAATAGGACAGTGAGAAATATGAACCCCATCCCTATCCCTATCCCTATCCCCATCTCCTGGAAAAAAAGAATCTGGAAAAGCTTGATCCTCCCTATGAGAAGAAGCACTGACCTGATTCTGAGTGTCAGAAACCCTCTCATTGTAGTTGTCCTCAATAGCACAATCTGCATTGAAGAAACTGTTGAGAGTCCTCTTGCACAGCCCCATTACTCTCCTCATCCAATAGGTAATCTGAGCTTTTGGAACTTCCATAACCATCCAAAGCTCGCAACACTTAATGAATCTCAAAACAACCCTCTTCCACATTGCGAATCAGATTTTCATGCTCTTTTTCGCCTTCCAAAAGCCTGTCCGCCCAAACTTCTGGAAGCTCTCTTGCTTTTTGTAGATCCCCGGTCAATCTGTCCACTGCATCTGCCAGCCCTAGTTACATTTCTTCTGGAGCAAGAACTCGATAATTATCCTCCTGAAAATCCTGAAAATGACAAGCCGAAGCTGTCGTGGTGTGAAACAAAGGTCGCGCCATCCCTCTCGACCATCTGGTTGCCGAGGAGAGAGAACCCGATCGAATCATAATCCGCGCTGGATTGTAACCCAGATGGGTTTCATTCGGGTTGAGCTGTGAGCTTGGGTCCAAAGTCTCATCGTTAATTGTGATGTGATCATGATATGCCCTTGCGAATCCCTCCCGTTGTCGTTCTTCCTCTTCGCTGTACACAATTGCTGAGTCCTTAACCCGTGGGTTCACATGACCCAAACCAGAATTCAGGTTCGAAGACCAACCCAGATCAACCCCTACAGCAAGATGATTGTGGGTTGGGCCCTCTTTGATAGTTGGGTCAGCTCCCTTATGGTTAACACGAAACTTCTGGACTCGAGGATTTTCAGAACCCTCAATAACTCCTAGGCCAGTCTGTTGAATGTGAGACAGACCCAAAGTAATTCTAGGCCCATTTTCGAGCATCAGCCCAGCCCCAATTTGGACAGAAAACTGGTCCGCATGTCCAATAGGCCCATGCTCTGGATCCCTCATGTCATCCCATGAACTCCCCTCTGCATTGACAAATCTTGCCCCTAAAGCCTACGCCTCTTCGTATTCATCACCAAACATTGAACTCTGCCATCCCAACTGTCTGCCCTCCTCCAAGATGCCACGTGTCCCTCCTGTCCCTTCCGACTTCTTGTCTCCCCTTCCTCCAACGCTGGAATCTGATGAACCTTGTCGGAAAATCCATTGTCGGGAAACCTCTCTTCTTATAATAGGTTTGGACAAAGTCTTCAAGCGAACTGTAACTGAAACACCATCCACCATGACATCGATATTGGACGGTAAAAACCAAAAGTCAAATCCTCTCACTTTCAGCCTTGCCTGAAAAAGATTTTCGAAGTTGCTGGTTCTGCGATCCACTTCAATCAGCCCTCCACATTTCGAACCAATCATCTCGAATGTACTCTTACTCCATAGGTGAAAGGGCAAGTCACAGATAGCAACCCAACCACCATATGAAGCAATAACATTACGACATCTATGCAAACCATCAAACCAACTCTCCAACTTCACCGCAATACCCTTGTCAAAAAATCGCAGACCGAGTCACTCAAACCTCGCAGCCTGTTCCTTATTGATGGTGAAAAATAGAGCTCGATTTAACTGGAACGGACAAAGAGTAACAGAACACTTGAGGTATTTGCTCAGTTCCATCTCAATTTGTTCCCAGCTAATGAAGAAATCAGTTCTGTTGCATACCACTGCATGATCCAGATCAAGGCTAATATTATTCAATGCCGGAATTGATGATTGACCCTTGAACAGCTCAGTGTATGAACTTCCTCTGTTTGCCCCTGTTTTTTGACACCTGAATTCCCTAGCAATGGGTTTCTCTTTGTGTGCCCTTGATAACTGATATTCCCTGAATCTACTCATGTCTTCCTTGCCCACCTTCTTACCTTTAATGCCACCATGAATGATCCTTTGAAGCAACTCAGCCATTTCAGTCCAACCTTGACCATCGATCGCAACTGGAATAATGATGGTGCTCCTTTTAATCCCTGCCGTCCACTTGGATAGCTCAACGAAAGCCCCTCTCTAATTGTTGAACCTTTGAAGGCAAAAAAGAGCGGAACTACATCTGTACTTGCTAAAGAAAACTCGCTCACCGAATCTTTTCCACACCTACAGCAAAGCTTCCGATGGCCAGAAGACTCCTCCCAAATCAATCTTCACTAGAAAAACTTCGAGCCCGATTCCTTTCAATTATCTGCACTAACTCCCCTTTATTGATTTTAATGATAATAATCTTGTGTTATCCTCAACTCATTTGCTCTCTCTGTGACTTGAAATTACTATTACAGTTAGTTACTACTGGCAATCGGTGGAGATCGCATATTGGTATATTAAAATGATAGTTGGATTTTTTTTAATTGGTCAATTGATGCGTAATGAATCCAGAAAGTATGGTTTTGAGAATTACGATGGCGAGTGTGTCCATGGTGAAAGATCGAAAACCTGGGCGGGAATAGGTACCACGTGCCTTCGGCTAATAACCAGTTAAATGGGGGAGTTTTGGTGGTTCCTACTTATAGGGCCACTAGCAGATACTAGCCTAGGGATTCATTATGTGAGTGTTTGGAAAGTTGCTATTTTAATAGGTTATTTTAGTTTTTGACTATTTTAGTAGGTTATTTTAGTTTTTGGCTATTTTAATAGGCTAAAAAATTTGTGTTTGGAAAAATAATTGAATTTTTTTGTAGTTAGATGTAATGTTTGTGAAAGAAAAAGTGAAATAATTATGGGTTTGATGTGACATTTTGTCTAATTAACTATTTTAACCTATTTTGTCTTTCTGTGAATTTTAGCCTAAAAAGCTAAAAAATAGCCTTTGCCAAACACACCCTATGATTACGTGTGGATGATATAATTGGAAAAAGATTGAATTTAAACCGAATTATGTATATGTGTATATTGTACCTCAAATTATGTTGATTGCATGAAATTTCATCAAACTATAGTACGTATGATTTGTATCATGATCATGTTCCATATTTATGCATATTCATAAATATAGAGATTCCTACTGGACTTCGGTTCACCCCTCGTGGATAACAAATTTTCAGCTTCAGATGGTGTGCTACCGCCATGTGGTTGACATAGCAGATTTGATGAGCTGAAAAGCTCCTTTTGTGATTTTGTGAAAACGGCTTAGGGTCATTGATGTAATTAAATAGTAATTATTAGAGCAACTTATTTGATGGAGGGAATGCCCTCTTTATTTTGTGTAATGCCTTAAAGCAATTAGTTTACTTTGTGAATTTAATGGACTTGTGCAGATGCCTTATATTCATGTTGACGTTGAGATGTGAATATAGGTTGTATGTCTATGTATTTTGTGAACCATGATTTTTGTGGAATGAATATGTATGTATCCGGAGGGTGAGTCATTATCTCCTTAATGTATTCTTCTTAAGTGTGAGCTCCTTCATTTCACTCCAAACCTTATTTTCATCTTACTCTTGTAAATCCGAATCTTGTGTAACTATTTGGGGGTGTTACAAAATCAATTATTGTCAGCATTGTTCCTGTGTGAAGCACAATCATATATCATTCAAACTATTCCAAAAGCCAAGCTGACAGGCTTTAGACTTGGAAGTAGTTAATCTCTTATTGCACATCGCTATGATTAGCCCACGACTGACATCAGTCTTTTAAGCATAATACTGTCCAACAAAACATTATTTAGTCATATTTTCACAACAAATTCTGCTCACCGAAGAGAAAAAGCAACTTTTGCTCACATAAACTAAAAAGTAAACCATAGATTGCAAAGGTTTGCTTAATGAACAGATGATTCTTACCAACAGCATGTGTCCATAAATCAATTTTGACATTGTTCCATCCAACAAGATGAAGATCTGGATGATGACCTGCAACAAATGCTTGATATTTTTAATAATATAAAGCACCTAAACAACTACACATAATTTAATAAATTGCATATTACTTTGTTTGAGGACATATGGATAAGTATCAAAAAGTGGACCAAGTTAAGAAAGTGAGCCTGCATTGTAGCATCCTATAAGATTTGGGCCCTAGTTTTTGAAAGGGGCACAGAGTGGGATCATTTTCAAAGGGACTGCATAATTCCACATTACAACAACCAATTTTATCTCAAACTTAGTGATACCATGATTGAACCATAGAACACAATAGCTGCAGTGGAAGCAGTCTTTCAGACTGTTTGCATAATTGTAGAATGCCTACAAATTGAAAGAAAGAACGTCTACAATACCAGCAATTTATTATGAAGAGAAAGAAGGTAACACTACAAAGTCTACCAGACGAAGAAGAAAAAAAGTGTGATTCTCCCAAGTATGCATCCTTTCCAAACACAGACTCTAATTTCGTTCCGCTTCTAATTCCTGTGGTTGAAAGAGGCACTAACTAATACATGTCAAGGGTCCATTTGGTTTAGTTTTGAGTTGCATTTTGAAAGATAAGTTTTTTAAAAGAGTTTTGAAAATTTAAAACTTGTTTGATTATTAGTTTTGAAACTAGTTTTTAAGTTGTATATTTTGAAAGTAGTTTTTAGAAATTTGCAAATTGAAAACTTGTTTGGTTAGGAGTTTTCAAAACTAGTTTTCCAAAAGAGTTTTTTTAGGTCTTGTGCTTTTTTTGTCTAGTCGTCAAAACTTTTCACAATATTATAGTCAATTTTGTTAACTTCTTTTATATACGTAATCTGAATGTACTTTCTAAATACATCAAATATAATTTATAGGGCAGAGTTTCATATGTATATATTAGTTTGTAAAAAAAAAAAATTTAATTTTAAAACTGCTTTTCTGATTTATATTCACTCAATCTACATACATTCAAAACGTTTTATATTTATTACATTTGTTTTTCATTCATTCATATTTTGTTTACTGTTTACATATATTTTTTGGATCGTCCATATATATCTAAAACATAACAAAATGTTTGACCAATATTTAAAACCAACTTAAAATTCCACATCGGTCTATCGAATTTAAATTTAGCTGATTTTGCCTACTAAATAGAAAATTAATTTTTAATTTATTCGAAATAACAAATTGTTGTTTCAATTTTTTCTATGATGACTATAGTTTGCATTACAAAGTTTCATCAAACATAAATCAAAAATATCTTCATAAAAATTTTCAACATAACATCAAATCGTACAAAAGAGTTTTGAAATTAATTTTGAAAGATATGTTTTGAAAATTTAAAACTTATTTGGTTATAAGTTTTAAAAAGAGTATTGAAAATTTAAAACTTTTTTAGTTATAAATTTTGAAAAGAGTTTGAAATTGATAGTTTGAAAAGAGTTTTGAAAATCCATAACCAAATAGGTATTGGGGTTTTGGACTGTCAAATTTTGATTTGAAAAGCAAACCAAACGGAGGTTTTTTAGGTAACTTTTTGAGAACCTGGACCATAATGGGAATGAGAAAGGCCATAATGTCCTGTTGACGAGAGGATTGACACACACCGACTTCCCTTTGCAAGGTGAGCCATGATTGAAAGTTGTCCAGTAACAAGGAATGAGGTAAATTAGTGGCCAGAATATCCCACCAGTGATGTCCAAATCACAAAGACTACTAACAGGAAGTGGAATTGACATGAAGAAAAAATAGAAATCTGTAATATATCCAAATCAAATCTTGTTTCATCAGGCCATGGTGCATAAGCCTCAAGTTCACATTGTACATGCTCCATTCAAAAACCTCCATTGTTTTATACCCTGCATGGATAATTACGCTTAACCTGACAAATACTACTGCAGTCCCACCCAGCAAAATAAATAACTCAGATCTCTACAGACAATTCCTAATCTCACTGTGACTTGTAAAAATATTAGGGGTTGTTTGGGATGATCTAAATAAGTGCACTTTTTGACTTTTTATGAAATATGGGTTGGGTTTGAAGTGATGTGTTAGAGAGGTGATGTGACTTAAATAGGATAGTGACTTTTTGACTTTTTGGATTTTTTAAGAGTTGCCAAACTTAACCTAAGATGTGTGCCAAGTAGTCAACTGCCTGAAAACCTGGTAGAACTAGAGGTGCAACTTGGGCGTGCTTAACCCAAGCACTTGAGCCCAACCCAAAAAATATTAGCGCTTGGGTAGCATATTTTTGAATTTGGTGTGGGTTTGGGTAGAAATTTAAAAGCTTGAATTAAATTTGGGTGAGCTTGGGCAAAGACACAAGATAACCCATGCAACCCGAAGCCTAAATTGTATATATATACTAGCGCTTGGCACACAAGATGTGTGTGCAATTTAAATAAGTAAAGAAAAATAAATTATTTACTATATGTTGTGTGTTAAAGTGGTAAAGTCTTCTTCATCAAATATTAGGTCTAAGATTCAAATCTCACTCCTTCCTTTTATCTAAATTTTTGTTTTAAATAGAAAAATGGATACTTGGCAAAAGGAGAGAAGAAGCTTCAGGACACCAAGTGTTATAAATAGAAGAATGGATAGTTGGCAAAAGGAGATAAGAAATTTCAGGGTACCATGTGACTTGTTCACTTTATATATAGTATAGATATATTAACCATTTGATCATTTTAAGATAATCTTGACCTTTGGATCGTATTAACTATACACATTATATACACAAATAACACAACACAAAAAAACACCTACTATTTCCCTTTAGGACTTAGAAATGACAAATACCGTTGTAATAGTGCAGCAATTTCTCAATTCTCTACTTTCTTCTGTCTCTTATCATATAAATTATTTGTTTGGATGTTATTAATGATTTTATGCCCCCCAAAAATAAATAAGGTCTAACTTTAACAAATTTAAAAAAAATAAAAAAAACAAACAAACAAACTCAAATTTGTGAGTAATTAGAGCAATTCAGGCCTAGTTCTAGTTCTAGTTCAAGTTCAAGTTATTATGGTTAGGTCAAGCTTGGGTAGACAAGTTCAAGTTAGAGGTCGTGCTTGGGTGAGCCTGAACAACACTCAGCACAAATAGGACTTAACAACTCTTCAACTCAACCGAGCACGCCCGAGTTGCACCCTTAGGTAGAACTGAAATTTGCATTACTCGCAACATTCATAGTCTTTATTCGAGACATCCAATGTGATCCCTTCTCAAGGTTGACAATGAATACAATATGTCCAAACTTGATGCAAGACAGCATTAGGAAACTTGGGAGTATTGCTACCTACCTAAGAAGCACAAACACAGGCACGGACACAAATGTGTCGGCACAAAAATTTCAAAAAAATGTAGGATATGACATGTGAGGGACACGCAGAAAATATTTCTTTTATATATTTATTATACATATATAAAAATCAATGTAAAAATAATTTTTAAAGTCTAAAAGAAAAGATTCGGTATAAATTTACATTTTTTTCTTTTATCATTGAATTTCAAATTATTTTATCTAAACTTGTAATGTATTTCATGTGTTTAAGTGATACGCATGCTCCCAAGTGTCTAAAAAGTAACGGAGTATAAGAAATTTTAAACAATAGTAGGACATGTTCGGCCGTGTCTCCGACAAGCGTCAAGAAGTGTCTAATGAATGTCGTGTCATGTCATGTTGTGTCAGTGTCCGACACAACACGCCAACTTCTTAGAATGTACCTAAAGAAAAAATTACGGTGGTTTGGTTGTAAAAAGCTTCTAGGGTTCAGGTTGAAACCAAAAAAAAAAATCTTAGGTTTCTAGATGTAAAAGGCTAATTTGGACTTGGTTTTCAAAAGCTGCAATTGCAGGATTTTGGGAATTACTTGAAAGATTTCCCTATGCAGCAACTATTTTAAGATGTTTTAGAGTAAGTGTAGATTTAGTGACCAAAGGGTAAGGAAAAAGATTGGAGATGATTTGAACTTTAGTAAGAGTTTAGTCGTTGAAAAGGAAGTTGTTCTAGAGCTATGAACAGTAACAGAATACTAACTTGGGTACGTGGCTATGTGTGCAAAGAAGAACAAGGAGAAAAAGAAGAACGTTTCATCATCGCAACAGTTGGACAAGTTCATACAAACACAATCTCGAATTCTCATAGCTCAACTCTTTATTGAAAAGAAAGATTACATGCAAATTTATAAGCTGCTAGATTTTTCCTACTCCTACAAGGAATGAAACTCTAATTTTAGAAACTGACAATATTTAGTAACTGCAAATATTTCAGACCAACTAGAACTTCAAATAAAACTCAAATAACATTACTTGACCCAATTTATAACGCACGGACTATGACTATTACTCATGTCCAACAATTATTTAAATCACCAAAATACCCCTAACTATTTAAACCTAATATAATAATATAGAATATGTCCAACAGCATACTAAATTAAAATAAACACAAATGACTCTTGTCAAAACTATAAGGAAAAGAAAAATGATTACTACCACATTCTAACAGAACTAGTGTTTGTGCACACGCGAATTGCTTTTTGGGATTTTTTTTATTAGCTAGTGTGAGTTGCCCACAAAACAATAATTAAAGAACAAATAAATAAATGAATAAATAAATAAATAAAAGAACTTGTTCTTAACAAATAAGGAACAAGTTCTTGCAGACTATAATGGTGATAACAATAATATAGTTTGAAGTGTTTATTCACTACTAACAAATTATTGGTCAAGAAAAAATTTTAAAAGAATAAAAAGGAAACAAAACCTGTGAAAATAGACGCTATTTTTTTTTTTTTTTTTTTTTTTTCATTGGTACCTTGCATACAAATGATACACAAGTTTGAGCAAAAACTTAAATTTGTTGTTTTTATTTTTTAGGGGTAGGGCATGAAATGGAAATTTTATATTTGAATGTAGTGTATGGTTTAAAAGAATAATTTTATGACGAATTACACTTTGCACTCATATATTTTATATTTAATCTCACTTTTCCTCTTGAACTTTTCATTGTCTTAGTCAACTCCTTACATTTCGAGTCAGGTTATAATTAAATTGGGTTCAATCGAATAACGCCGTTTCAAAAATTAACAAAGAAACTAAAGTTATGAAGGGGCTAAATTGATATTTTGATAAAAATACATGAGTTCTAAGGACTAAAGTGGAAGGACCACAGTGAGATTTCAATAAGAGTACAAGGTACTAAATGTAATTAGTACAATCACGTGGTTGTTTTTCATTAGTTTTCGAAATGACTTTACACAATTGGAACAAATTTCAACTTGACTCGAAATTTAGGGTGTTGACTAAAATAATTAAAAGGTTAAGGAGCAAGGTGTGATTGGATATAAAATATAGAGGTGCAAAGTAAAATTTACCCATAATTTTAGGTAAGAATGGAATGATAATTCATTGACCTCTTAGGTAGGTAGTATTTGGTTAACTAGAATGGAGTAAAATGAAATGATCATTCCATCAAAATATTCATTCTATATTTAGCTATCTAAAAAAATAATAAACATTACATTACAAATGAAACCATCATTTACCATTGTAAGGAAATCATCATTCTATAAGGAAGCTTAAGCAATGACTATTTCATTTCATTTTATCTCCTTCCAACGAACCAAATCGAACATTAATGGAATGGAAAAGCTACGAATCTAGGATTCTAACCATGAAAATTGTCCAGAAAATGTTGGATGGTGTGCCTTGGGCCTAGGTGTGCCTTTCATAACACTAGCGTAGTAGAGGTGGCGATGGTGGTGCATAGTGAGGGTGGTGATTGTGGTGGTGGAATGATGATGGAAGCTATGGTGATGGAGGTGAAGGATTGTGGTAGTTGTAGCAGAGGTAGTGGAGGTGGCAACAACAACCGTAGTGGTGGTAGTGAAATGATGGTAGTACCTGCAGCGACGATGGCAATGTGGTGGAGGTGGTAGTAGCGACAATGGCAGTAGTAGTGGTGGTAGTAGCAGTAGCAGTGAAAATGGGGATGGCGGGTAAGTATAGGGGTGTAGTAGTAGTGGCGATTGTGGTGGCAGTAGTTATAAATTCAGTCAGTATTAAGGGTTGGTTTGGGATGTTATAAAAAAGTGCACTTTTTGACTTATTGGCTTATATGGGTTGGGTTTGGGTTAGGTTTGATGTGATGTGTTAGAGAGGTGATGTGATTTAAATAAGATGATGTGATTTAAATAGGATAGTGACTTTTTGACTTTTTGTATTATTTAATAGATGCCAAACTTGGCCTAAATAAGAATCATGTTATTTAAAATTTTTAACTTACATTTTAGGAGTCACTTAAATTTTAAGTGATACTGATTTTGATTATCAAATAAATTTAATTGATTTTGACTTAATACATTTAGTTTTAAATGCTGAATTGGGTTATCAAACATCACCTTAGACCAAATATTAATCTTGTTAGTTTCTATATGCCTTTTTAAGTTATATAGCTTAGGAGTATTTTGGTAATTTTAAGAAATTTTTGTACATGAGTTGTAAGGGTCGGTCATATGGGTCAAGTTATATAATTGGACTTTTATTTATGGATCTTATTTAGTTTTAAATTGGATTTAGAAGTCAAAGATTTAATTTCATAATCCTACTTGGTGTAGAAAGTTTCCAAAGTCCACAAAAAGTAATGCAATGCCTCTAATATAATGGAGATAAATTTTAAAGAGTTTTGAGAGCTATTTTGAACTCAGTAGCAAAAAACTACTACTTGGGTGATATTTGTTACTAAGAAACGCGATTTCGCTCTCCCAAATAAGAAACATAGAAGAAACTCGCACCCTTTGAGGAAGAAACTCGTTCCTGTCGAGAAAAAAACTTGCATCCAATTGAAATAGAACCTCTCATACAAATCTCAACTAAACAAAAGAAAAACAACTCAAATTTATTCTAGTACTTTCTAGTTACATAATATTTATTTATACTTAACAAAATCAATTTGTAGTTGACATCAATTTCCAATAATAATTCAAATTTTAACATATATTACAACTAAATAGAAAAAAATAATTGTTAGAATATTTTTATACATTTAATATATAAAATATATGCAGTTCCCACCTTAGAAACCTCTATATGCCCTCGCTCTGTCGCCCCTGCATTGTGCAACTAAGATTTTAAAGCTTCTTCGTGATTGTGTAGTTCATAGAGGTTTCTTCTTCTTCTTTATAATTTCTCTACACTAACCTCTAAAACCATAGAACCAAATTTGCCTAGCTTTTATTTTCCTCTTTTAAACCTTATTTTACAAAATTGCACAATTTTTCTCATGGGACTATAGCACCCCAAAAAAAAAAAAAATCTGAACCACGCATTGTTTCTATTCACAGTGCCCAAAGTCCTCAAACAACACCAAAACTTTTGTATTTTCATTATCAAAATCCTACGCTTTTGTTACACCACATATAAATCCTAAAAGCAGTTTGTTTAGCTTTTACCACCTTTTAGCCACAAAAATCAATTAAAAGCATCCCCAAAAGTCCAGCGTTTCTGCTGCTTTATATTAATGTTATGCTTGGTGCTAGTACGGGTAATTCCCTAACATGTAAATGGATTTTAATATATGCACAAGTGTTCAAGTTCTAATAGTCCTAGGCTCTAATTTTAGTATCTTGGAAACTTTTCAAAATGTTTCTGGTTGCAAGTTTCAAAAAACAAATAAAAGTAATGCTTATGTTGAGAGTCTATATATACCATGACATTCCACCAAAAGTCATTGTCGAATAGCACATTGGTTAATGGTATTCAAAATTTCAGCATTACTGAAGCAACCACTGAACACTAAAATTTTACCCTTGTGCCATTAAGGCATGTTCATGAGCACTAACAAGTCAAGCTATACCTTGTGTGGACAGCTACCACATAAACTTGGAAATTGGGCTCAAGCTTGGTTCATTAAATTGTTGAACAAACTTGAACGAGACAATTGTCAAGTTGAGCCTTAGCACGTTTGTAAATAGTTTGGTTCATTTGCAGCACTATTACAAAACCATCACAATTCAATTTAATGTTCCCTTTGAGAAGAATACCAAACTAAGATTTATATAACTTAGGTATTACATGGCTATTGATATACTTTAACAAGGTTGAACTCATCAAAAGAGCAAAACCCACCTTGGTTAAGAATTTCATTTTGGAGGTGAACCTATTAAACCTAAAGCCACTCTCAACCTTGAAAGTTTTACATGAATGCTAATGAGCATGCATGCATGTGCTCTATCTTGAGAGACAACTACTATTCCAAGCCTCTTTCTTGACTGCATTATGCACAAATCTGGATCCCAAAATCTCACTTAAAGGACGAACAAATTTGTGATAGCTTTGCAAACGTATGCAACCAAATAAAACTAAGAAATAAATGAAGGCATCTGTTCTGTTAGAAGTTCCAGGTGGCATCAGTAAAAAATGAGGAAAAGTCAACTAAGATGGTCTTCTAAGTCTTATTAAGCAGATCTAGTGGATCCACTAGTCTAGAGCTGATTTAGATCCAATGGAAGCACTGCAAGAACAAGGGAAGACCGAAGAGAAGGTAGGCCAAGGAAACAGTCTATTTGACAGCTCAAGAGGATAAGCTCGAGAAGAGTTAATTAGATAAAAAATACTTAGGTAACCAGTTTTAGTAACTAGCATTTCATATATGTCCATAGATGTACCAATATGTGTGTGTAACAAGTTAATGGATCACTACGCAGACAATGCTAAAATATGCTTTGATCTTATGTTCAATAATTTCTAAAATGGTGAATCATTCTTTCCAACATGTTAAACTCAATATTTTCTAGATCCTTTCTACAGCATTTCACATATGTCCGTGGATGTACCAATATGTATTTACCAAATTAATGGATCACTAAACAGATCATGCAAAATTAATCAATCATATATGAAAAATAATTCTAAAATGGTGGTTCACTATTACCAACTCAATAGACTTAATATTTTCTAGCTCCTTTCTACTAGATGAAATGATGAGTATAGCATGAAGAAGCAGAAATACTTGTATATGAATGAACAAGCATGACTTGAACGAGCAATTGACCATTCACAACAAAATGCTAAAGGCAAGTAAAAAGGTTGTTCAACTTGTTCTCTAGAATTTGTAATGTCTTCAATGCATGTCAATTTAGATACATTCCAGTTTTAGTATTTCCTCAACTACATGGTCACATCATTGTAGGCATCAACATCAAAGACAAGGTGCATTTTGTTTAAGATAACGACGTTGGATTGGAACTGTGGCTTCAGATTGTGTGTTCATCAAGACCAATTATTTGCATTCACAACCAAAGATAAATATGAATGCAGGCACATCAACTCCAACATGCATTAAAAACACACACAAACCCATACGTCAAGATTTTAAAAGAGTGCCAGAAAGGTAGGTGAATTACGATCTGAGATTAGTGAGATACCTTCTGCTTCAGCAACATAAGCAATGGCCTGAAAGAACTCCAAACCTTTCAAGAAAGTCTTGACTTTCCATGACCGACTTAACTTCAGTCTACCACCTTCATTGACCAAGTTCCATTCAGGCACCTAAACAACAGAATTTTTTCCCCCTCTGATAAGTACCTAAATGACAAACAGTATATCCAAAAAATCACTTTATATAAAGAACAAAATTGATGTCAAACTCAGATCTACACGCAAACCTTTGAGATCAACTCACGGGCTGCTTGTTCAGTCATGGGACTCATATCTTGCGAATCGCATACCACACACTTCTTGGTTGACAAATCTGACGTGGCGAGCAAATTGTTGCTGACAAGGAAGAAGCAATTCCATGTAACCAAGTTATCCCCAATTGTAGAATTTCTCTTTTGTTTTTCTTGTGGTCTTACCTAAGGGGGCATATTGGTTGAGGTAGATTCTTCTTTTTAATCAATTAAACCCCCTTCCCTTCCCAAACTGGACAAGCTTCTTCCAAAATCCACACCATACACAGCCCACCCTCTCTTGCCACGAGCACCGCTAATTAGCAACTGAAGTAGTGTCATAAGTAGGGATGCGCACAGTGCAGTTTAAGGATAAAAATATAACCAAACCGCGGATGGCAGATTGATAACCAACTTGCCACCACAAAAAAATCGACCGGTCGGTTAGAAATTATAACCTGATTGAAAAATAACCTTAAAATGGCAACAAATAAGTGAGAGGTAGCCTTCAAACACTTAAGAAGACCACATGGAGGATTGCCCCAATAAAAATTTTAAAAAAAAATCCGACCCAATCTAATCTAGATGGCCCTAAATCCTTCTCTAGAACAAACAGCAATCATATTGGAGGGTGACACCACAAGCTCCAACAGCTCCATATATAACACTGATTTGTTACAAATTCCATATCTCAGATCTCTCACACTGATTTCCATTAGCTTATTTCAAATATATCAATTAGTTGTGGCAAAAATTGTGTAACCTCCCTAGACAAAAAACAAAGAGACCTAGGAGATTTGAGAGAGACAGAGAGATTGATCTGAGAGAGACCAAGTATACCTGAGATGGAAGACGGCCACTGAAGGCGGTGACGCGAGGAGGCTGAAGGACGGCGACGCGATATGGTGAGGCTACGGGAGGCGGGAGGTTAAGAGAGAGACGCGGAATGTCTTGATACGGTTTTCAGGAGGCTTTTCCCAAATTAAGCCCCTTTTGAATCCTATTTCCCAAACTAGGTCTATTTTTGACGGAATTCCCAAACTAAGCTAAAGCGTTATTACAAATCGCGCTTTTACTGTTTAGAGGCCAAAATTTGATGAATAGTGAAATCGCTATTTCAAATCGCGCTTTTAATTAAGAAATCGCTATTACAAATCACGCTTTTAGCATAAAAAATTTTTTATGAAAAAAACGCTATTTGAAATCGCGTTTTTACTGTGTAATAATTTTTTTTTTTTTTTTTTTTAAGAAACGCTATTGCAAATAGCGTTTCTACCACTTACCAACCCAACCCACACTCTGACACAAAAGCACACACCCACACTCACCAACACTAAAGCATTGAAATAGTATAATTTTTATATATAATAATAATTTATAATAATTAATTATATAATTTTTATAATTTTCGTAAATATAAATCATTTTTAAGTTATGGATGGTTTGATTTATAATACGTATGTAAGGGTAAAAATTTTTATAATCAAAAATAATTTATAATACGTATGTATTATAAAATTTTTTATAATAATTTATAATACGTATGTATTATATATTTATATATTTACTTTAAATAAATTATTAATAAATATATAATAATTATTTTATAAAATAAATTATTAATAAAATTTTATAATACGTATGTATTATAAAAAATTTTATAATAATTTATAATACGTATATATTATTTAAATCTTTACATTTTTTATTTAAAATTTTTTATAGTAAACCCATCTTCACATTTTATAATACGTATGTATTATTCAAAAATAATTTATAAAAATTTATAATTAATACGTATGTAAAAATTTACTGTAAATATAAATGTGAAGATACATATTAAATTATTTACATACGTATTTATTATAAATTTTTATACGTATCTTCACATTTACATTTACGTATCTTCACATTTATAAATTTTTATAAATTATAAATTTTATACGTATCTTCACATTTATACGTATTAATTAAATTATAAATTATAAATTATACGTATTATAAATAATTTAATACGTATCTTCACATTTACATTTACAGTAAATTTTTACATACGTATTAATTATAAATTTTTATAAATTATTTTTGAATAATACATACGTATTATAAAATGTGAAGATTGGTTTACTATAAAAAATTTTAAATAAAAAATGTAAAGATTTAAATAATATATACGTATTATAAATTATTATAAAATTTTTTATAATACATACGTATTATAAAATTTTATTAATAATTTATTTTATAAAATAATTATTATATATTTATTAATAATTTATTTAAAGTAAATATATAAATATATAATACATACGTATTATAAATTATTATAAAAAATTTTATAATACATACGTATTATAAATTATTTTTGATAATTTATAAATTATTTTTGATTATAAAAATTTTTACCCTTACATACGTATTATAAATCAAACCATCCATAACCTAAAAATAATTTATATTTACGAAAATTATAAAAATTATATAATTGATTATTATAAATTATTATTATATATAAAAATTATACTATTTCAATGCTTTAGTGTTGGTGTGTGTGTGTGCGCTTTTGTGTCAGATTGTGGGTTGGGTTGGTTTCTGGTAGAAACGCTATTTGCAATAGCGTTTCTTTAAAAAAAAAAAAAAAAATTTATTACACAGCAAAAACGCGATTCCAAATAGCGTTTTTTTCATAAAAAAAATTTTATGTTAAAAGCGCGATTTGTAATAGCGATTTCTTAATTAAAAGCGCGATTTGAAATAGCGATTTCACTATTCATCAAATTTTGGCCTCTAAACAGTAAAAGCGCGATTTGTAATAGCGCTTTAGCTTAGTTTGGGAATTCCGTCAAAAATAGACCTAGTTTGAGAAATAGGATTCAAAAGAGGCTTAATTTGGGAAAAGCCTCGGTTTTCAGCGTGGTTTAATTACCTATTTTAATTAAGGGTAAATTACAAACACGCCCTCGAGGTTTAGTAAAAATACAGATTCTCCTGAGGTTTGAGAAATTACAAATTCTTCCCTGAGGGTCAAATTTTCATAATAAATTAGGAAAAATTAGGGGAGAATCTGTATGAAAATAAAAACCCTAGGGGGCAATTTGTTATGAAAATGTAAACCTCAGGGGGCGGGATGTAATTTCTCAAACCTCAGGGAGGAATCTGTATTTTCACCAAACCTCGAGGGGGGTGTTTGTAATTTGCCCTTTAATTAACGCTAAGTTTGGCATAACTTTAATAATATAAAAAGTTAAAAAGTCATTATTTTATTTAAATCATATCATTTTATTTAAATTACATCATCTCTTTAACACATCACATCAAATTCAACCCAAACTTAACCTATATAAGTCAATAAATCAAAAAGTGCACTTTTTTAGAACATTCCAAATCAACCCTAAATTTTTTTGGCTTAAGCCATTAAATATTGGGATAGTTACCAATAAATTGTAGGGGTACTTACCAATTAGTCCTATTAACTAGACTTATTTACCTACATGTCCTAACTAATAAATTTAACACTATAAAAATAAGAGAGTGATAAATTTATCACTAAAAATTTATTCATAAAAACAAAGAGACTGATAAATTTATCACTATAAATTTATTCATAAAAATAAAAGACTGATAAATTTATCTTTATCACTTAATAAATTTATCAATAGGACTTAATAGGTAATAAGTCTTCAAAGTAGAACCTATTGGGTAATAAGTCTCCAAAGTAGGACCTATTGGTAGTTTATCCTAAATTGTAAATGTTGAAAATGTGTTTTATTTAGTCTTACAAATATTCTTTTGATTCATTTGGTCTTTTTTATTGTAGAAAGACATAATTACCACTAAAAGCAGGCTGCTTCAACGCCTAATACATGGGTTTGGTGATTTTGGTGCATTTGGTGGTGATGTGCCACTTTTCCATGGTTTAGGTGTTGGTAGATGGTTATGACGTGCCACGTTATGCGCGTGATTTTGGTGCCACACATCAAAAAAGTGCATTAAGACTCTTTATACTTTTTGCATTGGAATGATATATGTGACGTGACATACACAATTGTACCACAACCACTGCAAATTGAATGAACTCCATGTGTCATGTTATGCAATTGGAATGCGTGGCATAGCACACAACTAACAGACAAATACACTAAGCATCTACCACACACACGAAATGCAAACACGGCCGATTTAGGAATCTCCGTTGATGCGTCACACAATCACACATCTTGAACACCCCCAACGTAACAGCAGCCCCAAAAACCCTAACGTAATGATGTGAATGTCTTGTACAACAATATTTCAATTACCAAATGTTTGGAAGTAATCCTACCAAAATCGTAAAACAAGAAAAGGAAGGGTATAATTGACCACTCAATGTTACCAAACAAAGGAAATAGGATCAATTGACAAGATATTCCCCCACTAATAGGACTAATCAGAACAATAGAAATAACCTTAGGACCAATCGATAAAACTGTTTGTGAGATGAGATTTATTGATAAATATCTCTTAAATTTTTGACTTAAAACAAATACAAAAAGTATAAAAAAAAAAGTAATTATTTTTACTTAAAACAAATACAAAATGTATAAAAAAGTGATAGTATGATAATGGGAAATTGATCAGGAAATCTCATTTTATAGAATTGTAATTTATAAGGTCCTAAATGATTTTTTGATGACTGAGTTGTCCCTTAAATTATTTGTTGATTGTTTTGCCATTGTTAGTACAATTAGCGAACAGGTGACGTGATTATGTATGAGAAATGTGGTGGGGTGTTTGTGTCATATTGTTCAAAAAGTGCACTAGTAGCTTTTTAAAGTTTAGTTATTTTGAACACGCGCAGTGTGGGACTTAAATTACTTACTAACTGTTTTTTGGCGAGTGACGTGAAGACACGCAGTAATTTAATCAAATTGAGTCTGCCACATTGAAGTGTCACATGTCACGTTTAGAAAAATACACTAAAGAGTTTTTAATTTTTTTAGAATATCACAACATACCCACCACGTAGGAAGGTTGTGACAACCCTACTCTATGTTATGCTAATTAATCTTAATTATGCTTATAATTATATGCTTTATATGATTTTGAGTACTAATTATATGATTATATGTGTTTTTGAATTTCTATTTATTCACCGTGAGAAAATCTGTTCGATTTTCTGTTATAAAATTTAAATTGAAGGCAGTAGAGGTGACAAAAAGCGAAATTGATTGTCCCATTGCGATTAGCGTAATTTTTAGAGTTCACGGTAAAATTTAATTAAAAATTGATTCGGATAAAAATAATTAGATTAATTTGATTTAATTAAGTTCATTTGATTAGGCCTAAGCCTTGATTAGTCAATATGATTAGCGAGACCTATATATGTGGTAATTAGCCTAGCTCATATCTTTGAGCTCATTTCTCACCTCTTGGCTGAGTTTATGCACTTTAGAGAGGGGAAACACTTGATTTAGAGAGAGAGGGACCAAATTCTTGGAGAATTGACTTCAAGATTGAAGAATTGGGAAGCTAGGCTCAAGGATTTGCTAGAATTAGAAGAATTGAAGGCTCCAAGCGAGTGTTTGAACTCTAATTCATGAGTTTAAGTTCATGCATATATGTATTCAAAGAAGAATTGGTAAATTAATGTAGAATACAAACTTAATATGAAGAATTTGGTGCCAAATTTTTTTTTTTTTTTGGGTGAATAAGAAATAAATAAAACAGAAAGATTTACAAACATACAATGGGCATACCCCAGGCCCTAACAAAACAACAACACGAACCTCGGCACAGAGCCACCGAAGCCCAAAAGGAAAACACAAAACAAAAGACCACTAAACCAAGCCTAGGAAATTACATCTGAAGATCAAGGGAGCAAAATTGATTACTAGCCAATCGGACTGTACAAAGGCCATATCCTATGATGGATAGGGACTTTGTACAAATGACATAGCCAGCAGCCAAAACTAGCACCATCACAACAACAAACCTCCCTACACAACCCGTAGGGATAGGCACCTGTAACAATTAATATCATACAAAAATAACATCCCAAAAGGACCTTAGGGAGAAGCCAAGACAGACCCAGTCTACCGAAGTTGCTCAAGAACCTATTGCACGGTACACCAAAATGCACAAAAAACCTCCTACACAGCCCGTAGGGGTAGGCGAAATACACATTAAAACTATGTAAAAATAACAAAGAAAACAACTGATTTTCTCTCTCATGTAGCCTAGCAAGGCGCTTGAAGCAGCCATCGCCACGGTACATACACACACTGTCAACTGCCACCGGAACCTGTGCAGCAATCAGCCACCATCCCTCAACACCAAGATATAAATACACTAGCAGCAGCCTCATGAAACTGCGAAGTAAGAAATCAACACACCTCCGCACCATTACGTAAACCCGTACCAGCCAACCATATAAAATGCCACCACCGTAACGAAGATCGTAGAGGAGAAGAAATAACAGGCACACTGTATAGGACCTCCCCACACTCGGCCCACAATAGAGCATGTCACTCCACTCCATATAGAATCTCACATCACTTGGCCCACACCTCACATGATTTCTCAAGATAACAAGATAGACAGAATACTTGAGGGCTCCATAAACCTGCACAAAACATATATAATATGTAATAATAAATGTTAGAACAAAACATGTATACTGTCTCTCATCACTCAACCCACTATGGCATAATATATTTTGCTTGCTCACAACACTCAACCCTCCATACGACCACTGCAACTTGGGAGAAGATATAGGATTCATCATAACCTGATAAGAGAGAAAGCACCTACAAAAAGAACACCCAATTAGTGAAACCCCACAGTATATGCTCACCATCACTCGGCCCTAATTGTAGGTAAGCTCACAACACTCATTCTTCTGCCATCTGCACTAGCATAGGTCTGCTGCATGATTTTGTAAGGCAGATTCCATTTCTCCAAAAACCAATTATCACCTGCAGAAGATTTAATATTTTCCATAGAAAGAAGCCTACCCCTAACCATTTGGATAATAGAGTTAGTAACAACCTCTTCAGGTTTGTGGACCTTACTAAAGATTCTACTATTCCTCTCCATCCAAATGTGGTAGACAGTGCAAAGAAAAGACAACTTCAGAATCATCACTTTCAAAGAAATACCACTGGTAGATCTAGTAGCAAACTCAACAGTATCCAACCAAGGCAAAGAAGGCCAATTAGCATTACACTTGGCAAGCATGTCACCCCAAACCCTAGAAGAAAACATACACCTAAAAAAGAGATGGGAGTGATTCTCCTCAGGTGCTTGACAGAAGGGGCAACAAGGATTTGGAACAAGACCAAAAGCTTGAAGTCTATCACCAGTGTTAAGTCTCTCATTAATGGCCAACCAAACAATAAAGCTAACCCTAGGGATTAAAGGGGGCCCCCATATAAGTTTGGACCAAGAGACTTTGGGCCCCTTATCCCTCCAACAATCCCAAGCAGACTGGATAGAAAAAGTACCATCAGCAGTCAAGCTCCACACCGGAGTGTCAGAAGAGCCAGGGGAAGGTAAAAGAGATGAAGGAGTGGAAGAGATCCACTCCTTTATCTCCCAAGAGTTAGAAATAGGCCACTTCCAAGAACAATTAGAAACTATAGAGCTAACCTTAGAGCTGTCAGGAAGATTAGTATCATAAAGGATCCGAGGACCAAACCTATGCCAAAGCGAACCAAGAGGGTGCCAATTATCATGCCAAAGAAACACATTTTCCCCATTACCAATCTTGAATTTGATGAGAGGATAGATTAAGTTCCTGAGTGACAAGATTTTCCTCCAAACCCAAGAAGGATCACTAGGAGTCTTAACGGACCAGAAACTCCTGCCTTTGAGCAAGTAAGACTTAACCCATTGGCACCACATAGAACAATCCCCACCCGAAAACAAATACCAAACATGTTTGGCTATAGCAGCCTTGTTCCAGATTTCCAAGTCCTTAAAACCAAGACCACCTTCATTTTTATGTCTGCAGATATACTTCCAAGCAATCTTAGCACTATGTTTTTTCAGCTCAACCCCAGACCAAAGAAAGGATCTAAGAATACTCTCAATGTCTCTAATGATCTTCTTAGGGAGGTGTAGACGCGCCCTTGGGGCCTCACTCTACAGTTCGGACTCCCTTTTGTGTTACGGTTCTTAATCTAAACCAAAGAGTCCAACTCTGGCAAATCGTTTTGAAAAAAAACAGATTTTTTGAAAAGTAGTGCCAAACATGGACTACTTTACCAGATACAGAGTCGCCACCTAAATATTTTAAAATGGGAAATTTAGGAAACCCTGACTCGGTGCCGAAGGCCACGTGTCCGTCATAACCAAATGTCTTGGCTTGGGAGCTTGGGTACGATCAGGGAAGGTCAGCTATGAGCACCCCCTTTCGCCCGGTTCGAAGACCGGCCTCTACTAACCGTGATATCCGTTTTTGAAAACATTATGCGTTCTTATTCCAATTATTAACCTAGAATTACTATGTTATGCGCACAGCAAACAAGTATAGACTAGATTGCCTAATTTGGAAACAAGCATTGCATATCCGTTTGTTTTTTTGAAAAGCGCTTTTGAAATTTGCTACTCGCAAGTAGGCTAAAACACGGATTTCAATGAGTTATTCCAACTCAAGCAATCCAACCTCCACCCACAGGCATTCAAACAGTTTATCTCATGTAAGCACTTAGCCGCATGGTAAACATTCACACGCATGCGATATGCTAAAGCGTAAATACTTACATCGTACTCCGTGCCAAAACAAGAAACTAGTTAGCAAAACATGCATACTCTAGTTCATGTTAAGTGGCTAATGCAACATAGGCAAGGATGCAATTTAGAGTAGGCTCGGCTAACCCTAAAGATGGCATGTGAAATGCACTCATTCGATGCACGTATTCAAGTTAGATTTAGAATACAATGCAGTTTGTATGATGTACCGAGCCCGGTGCATGTCGACAAATGTATGGATGCACGCATGCATTGCATAAGGTATGCTAAATTTAACGTGCCCTAATCTACCATCGTAAGCAGGTAAATAAAAAGGAAGAAAGAAGTGGGGGTTGGAAGACATACAAACCACTCACCCACACTTATTATACATTTGCCCCTACTCGGAGGGATCAAAAGAATAATACAAATCAAAGGCTCATCCCTCCATACACGTGTATGGAGGGGAAACAAGTGCTACAAAGCTGTCTGAAAATATCTCCAAAAACAGCTGTAAAGTAGTCGGCAGGGCAAAATGGTCATTTTGACAAAATTGACTGCCGATCCGGCACAAAATAGTGCCGACCAGCACAATATAGTGCCAATGGCAACACCAAACAGCCGGTGGCCTCTAGCCACTACCGGTGGTGTGTGGGGATGCCTCATAAGGCATTCCCTACCCCTCCAAGGCAAAGAACAAGTGTTTGGTGCAAAACCAAACACAAAACGGTCAAGTTCGGAGGTCCTGAGGCAAGGCGCGTAGCCGAGAACTCCGGGAACTCCAAACGAACACAAACATGGATAATCACCGAGTGTTCAAGCGGTGACGTCCAAATCTGAGGACGGTCAAAAATGGGGTGTCTACAGGAGGATAAAAAGAGAAGACCAATACACTTGCATTGAAAACAGGATAGATTGGATGAGTTGGGCTCTACCAGCATAAGAGAGCAGTTTATTGGTCCAACTTTTAATCCTCATGGTAATTCTCTCAACCAGAATATGACAATCAGACACTTTAAGCTTAGTAGTGATTAAAGGCACACCAAGGTATCTCACCGGGAGGGAGCCCTCAGTAAAATTGGCAATCTGAATGATATCCTCTCTAAGCTCTCTACTACACCCCGAGAAAAAAATGTTACTCTTACTAGGGTTAGGAGTGAGGCCCGACAACTTCCTAAATTCCTCCAAACCCTGCATGATAAGAGTAACAGTACCAGGGTCCCCTTTGCTAAAGATCATCAGATCATCAGCAAAACATAAATTGACAATTTTGGTTTTCTCACATCTCCAGTGGAATTTGAACAAAGGACTCCTAGATTTCTCAGCCAATATCCTAGCAAGGATCTCCATAGCCAACACAAAAAGATACGGGGACATAGGGTGTCACGACCCCAAACCGCCCCTAGTAGAATGGTGCCGTGATGGCCAGTAATCTGAGATTACCAGAGGCCAACTTTCTAAAATCACACACAATCAGAGTATACATATGGGGCTAACAAGAGCGGAAGCAATAACTTAAAATACAAGTGGTCCATAAGAGCTGTGCATAAGTCAAATGAAATGGCATACATCTTTACATATAACTTTACAACTTATAAATATACATTACATCGTAACAAAAGGGCTTCTCAAGCCGACATAAACAAGGCACATGAAATACAAAGTCGAAAGCATAATCTTCATGGTTGCCGACATCCTTGATGCCGACCTAACATGCATACAAAATATCGGCACAAAACACGCAGCTCGGCGTAGCCGACTTCTAGCTTGGAACCTACATATATACATAGAGAGGGTGAGTATGGAAACTCAGTGAATGGTACAAGTAATAAAGGGGTTAAATGAATGATTCCCGAGGTCTTGTCAAAACAATACATATATCATAGCTTGTTCAAAACATGTACTTATAGCGTAGCTTATTCAAAACATACGTATAACATGGCTTGCATCAAAACATATTCTTGGCAATACTTGTACAAAACATTCTTGGCATAACTCGTATCAAAACGTATACTTGAGCTTTCAAAACTTGCTTACTTATCAAAACATAGGATGAACCGTATTCATCAATCTTGGCCTTACAAAACATATGTGCTACTAAAGTTTAAAGTCCCCTAGCACGTACGGACTTGTGCCACTTATGCTTAAAGTCCCCTGGCACGTACGGACTAGTGCCACTTATGCTTAAAGTCCCCTGGCACGTACGGACTGGTGCCACTTATGCTTAAAGTCCCCTGGCACGTACGGACTGGTGCTACTTATGCTTAAAGTCCCCTGGCACGTACGGACTGGTGCCACTTATGCTTAAAGTCCCCTGGCACATACGGACTTGTCTAAAACATCATCAAAACAGAGCTTATACTTGATACATAAAAATAAGGGATAATCATTCATGCTTGACAAATACTTTTCAAAACGAAGCAAAGCAAAGCTTATTCAAAACATTAGAACATAATTTTATTAAAGGTACCACTCACTTAGTTCTTGGGACGTCGGGATCAAGGCAAGGTCCAAGTCCTACAAACACATGGCAAGGTCTACTGAAAACACATCTCAAAACAAGTCTCACATACATGCAAATGATCTCGGAAAAACATGTTGAAAGTCAAAACACTGTTTTACATGTCGGGGGGACATGCTGGGCACCAACCAGGTCTATGCCGAGGTCCTACACCTCCTGGCCGAGGTGTGGTTACCACGGCTTCGGCGTGCGGCTGCAGGCCGAGGTTCAAACAAGACAAGTGCAAGTGATCATGCAAGGTAGGCCAAGGTGAGATACGATGCTTGGCCTAAGTGTGAGGTCTAGGTAAGAATGATCTCGGCGACAACACTTCGGGAAGTGAAGTCTGGAAATCGGGGTTTCCACCCGTGAAGAACATGAAGAACATGAACATGAATATGATGAATGCCAAAATCATAACTTGCTTATACAAAATCTGGGTTTTCATGCTATGAGTTCGAAAACATGGACCTGGGTACCCATACTTGAAGATCATATGAAAACAAACACAAAAACATATATCTTGGCTTGAGCTTTCGGATCAAAACATGACTTTTCTTGAAGAACACTTGAATATCATTTTCTCTCTCTAAAACCGAACTTCAAAACGATGCATGGCTTTTAAAACATATTCAATCATGCAATGCAATAACAAGATCATAAGGGACATCATGAGCACATCAAAAATCTAACCTTAGAACACGAATCTAACGGTTTGATCTCTAGGAATCAAGCTTGGATCTCTACTCTCTCTCAAGGACTCCTCTTCCTCTTCCTAGAGCTTCTCTCTCTTCTTCCTAGAGCTTCTCTCTCTATCGGCTGACTTAACACTCAGCTTGGACACGTGGCAACGGCTGGTTGGTTCCCCTCGAAAAGGTGACTGATTGATAAGACTTGACTCTGACAAAGCGTATCTACCAAGCTACACAACAAAACACTCCGGCAAGGAATGACATCGGCAAGGGACAAGGCATCGGCAAACAAAGGACAATGACCTCGGCTAAGGACAGAACTCCGGCTAAGGTCAAGGCTTCGGCACTAAGGTAACAATGATCTCGGCTAGGAAGGACAACATTTGACTAAGCTGTGCCACACCTCGGCCTAGATGTGCCACACCTCGGTCTAAGTCACACCATTCCTCGACAAGATCACTTCGGTACAAGGATAACATCTCGGCCCAGATAATACACATCTCGGCCTCGGCGATACACACCTCGGCCCAGATGATAATCATCTTGGCCAATATGCCGGGACAAAGGTGGAGGTCAACAAAGAGATTCCAAAGTAGCTACAGGCTCAGGATGACCTCGGCTTGGTAATGATCTAGGCTTAACACAACCTAGGCTTAACAATACAAGGGGAGGAACAAGGCATACATATACACTTAGGCAAATCAAATACGTACAAAACAAGGCACAATTCATGATAGCAAATCTTAACATGGCAAATCAAATAACTGTATGCAAGCATGACTAAGGCATGAAATGTGGGTCCTTACATAGGGTCCCCTTGTCTTAACCCCCGAGCCCCTTTAAAATACCCTTGAAGGCTCCCATTAATACAGATCGAAAAAGAAGGGCTTGTAATATAAGCCTTTATCCAGGTGATCATGCAAGGAGGGAAAGCCATAGCTGTAAGAATATCAATGATAAAATCCCACCTCACAGTATCATAAGCCTTCATAATGTCCACTTTCATGGCACACTTAGGAGTAAGAGAATTTCTATGATAACCTCTCATAATCTCTTGGGATAGGAAGATATTGTCCGAGATCCTTCTGCCTTGGACAAATGCAGATTGCACAAGATCAATCAGATTAGGGAGAGCCAATTTAAGTCTATTAGCTATGATCTTAGCAATACATTTGTAGATGGTATTACAACAATAAATGGGTCTATAGTCACCAACATGCATAGGATTAGGAACTTTAGGAATGAGAGCTATGATGGTGCTATTGACCTCAGAAAGAAGTTTACCAGTGTCAAAGAATAACTTAATGGCTAGGATGACATCCTTTCCAACTATATCCCAAGAACTTTTAAAAAAACCAGCTGAATACCCATCAGGGCTGGGGGCTTTGTTAGCCTTTAAAGACCAAAAAACCTCCTTAATTTCCTTCTCAGTGACAGGCTTAGACATCAAAGCAGATTGAGAAAGAGAGACTTTTTTATGCACCAAAGATTGGATTCTCTCAAAACCATTATACTGATCCACAGAAGGAGTACCAAATAAATTGGTATAAAAATTGATAAAAGAGGTGTGGATATCAGAACTATTGGTAGACCTAGTACCATCACCCATGTCAACACTCAAAATTTTCCCTCTATTGATATTACTCTTGACAGACCTAAAAAAGAATTTGCTATTTTTGTCCCCAAGGCCAAGCCATTGCACTCTGGATTTTTGAAGAGCAAGACTTTCTTCTAATTTACTAAGCTCAATGTATTTTTTCAAATCCTCTCTCTCCTGAGCTTGCAACCCATTATTCACAGGATCTTTATCCAGCTTATATTGAATAAGATCCAAATTAGCCTTAGCAATTTGAACACGAGTAGATATGTCACTAAAATCCTTCTTGTTCAAAAGCTTAAGGCTAACTTTAAGTTGCCTAAGTTTTTGACAGACCCTGAACATAGGAACGCCCCGGATATATTGGCCCCAAGTGTTAGAAACAGTACTCAGAAAATCTGGATGTTGAGACCAGAAATCAAAGTATTTGAATGGTTTCTTGAAGGAGCTCTTGGTAGCACTGATGTTGACCACAGCAGGGGAATGATCAGAAATACCAGAAGGAAGAAAATTGGCAGTAGCCTCCGGAAATTTGTCCAACCAAGCCTCATTAACCAGGACTCTATCAATTTTAGTAGCTATATAAGCCCCCTCACTCCTTTTGTTAGCCCAGGTGAATTGGCAACCACCATAAGATAGGTTGGCCAACTCAGAGGCATTTACATAAGTATTAAATTCCTCATTTTCATTTGTCCAATTAGGAGTCCCCCCAATTTTTTCCTGCTGGTATCTAATAGCATTAAAATCACCCAGAAAAACACAGGGAGCTTTGGATTTAACACGAGAGATATCATACATAGATTCAAAAAAAACCTTTCTCAGAGTGTGCTTATTTTCAGCATAGACAAAGTTGCATAAAAATTTTCATTGGAAGCCAATTCAACCACTTTACACAAAATATGCTGATTAGACTTTGAAAGCATTTGAACATCACAAAAATCATTGTTCCAGCACACCCAGACTCTACCAGTTTTAGTTGGTTGTGAATTAGAAAGCAGAGACCATTGACCAAAACATTTAACACATATACTACTCTCATTTGACTGTTTTATTTTTGTTTCCAAAAACCCATGACATGAATATTTTCTTTAAGCACAAAGTTTTTTACTTCTTTTTGTTTAGAAGGATCATTCAATCCTCTAACATTCCAGGAAGCAATTTTTACATTCATAGGGACACAAAAAGAGAGAGTGACAAAAAAACCACAACCAACTAAAACTGGTTTACCTCTTCTTCTTCCTCTGGCTGCTAGTACCTTTGCCAGAGGGCTTATTTTTCACCTGCTGGGATGGTGTAGCAGTACTAGGGTGCAACTTTTCAGCCTTAGCTTCCTTTATCACTTTGTCCAACACTTCAGCAGTACCTGGAACCACCAGCTTTGCAATCTCGAAAACCCTCTTTTGAAATCTATCCACATCACTGCTTTCAGAACTATGCTCTTCCCCGGATGAGCTCTTGTCAGCCGAAGTCCCCTGAGTGTCAAGAGATTGATCGGATGAGTCCACCACTGTAGTAACAGGTTCGGGACTTAGAGCTGGGAGTTGATTTTCCACCACTGTAGTCAGAGGTACAGAAACTGGAACTGGGTCTGCCTCTACTTCTGGAATAGTTTCCAACTCAGGTTCACCCACCTTCCTCTTTCCCTTAGCTTGAACAGTGGTCCAGCCTTCTTCCGGGGCATTGACATTATCCTCAGATGTCTTCTGTAAGGAGATCAACTGAGCCACTTGTTTAGACACACACTTTTCAGTGCTATGTCCAAATTACTCATGCATGCATAATTTTGTTGAGCTACATGATTTTGACCATCATTTTTACCATTTGAAATGGCATTAGAGTTTATATTACACATGCATGCACAATCCATGTAGTTATGAAGCTTGGTTGCATGTGTTTTGAAGTTGTCAAGAAGAATATTCAATGATTTGGGAATTTGATCATGGTTTTGGACAATTGGTCTCAAATTACCTATGTTCTCATGCCATACAAAAACATGAGCTTTGGACCTTTGAACATCATGTTTGAGCTTCAAACACAATTCTGGAAATTCCAGAATTCGACATGTCTACTCAAGTGAGGAAAGTGTTGCTCGAGTGTAAACATCAAGCTCCCAAAAGTTTTACAGAGATTTGCACGGTAGCTCGAGTGGCAAACCTTGTGCTCGAGCAAACCCTATTTTACACGGCTCGTCGCTTAAGTGACAGAAGTCTCGTTCAAGTGTGAAAATCACCCAACTAGTACTTTTACAGAGTTTTACAGACGTGACCAAAGCTGCGCTTGAACGAAGTGCCCTGTTTCATAAACTTTTGAAAAACTGTTTTGTGTTCCGTTTTTTGTTCTCATTCATTTCTAAGCACTCTTAGGCATGCATTGAGCATTGTAAATGAATTAAAGAAATAAGAAAGAGGCCTAAAAGAAATAAACAAGTTAAGAACGGATTGAACTGCTTGTGACCCAATGTGTTATGAAATGTGTAGGGTCAAGTGCAAGGGCAAATCCATCGATGGAACACTGTGAGTAATATCTTAGTAAAGATATTTTTGTGTATGCATTATTTTCTAAATGTTACCTATGCGGTAAGTTTCTAAACTTCTGAATTGATGCTATGAATGGGTATTCTATCCGTTTGATTCGCAATGAGATATGTGAAGTGATTAATGTACGAATGTGAAATGGGCCCAAGGCCGTTCGGTTTATTTGAAGAGGATATAAATTGGGCCTAAGGCCGTTTTGTATAACTGTTAAATGGGCCAAAGGCCGTTCTGAATAAGCAATTGATTGGACCTAAGATTGTTTGAATACAAAGGCGAATGTGAACATGACATGGGTCTAAAAGTGCCTACAAATGTGAATATGAATTGATTGGACCTAAGGTCGTCTTGAATATGAAGGCGAATGTGAACATGATCATGGGTCTAAAACTCTACACAAATGTGAATATGAATTGATTGGACCTGAGGTCATTTTGCATACAATGGACCTAAGGTCGTTTTGCATATAATGGACCAAAGGTCATTTTGTAAATATGGATTGGACTTGAGGTCATTTTGTATATGGATACGATATATGATATGATGGACCTGAGGTCGTTTTGCGTTGATATTGAGCAATAGGTTTAGTTACGAATTTTGGTTAAATGAATCTCATTCATGAACTCCTTTACTTTGGTATTATTCACTGGGCGTTGACTCACTCTTTATTTATATGTATGTAGGCGAGTAGTAGGATGTCTAGCCCTAGCCCCAGCCCCAGCCCCAGCCCCAATGAGCTATGAGAAACCAAGTTTTGAGGAGTCAACCAAGGTCACTCACGCAAAAGGCCTCACTTTTGTTTTGCTTTTCCTTTTTGTTTTTTTATGGTCATGTATGATCAAATTTGTATATAACCTTGGTTTTTGTTAATACTGACTTTTGTATAATCCTGGACTTATGTAATACATGCTATGGATGATTGTATAGTGTGAGTTATTACATATATGAGAAAAGTTTTTGGTTAAGCCTTGTATGCACAGCTCATTGGACAGTCTTTTCAAATTCTGCTTCCGCAATTTGGCCCTTATTATTAAATATGATTTGATTTCTGACTGACGTCGTAGGTAATCCTATGATTACTGGTTGGTTATGACTCTAATCCATATGGGCGGGTTCAGGTCATGACAAAGAGGTGGTGGGGTGTTTATGTTTCATGTTGTTCGAAAAGCTCACTAATAGCTTTTTAACGTTTGGTTGTTTTTAACATGTGCAGTGTGGGACGTGAATTCCTTACTAATCGTTTTTTGGTGCGTGACGTGAAGACACGCCGCAACTCAATCAAGTTGGGTCTATCACGTTGGAATGTCACATGTCACGTTTAGAAAAAAGCACACTAAGGAGTTTTTAATTTTTTTAGAGTGTCACAACATACCCGCCACGTTGTCACATTTGAAAAAAGTATACTAAGGAGTTTTTTTATTTTTTTGGGAGTATCACATCATACCTACAACGTTGTCACATTTGGAAAAAGTACATTAAGGATGAGTAAAAATTTTAGAGTGTCACATCATACTTGTCACGTTGTCACATTTGGAAAAAGTATACTAAAGAGTTTTTAATTTTTTTAAAGTATCCCATCGTTGGAGTGTCACATTAATATCTGCTACATTGGAATATCACACCATACATGTCACACATTCTAAAAAAAAAAAAAAACCAAACTTCTCCAATTAATTAGTGATGGTATATCTGTCTAACCAATACCCATCCATGTTTGGAAAAGGACTTACTGGTCACACACTACATCTAATAAGAACTCCTCAATCAACCATTTAAAACATGGGACCAAATGGTACAAAAGTTCCCAAAATAGGACTTTCCAATAAATTTCCCTATGATAATTTATAGTTACTTTTTTTTTTAATTTCTTGTATTACAAATCTAACTGTTCAAATTTATCCGACACTTAAAATTGAATGTATTAAGTGATAATTAATTACGTCTATTTAATAATAATTGATATCACTTGAAAATTTAAGTGTATTTTAAAATGTAGGCTACAACTTAACAAAATTTTAAATTATATGAAATTTACTTAATTCTGACTGAATTTATAAATATTAAACATAAGTATCGATATATACTATTATAAACTCACCACCACCACTATCGTTGACGCTACCACCGCCACCACTACCACCATCACTACTGTTATTACCATCACCACCACCACTATCGCTATCGCTGCCACCACCAGTCCACCATTATGACACTGCTGCCACCACCACCACCATAGCTACCACTACTACCACAACTACAACCATCACTATCACTATTGCTATTGCTACCGCTATCCCTACCACCACCACCATCATCATGCTACCATTACTACCACCACCTTTATCACCGTTATCATTGTTGCCATAAACACTACCACTGCCACCGCTACCACCACCACTATGCCACCACCGCCGCCACCACCACCACCACCATCATAATATAAAAATTGAAATATTCAATTTGAAAATGATAAATTTTAAATTTGATTTTATACATATAAATAATTTTATTTTTTTTAGTTCAGCACTTAAATTTTTATCAAACAACTTTTTAACTTAAAAAATTTCAACATTCAATTTTCAATACTTAATTTTCAATTGTCAACTTTCAACTTTATCAAAAAGCACTTCAGAGTAGATTTTCTTTGACATTGCATGAGAGGTAAAAGACGGAGAAGTCAATAAATTAATTACTATGAGTTATGTTGGTTACAAATGCAATTTTAAAATTTTAAATCCAAATCAAATTGACCGTCTTTGAACATAATACAATTCGTTTAACTCATTTCATTAATTCTTTTAAGAAAAATGTTAGAGATTTTAAATTTTCTATTTTATCAAATATCTCATATAACTGTGAATTCCATAATTTTGTGGGACTCACATTCATACAAGACATTTAGTAAAATCTTTGTAAAATTTTAATACTCCTAACATTACTCTTCTTTCAAACTGTAGTTAACAAAGCAAATTGAGTGATTTTAACGAGTTGAGTTATATTTTTCACAACACTACTCATAAGTTTCATCTGCTAGCATTTTTCTATAATGCATGTAATGTTACTTTTAACTAATTTTTCTTTTTTCTATAATGCATTTTTATTTTTCTTTTTTTTTAATTCTATAATGCATTTTTTTTTGGCATACTATATGTATATACAAAAATAAAATCAAAAGAGAACTACCTAGTATCCATAAGGATGCAAAATTTCTCAAGAAGTCCATAGAATCACAAAAATCCCTTATCCACAAAAAGAGGGTTAGTAAAAAATTGCCTTTTAAGGAAGAGAAAATTTCATTTTTATCCCTATGCTTAGTCTCGATGATCAATTACATCCCCAGATTTCAAATAATTTCAATTTTACCCCTAAAGTTTTTGAAATTGTATCAATTTACCGCCTACTGTCATTTTTAAACGGGAAATTTTTTAAAAAAAATTAGATTTTGATCCCAAATTTCAAAACATAGATGCAAACTCACCATCTCCTATCCAAACTCACCCTTCTCTCTCATCCGCTATCAACTTCCATAAACTTCTTTGCAACTCCTCCTTTTCTCTTTTCACTCCCCTCTGTTTCTAAGCCCTAAAGCCTTTCTCCTTTTTGCATTCTACAACTTCGCTGGCCATGGCCCATGGCAACATCTAGCCCTCCTCCTCTCTCCGCTAGTGCCCTAATTTTGTACACATATCAATCAATAAGTTGGGGACAAATATATCAAATTCCATTCCTATTCTTATACTAAAATAAATGAAGTTCTTTCTCGGCAAGGAAACAATTTAATTCAACCAACACTAGTATCATACTAGAAAGTGTGACCGGGTTTGGTTTTATGCCTGCATCAATCATTAACCTAAATATATCCAATGCTTCTCAATTGTTGTGTCTATAAGCAAAACTAGTAATGATTGCATTCCAAGAACATTTGGCATAAATCCAGACCCTAATTTTATCTCTTGAAACAATTCAAGTGCTTTGGCATGACACCCATTAGCAGAAACCACCCCAATAATGATGTTCCACAACATAACGTGCGGGGCCCCAAAAATTTTGGAACATCAAGAGAAATTAAATAAACTAAGTAACTTACTAAATTAAAAACTTAACATTTTAATTGGAAATTTTAACTCTCATACAACCAAAAGTTCAAACAATACCTAATAAAAACTTAAAATGTCCAAATACAACATTAAACAAAATTATAAAATCCTTAATAGCTAATACATAATATAATAAAATTTATTCCGCTCTAGTCATGGCTTCAAGTCAACCAAGGCTCTATGTTAGTGTCAACTCCGTTTTCAACTTCAATTCCTTCATTGTCAAAATCTGACATAAAACGTCAGGGCAACAAAACACATTCCATGAGTTTCATATCACAGTAAGAAAAGACAACAAACCTACCTTTATTTTTAAGAGAAAATAATGAGATTATAAACACGATATAACAATATAATTGCAAATATAAAGGGTAAATTACACTTTGCACCCCTGCACTTTATACAAAATCTCACTTTAGTCCCTACACATCAAATTGTGACACTTAACCCTCCTGCACTTTTGGTCAAGTGTCACATTGGCCCTTCTGTTAATAGTGAGTCTAACAAAAGTTATCCTTTAGGGAGTTAAGTGTCACAATTTTGATGTATAGGGACTAAAGTGGGATTTTATGTAAAGTGTAGGGGTGCAAAGTGTAATTTATCCTCATATGTTTTTCATGTGACTAACCTCTGTTAACAATGAGGCTAACAAAAGGGCCAAAGTGACACTTGACCAAAAGTGCAAGGGGTTAATTGTCACAATTTGATGTGTAGGGGCCAAAGTGGGATTTGATGTAAAATGCAGGGGTGCAAAGTCTAATTTATCCAAATATAAATTACAACCATTACAATAATTCCAACAATTTTAATAATTTAGGTGACACTCTAAGTGTTTCCAAAGAGATTGAACTTACCAACCACTAAGCCATGGCCACAGTTAACTATTCAAGTGTTACTAACTATAACTACTAGGGACACCCATGTTCAGAGTTACATACCCAAGCAATGGCATCCATGGTCTGTCCCAAGGGAACGGTTCGCCAGGGGTATGTGATCTCCATATGTGCTACCTTCACATTCACCCTTATTCCAAAATCGAATATCGAAAATGGTTCAAATAAATCTCGTGCCATCGTAGGGTTTCGAGACACAAATTTACATAAGAATTCTCCAAATATCAAGGCTCACCTTGAACAACCGGTATTAACTGTCAACCGTTAATTTTGTACACTCCGTTGATTATTTTGGTTAATTTTCACAATAATCACAAATAATTACAAAATTAAATCACCATCGATGTTATACAATTTTATTACAATTTTCAAGATAAAAGTATAATTAATAACATTTGTTTATAGCATTTTTTTATAAATGTTATAAAATAAAAGGTATACATAGCATTTTTTAATAAAATGCTGTAAAAGACTTTTGAATAATAACATTTAATTTTTTATAGCAATTTTTTTATGTTTTAATAGCAATTGAAAAACAATATTAAAGGTTGCCTAACACGGAACTTTACTCTATAGGTTATAGCAAAGAAAAAATGCTATAGAAACCCTGAAAAAATTGGAGCTCTAAATTTGCTGCGATTTTTCCATTCAGTTTCCATCTCTTGCACGACCCGCTCTCTTGCGTTGTATTTCTTCCAAGTAAAATCACAAATTGAGCATACAAAAAAACCCTACAAAACACTTGGAATTCGTTTCAGGTTTTTGCGTTTGATTTGGCAAGTTTGTGTCTCCGATTAGATGAGTTGGTGGATTTACTGGATCTGAGCTGTGGAGAGTTGATTTGTTCTTCGTTGTTGAAGTTTATTAGGTAATTTTATGTTTTGTGTACTTATTTCTCTTTGTGTTAAATATTTTTTTTTTTGGAAAATTGAACCCAAAAAAAAAGAAAAAAGAATGAGAAACACTCAGTGCTTTGTTATTATGAGATATGTTTGCTTGCTGAGAAATTGTAGGAAAGTAAATGAGAAATGTGAAATTTTTTTTTTTTTTGGATGATTTGGTTTTAATTTAGTGAGAGGTACATTAACCATTATGTGATTTTAGTATGAAGTTGAAATGAGTTTTTTATTTTCTTGAAGGATTTTCTTCAATTTTCATTCTGGTTTTGTATTGTACAATGTTTTTGAATAGTAGTGTATTATTTGGATTATTGAAATTGTCTACATAGGTGGTAAAGTTATGTAGGGTCATAGTTTCTCTGATATCTTCCACTGGTATATATTATTTATGCCTCTTAGGTGCTTGATAAAATGCCACAAAGAGTAGCTGACTCTTACTATACTTGTATATTGTTTTCTTGTGAGTTTTTTTAATATTTGTATCTGTATCTATATCTACATCTCTGTCTATATATATATATATATAAAGAAAACCACTACATATGAAATTTATCATGTTATTATATATAAGAAATCACCAAGGAGATAAAAAGTTTGGTGAAACAAAAATGTTATATATGGCATCAATGACACAAAAAATGTCACGACCCAAATCTACCCCAAAAAGTTTGGACATGACTTGTAACAACCCTCACTTTGATTTAGTCATATTTGCATACATTCATGTATGATCTTGTCTTGCTATGCTGTTTTGCTAAGTTTTGCCTTGTCTTGTTTTGTTTGAGACTTGCCTTGTTTTGTTTAAGCATTTCTTGCATGATGTTGTCCTTGTTTGGGTGTGGCCGAGGTCATCTTGAGCTTAGATCACCTTTGAACCTTTGTACTTAGAACTATTTCGGAATCACCTGGTTGACCTTCACCTCCACCCCGGCATGATAGCCGAGATGTCGCTTTTGAGGCCGAGATGTTTGCACCTAGTGATCCTTGTCCTTGGGCAGGTATGGCCTAGACCGAGGTGTGGCACATTCAGGCCAAGGTGTGGCACAGCTTAGTCAAGTGTCGTCCTCCCTAGCCGATGTCTTTGTTACCCCGTTGCCGAAGCTTTGTCTTTAGCCGATGTCATTGCTCGCCGATGTGTCTTGCCTTAGCTTGTTGAATACGCTTTGTCAGAGACTTGTCTTATCAATCAGTCACTTTTGAGTTGAACCAACCCGGTAGTGCCACGTGTCCGAGCTGAGTGTTAAGACAGCCGGCAGACTTAGAAACAAAATCATTTTTGTCTCAAAGCTTTGTTTTTAGAGAGAGAAGCTCTAGAGGAAGAAGGGAGGAGTTTAGAGTGAGAAAGTAGAGTTCCGAGCTTGATCTTCGAGGATCGAACCGTTAGATTTGAGTTTTGAGGTTAGATTCTCGCTCTGCTCTAGTTATTCTTATTGACTATCAAGCTGCATTCCATGATTGAATTCGTTTTGCACGCCATGCATTGATTTGAAGTTGGTTTTTGAAGAGAAAATAATATTCATGTGATCTTGAAGAAAAGTCTCGTTTTGATCCGAAAGTTTGGAACAAGAATTATGTTTTTGTGTTTGTTCTTGCATGATCTTTTTGTATGGGTACCCAGGTCCATGTTTTTGAACTCTTAGCATGAAATCTCAGTTTTGAATAAACGAGTTATGATTCTAGCATGCATGTTCTTGATGTTCTGGATGATCTTGTTCTTTGCATTCTTCAAGGGGGGAAACACAGGTTTTCCTGATTTCGTTTTTGAATGTGGCCATCAGGACCACACCTCGGCAAGGAGGTGCGGGACCTCGGCTAGACCTGGATGGTACCCTATGTGTTTCCATGAGGTAGAAAACAGTGTCTTGACTCCCAGCATGTTTTGCTTTGTTATTTACTTAGATTCGGTGAGAGAGTGCCGAGATCACTTGCATGCATGTAAAGCTTGTTTTGAGAATGTGATTTGCCATGTGAATGTAGGACTTTGACCTTTGCTTTGAGCCTACACCCCAGAAGATCTAGGTGAGTGGTATTTTTTTAATAAAGCTATGTTATACCGTTTTGATAAATTTTGCTTTGCTTTGTTTTGATGAAAAGTACTTGTTAAGCATGAATGATTAGCTCTAATTTGATGTATCAAGTATAAGCCTTGTTGAATGTCATCTTTTGAAAGTCTCTTGTGCTGGAGGACTCTAAACTTTCGCAGCACCACGTTTAAAAGTCCCTCGTGCTGGAGGACTCAAAACTTTTGCAGCACCAAGTATAAAAGGATATGGTCCTTTCTTGGAATGACTATCGTGTTAAAGCGGGCTACGGGCCTAAGTAACACAAAATCCATCGTGTTAAAAAGAGCTACGGGCTTAAGTAACACAAGTCCCTTGTGCTGGAGGACTATAAACTTTCGCAGTACCTTTGACTAATCGATTACGGATCGTGCAGTCTTTGTTTTGCCACTGACGGTTTACCGCGTGGATTGGTTTGTTCGGAAAGCTTGATTTGTGTTTTGCCGATGCCAGTAAGCATCCCTTGAGACTTGTAAGACTTAATAGATGAATACGGTTCATCTCTTGATTTTATAAAGTTTTGATGTGTTTTGCTCGGAAAGGACCTCGGCTAATAATTGTATGGTTTTGGCTTGTTTTGTTTTGAAAGGACTTTGGCTATATTCATGCAAAACCTTTATTATTTGTACCATTCACTGAGTATCCAAGCTCACCCTCTCTCTATATATATATATATATGTAGGTGATGCGCAGGACAGCGGCGACGCCTAGATGTGTTGTGCAAAGCTTGTTTTGGATTCTTGTCATGTCGGCTTTGTTTTGTATTCATGTCGGCAATGCTGTATTTACGTCGGCAAATCTTGAAAATCATGCTTCTTGACTCGTATTCATTGTATTTTGTACATGTCAGCTCGAGAAGCCTTTTGATCAAGATGTAACTTGTATTTTTGTTATTACAAACTGGTTGCAAAGCCATATCTTGTATGCCATTCCATTTGATTTACGCACGGCTCTTATGGACCACTTGTATTTTGATTTATTGCTTCCGCATTTGTGAGCCCCATATATATTTTATACTCTAATTGTGTGTGATCTTTGTAAGTTGGCTTTCGGTAATCACGGATTACTGGCCATCACGGCACCATCCTACTAGGGGCAGTTTGGGGTCGTGACATGACCGGCCTGTACTTAGGCCTCAAAACCAAATTTCCTTAAGTTTTACTCAACATTGGGGCCTGAACGGAAGCAAATATAATATCAAAATAAATATCCATTAAGCTATGTCTAAATGCCAGGATCTTAACACAACATATCATATATATGCCTATATAAGATTTTCATATACCGTTTATATTCCACTAAGTTCACACATGTAAGTCTATACAAAGGGTAGCAACCCGAAAGTTAAATACAAGACAAGTCATTCAAAAGATTTGACAAAATATGCCACCACACCGAACTCCTCAAAATAAAACAAAAGGGCCACTTCGGGTGACTCGACAAAACTAGTCCAGCAAAAGGCTCCTGGAGCCGACCAAGGGTTGTCCTCCGGGTTAATCACCTACATAGCATACATAAATATAGAGTGAGCAAGGCTCAGTGAATAATAGTAATGTAAGGAGATTCATGTGAACAAGCATAAGATACGTAGCATATAATTTCATAGGTTATTTGCTTGTCTCAGTCATGAATTCGTAGCAAAACGGTCTCGGGCCCAACGTTATACAGAATGGCCTTAGGCCCAACATAATACAGAATGGCCTTAGGCCCAATATAATACATAATAGCCTTAGGCCTAACATATCAGCAGCTGTTTATGACGAATAAGGTAGATGGAACATCGACATGTCTCCATCTCCCTTGGTCGTAAGGCCATGAGTCATAAGTAGTCCATATCAGAAAAGCCTTGGGCCCATTATTTACAATGGAAACAAACGACCTCGGGTCCATATCTCATATGTCATTGTTTACTCATTCCAATTATTCTATCAAACACAACTCATATAACATATGCCATTCATTAGCAAAGTAAATAAATACGTGAATAAAACATATCGTAACACTACGATTACTCATAGTGATGTAGATGAGCAGTAGTCCCTTCCTGCACGTGACCTTGTTCTCTATTCTTTGAATCTCCTACCAAAATCTCCAAATTCCAAGCCTTAGTTGCTCTTTTCTTCCTCTCCTTCTTTCTCTTCTTTAAGTCTCCTCCAAGAGATATTTTTATGTTGATGAGTTAAATCTTCTATATTGCCTCATTCTTTCTCTCAAGTTTTTAAGTTATAAGTCCAAATAAAAGATTTGAGCCCATTTAATCAATCTAATTCATTACCAATCAAATTTTT
This sequence comes from Camellia oleifera, assembly GCA_022316695.1. NCBI lineage: Eukaryota > Viridiplantae > Streptophyta > Magnoliopsida > Ericales > Theaceae > Camellia > Camellia oleifera. The sequence goes on along the minus strand of CM039308.1, from coordinate 92,495,841 downwards.
ACAAAAATTCATATTATGTCTTAAAAATCATGCTAATCATAATTGTAAAGTCAATTTGAATTATCGCGCTTCTAAGACTTTCAATTTCTAGTCCAAACGTCTCAATTTTAATAGATTTTCTCATAACCGACAGATATAATTCCATAATCATAGAATTCACATAATTAAACACAATTTCACATCAAGCATATAATTACACATATAATTAAAGGCTTAAAACATATAAGAGGGTCGGGTTATTACAAAAAAAATCTAGAAATTTCTTTTTTCCAGTTTTCAAAGAAAAAAAATTATAGTTTATGCTAAAATGCCAATAACGTTGGCTACAAGTAGATATCATATCAGTACATTGTATTTGATGACAATATTTCCAACCATTTGTGAAAGTTATGTATGAAAGTTTTTCTTCTATCCATGCCATCATTAAAAACACAATGGATTTTAGTATGAAGTTGAAATGAGTTTTTCATCTTTTTGAAGGATTTTTTTCAATTTTCTAGCCCAGGAAAACTTGAGTCAAACATTCTAGTTTTGTACAATGTTTTTGAATAGTAGTGTATTATTTGGATTGTTGAAATTGAATAAAGAGTGAGCTAACGCCCAGTGAATAATACCAGAGTAAAAGGGGTTAATGAATGAGATTCATTGAATAGATCATACTTGTAATGTAAACATTTGAAATACTCTTCTCATTCATGTTAGATTTATGAATCATAACAAAGCAAAATGACCTTGGGTCCAGTATATTACATCCGTATACAAAACGACCTCGGGTCCAATACATCACATCTGTGTACAAAATGACCTAGGGTCCAACTCATATACAAAACGGCCTCGGGTCCATCCATTATATGCAAAACAACGTTAGGTCCATCATTACAAAACAACCTTAGGTCCGTTGTTACAAAACGACCTCGAGTCCACTACTTTATGCTCAAGGCATATCAAAAGGGCAAAACGACCTTGGGTCTAACATTATTATAATCAATTTATGCGCATAACTGTATTCATGATCATGATCCACATTCTTAGTTGAAACGACCTTTGGTCAATTTATCAATCATACAAAACAGCCTTAGGCCCAATTCATATCCTTGTCAAATTTACCGAACGGCCTTAGGCCCATTTCATGTTCATACATTAATCACTTACCACATGGGTAACATTTAGAAAATAATGCGTACACAAAATATCTTTACTAAGATATTACTCATAGTGTTCTAGTGCTTGATTTGTCCTTGCACTTGACCTTACATAATTCACAACACATTGGGTCATAAAACGATTCAATCTGTTCTTTAGCTTGCTTAATTTTCTTATGCTTCTTTTGTGTCCTTTAATTCATTTAGGATGATCAATGCGTGCCTAAGAATGCTCAGAAATGAAAGAGAACGGAAATTGAAACATAAAAAAGTTCCTGAAATAGGGCTTTTCGCTCGAGCGCAACATTGTTTGCTTGAACAGTCAAACAATTTGCAAAGGGCTCGCTTGAGCGCACACTTGGTAACTCAAGCAGTCTATAAAGACTGCAAAAGTACTAGTTGCTTGAATTTTAGGCTTGAGCGTAAGAACTGGTCGCTTGAGCCAAGAGTAGTTCAAAACAGGGTTCGCTTGAGCGCAACTTTTGCCACTCAAGCCACCATGCAATTGACTATAAAAGTATTGGGAGCTTGCATTTTATGCTCGAGCGATAGTTTCTTCGCTCGAGCGACCTACACGAATTTTAGGTTTTCCAGAATTTTGTTCGAGCTACAAACACACATTCAATGGTCCAATTTCATGCTTGACTCACCCAAATATGCAAGAACACTTCCAAATACATATATTTGAAGTTAATTTCAACCCATAGTTCACAATTCCATGGATTCAACAAAATTTGAACCGTACACTTGATATATATAACCCATGTTCTTTATCATGCATTTACAAGCTTTGAGACTTAAGATTGGACCTCAAAACATAACAATTCATGCATGCATGTACCAAACAACCCTCAATTTAACATGATTAACATGCTTTATGTTCAAATGTAATCATTTCGAATTTCTACATGCATATACATCTTGATCATGTTTTCTATCATCTTAGCTCAATTCATAATCTTAGCTAACTTACTTTCAATTCATATTTTTACGAGCTTGAACTTATGAATGAGGGTTTGGTTACTTACTTAGAACCTTCGAATCTTCTAAATCTTAGCGAGTTCTTGAGTTAATCTTCCCAATTCTTTAATCACCATGCAATTCCTCCAAGTTGAGCTCCCTCTCTCTCTCTCTAATTCTCACTTCTCTCTCTCTCTCTCTCTCTAATTCTCACTTCTCTCTCTCTCTCTCTCTCTCTCTCTCTCTAAAGTGTATGTCTCAGCCAAGACTTGAAGGAGAGCTAAAAAATGTATGAGCTTAAGCACTACTTAACATATATATATATATATATATTGGTGCTTGGCCTAAACTAATCAAACTTATTAAGTTTAATCAATAGCACTTATTTAATTTAATCTAATTATTTTGATCCGAATCAATCTTTAATTTAATTTTATCATAGGCTCTAAAAATCATGCTAATCACAATGATACAGTCAATTTTGATTTCTGTCGCCTCTACGACCTTCAATTTCAAATTATAACAGAATGTAGAATAGGTTTTCCTACGTTAAACAGATATAAGTTCAAATTCACATAAAATCATATGATTAGCAGCCAAAATCACATTAGGCATATAATCACAAGTATAATTCAAGATTAACAAGATAGCACAGAATGGGGTTGTCACACGGCAGGTCAGTAAGCCATGGGTACTTTGGCCCGAGAAATGACCAGTGTTGCTGGAGTCTATGGACATTTTCAGGGCTAATAATCAAGCCCATGCCTATGTTGCCGATACATAGCCATCTTTTCTGAGGAGAGAGTTCTTCTAGTAGAATTTGGATGAGTTTTTGGGTGATCCGAAGGAGCCACTGAAGGCAGATACGTGGCTAGAGCAGATGGTGAAGATGTTTCTAGATACTTGGCATTGAGGACGATGGTTTGAGAGTGACCTTGGCATCTTTCCAGCTGAATAGAGATGTGGATCAACGGTGGAAGTATGCGCATGGGTGCATTGGAGTGGCTTGGGAAGCCTTTGTCAACGTCTTCCAAGACAAGTTCTTGCCTCCCACTGCTAGGGAGAAGCTGAGGGATTAGTTCTTGAAGCTCAAGCAGTTGAACACACCTGTGACAGAGTTTAAGACATCTTTTACTAGCCTCTTTGGATTTGCACTAGAGCTTATGGCGATCGAGGAATGCCGTTGTGTTGAGTTTGAGAAGAGGATGAGGATCGGGCTCCTATTCAAGGTGGTCGGGTCTATGATTAGGGATTACGATCGTCTTGTGGAAGCGGCGGATCATTTAGAGACTGTGATTCAAACAAAGGAGGAGAGGATGAGGGGCTCAATATAGAGGAGTCAGGAGGTTCAAAGAGAAACGAGGGACAACAAGAGGCAAAAAGGTTCTACCCCACAACAGTGCCAGGCAACACAATTCAGATCCACCTTTCCTATACCGAGTTTTAGTTTAGGGAGTAGTAGTTAGGGTGGGATCATTTGCTTTAAGTGTGATCAACTGGACCACAAGTCTCTAGTTTGCCCATAGAGAGGAGGAGGGCAGCAGTCTGCACCGTCTACGGCTCGTTCACAGAGCTGGAGCCGGGGAACAGGGCAGCCGCCTACCTGTTATCAGTGTGGGTATTCAGGGCACTTGATGAGGTTTTGCCCTCAAACAGGTGGCACACCTGGCACATCCAGTTTGAGTCAAACATGGAGCCATCATCCTATCTAATTGGTACAGGCCACTTAAGGAGCCTCTTCGCCACAGTCAGCTTATCAGTCTTATGCTTCGAGGAGTGAGTAGGTGGAACAGAGGCCTACGGGGTGTGTGTATACTGTTACTAAGCCAGATCAGTTGCCAGCACCCTCTGTTTTGAAATGTAACTTTCTATCGTTCAATTCTATTGCCAATGTGTTGATTGATACTGGTACATCTCATTTTTTCATTTCATCTACATTCGCATTAGTCTTGGGGTTAGAAGTGGTTGCATCTTCACTTAGGGTAAAGTCTCCAACTGGAGGTAAGGTTGACTTGGACCGGGGATGTCATGGTTGTGAGATTGAAGTTAATGGTTGTCGACTTCTTTTTGCTTTTGTTTTGCTAGACATGTCAAGTTTCGATGTCATTTTGGGTATAGATTGGTTATCCTCGTACTGTGCTGTGTTACCGTCAGAGAGTTATGGTGTGCACCTCGAGTGGTGACTATTTTAGGGCGAATTACACTAACAGTCCCTATAGTTTGGGGCTCGGGTCACTTTGGTCCCTAACTTTTCAATTGTGACACATTTGATCATGAATTTTGAATCTTGTTCCAAATAAGGACAATTGAAGATACCATTGCTTAATTTCAAGGGCAAAGTCATCAATTTGATAAAATATAAGCTAATTTGACAAAACTAAATGTCAAAAAGATATTTTTGAATTTTTAAAAATAATTTCTACCCACTAAAGATAAAATTATGTAAAATTAATAAATCTTTAGACATTTATTTATTTTACCAATTTTTATTATGTGTTTGGATGATGATCATGTAATGGATGGTTATTAGGGCTTAAATAAATAGATAAATAAATAATTTTTAAAAGATCTATCAATTGTACATAATTTTATCTTTAGTGGATAGAAATAATTTTTAAAAATTCAAAAATATTTTTTTGACATTTATTTTTGTCAAATTAGTTTATATTTTATCAAATTGACGACTTTGCCATTAAAACTGACCAATGGTATCTTCAATTGTCCTTATTTGGAACAAGATTCAAAATTCAGGATCAAATGTGTCGCAATTGAAAAGTCAAGACCCAAAGTGATGCAAGGCCTAAATTATAAATACCATTAGTGTAATTCACCCCTATTTTTATTTTCTGGGGAACCGAGCTGTTAAAGTCTTGTCACCGGTTTTTGACCCTAGTGGTAGGGGCGAGCTTAATTATCTTCTTATAACACTCTTAGGTAGTGAGAGTGATGTGGTCCAAGTTGAATTGCCGAGGGTAGTTAGTGAATACCCAGATGTCTTTCCCGGGGATCTTACTAGTTTGCCACTCCACCAGGAGATCGAGTTCTCCATTGACTTAGTGCCTGGCATGACACCAATTTCTATGATACCATATAGATTTGCACCCGCTGAGTTGTATGAGTTCAAGATTTAACTCCAAGAGCTGTTAGATAAGGGCTTCATTCACCCTAGTACATCGCTTTGGAGAGCACCGACTCTTTTTGCTAAGAAAAAAGATGACACTTTACGTCTGTGTATTGATTACCGCAAGCTGAACCCGGTAAACTGTTAAGAACAAGTACCCATTACCTCGCATAGATGATTTATTTGACCAGTTGAAGGGGTCTTGTTGCTTTTTTAAGATTGATTTGAGATCGAGTTATCACTAGTTGAGGGTGAAGGAGGAGGATATTCAGAAAATGCTATTCCATAGTATGGCCACTATGAGTTCCTAGTGATGCCTTTTGGGCTAACTAATGCACCGGCTTCGTTCATGGATTTGGTGAATTGAATTTTTCATGAGTTCTTGGACCATTTTGTGGTTGTCTTTGTTGATGACATCTTGATCTACTCAGCCTCCAAGGAGGAACACGAGGAACACTTGTGAATCGTACTTAAGTTGTTTAGAGCGCACCATTTATATGCTCAGTTCAGGAAGTGCGAGTTTTGGTTAAAAGAAATTAAGTTCCTAGGCCATGTGGTATCCGGGGAAGGAGTGACGGTAGACTCTTCTAAGATAGAGGCAGTGCAAGATTAGGAACAACCTAAGAATGCCTTTGAGATTCGGAGTTTCTTGGGCTTAGCGGGGTATTACTGATGTTTTGTGAAAGATTTCTCTAGATTGGCTCTTGTGAAAAGTCGTTCTAAGAGCTTAAGATTAGACTCACCACTGCTTTAATATTAATTATTCCGGAGAGGGGTTTGGGCTATTCAGTTTATTGTGATGCGTCACAGGAAGGTTTGGGTTATGTGTCGATGTAAGAGGAGAAAGTGGTAGCCTACAGTTCGCGGCTGTTCAAAACTCATGAGAGAAACTATCCTACTCGCGATCTAGAACTAGTGGCAGTGATTTTTGACTTAAAAATCTGAAGGCATTGCTTATATGGTGAGAGGTTCGAGGTGTTCTCCGATCACAAGCTTTTGAAGTATCTATTTTTACAGAAAGATTTGAATTTGAGACAGAGGAGATAGATGGAGTTTATGGAGGATTATGACTTTGAGTTGAACTATCATCCGGGGAAGGCCAACGTAGTGGCTGACACTTTGAGTAGGAAGTTGGCAAGCAGTGTAGCTAGTATTGCCATCCGGGAATAGGAGATGTTCGGTGTTATTGGTGAGTTCGACTTGCATCTTGGTAAGTTCGTTGAGTCGGCTGTTTTGTTTACTGTAGTTGCACAACCTACATTAGTAAGTCGAGTTATAGAAGCACAGTAGGGTGATCATGAGATAGAGGCTATCCTAGGGAAGATATCTAGTGGGAAAGTAAAAAAAGGCTTGAACGTGCACTCTGACTCGAGTGTGAGATATTTAGACAGTCTTTTTGTGCCAGAATCTTATAAGGATGAGGTACTCCGAGGGTTTTACTATTCACGCCTTGCGGTACACCCGAGAGGCACAAAGATGTACCATGACCTTAGCTGCCATTTTTGGTGAAAGGGGATGAAGAGAGATGTGGTCTTGTTCGTTTTGAGGTGCCTTACTTGTCAACAAGTGAATATTGAACATCAACGACCAACGGGTTTGTTGCAACCCTTACCTATAGTCGAGTGGAAGTGGGAGCATGTCATGATGGACTTTGTTGTGGGTTTTCCGAGGACTCAATGGGGCAATGATGTGTATGAGTGATAGTCGACCGGTTAACCAAGTCCACGGACTTTATCCCTATGCGCGCGAGTGACTCGGTAGATTATCGTGCTGACCTTTATGTTAGGGATATAGTTCGACTTCATGGGGTCTCTATGACTATTATTTCGTATAGAGATCTACGTTTTACGGCTCGATTGGCAGAGCCTACAGAATGCCTTGGGCACTAGATTGACGTTTAGCATTGCCTATCATCCTCAAACTAACGGACAGTCTAAACGAACCATTTAGATCTTAGAGGATATGCTTCAGATTGTGTTCTTGATTTTAAGGGGTCATGGGAGAGGCATTTACCTTTGTTGGAGTTTGTCTATAATAATAGCTTTTAATCGAGTATTGTCATGGCGCCGTTTGAGGCCTTGTATGGCTGACCTTGTAGATCTCCAGTGTGTTGGGCCAAGGTGGGTGATGCACCTATGTTAGGTCTTGAATTAGTCTGGGAAACAACTGAGAAGGTCGCACTTATCCATAAGAGGTTGGCTTCGACTTAGAGTTGCCAAATGAGCTATACCGACCGTAAGAGGAGACCATTGTCTTTTGAGATAGGAAATTATGTGTTCTTGAAAATATAATTGAGATGGGGTTTAATGAGATTGGGGAAGAGCAGGAAGTTGTCCCCTAGATTTATTGGGCCTTTTGAGATTCTAGAGTAGATCGGGGAAGTGGCTTATCATTTGGCCTTGCTACCCCAACTTTCTGGGGTTTATGACATGTTTCATATCTATATGCTACGGAAGTACAAACCTAATCCTTCACAGGTGTTGGATTGGACCAAGTTAGCGGTGGATGGAGATGCCTCGTATGAAAAGAGACCGGCATAGGTTTTAGACTCTCAAGACCAAGTCTTGCGAGGCAAGACTATTCCATTGGTTAAGGTGTTGTGGCGACAACACGGGGTTGAAGAGGGGACCTGGGAACGTAAAGTAGAAATCCATGAGAAGTATCCGAACCTATTTGTTAATATTTGAAACTTATGTTGAAAATTTTGTAAATGTTGTAATATTTGAACATTGTATATATTTTGGAAAAAATTGAACTATGATAGTTGTTGGTGTTAAGAAACTCGATGTATCCCTTTTACAAATCTGAATGATGTGGGAATTGTTTCATTTTCTTTAAATGTTAGTTGATTTTAGATTTTGGGGACAAAATTCCTTAAGGGGGAGATTATAACGATTCTGGTTTAGACTCGACCCATTCGTTGCTTTCAAATCCGAGAACCCATGTACTTAACTGTTGCTTATTACATTTCCATCTTGTTGCTTGTTGAGTTTGGCTATTGGGAGTTTTGGTTGCGTTTGAAACAGGCTAGGAGGTTAGTTTTTCAAAGAGTTGTTGCCTAGAATTTTGCTTACTCGCTCGAGTGACCATTCCTACGCTCAAGCGGTTTTTTACAGTTTGTAAAACTACTGAGAGTGTGATATCTACGCTCGAGCGACACTTCTTGTGCTCGAGCGATCTTTTGCAGTCTACAAAACTATTGAAAGAGGGTCATTGTGTGCTTGAGTAGTGATTTTGGTCACTCGAGCGGTGTCACTTATTGTGTCTGTTTGCTCGAGCAGTGTTTTGGTCGCTCGAGCAGTCTGTGTTTATATCAGTCCAAGAGGAAGCCACTTTCAGTCACTTTTTCATCTCTTTCTCTCTTTCTCTCTCCAAACACTTCAAAATTCTAGATCTTCACACACACACTCTCTCTAGTTCTTGTACGCCAGCTCCAAATACTCTCAATTTGTTGATTTCTTCACCTTGGTCTTTTGGAGTAAAAGATAAAGCACGCCGAGGGCTTCGTTCTAATCAGAGAAGTTAGCGTTTTAGGCTCTGTCAAGTTCTACCTATCGTTTCTCCTTGTCTTCTACTTTGAGATAGGGATTTCTTTGACTCTTTTATATAATTTTTAGCTTAGTTATTTGCTCTTTGAAAAGGGTTAATGATATGGGGATTTTTGAGAAAACCTACGGTAGGGTTTGAGTTTGAAATCAAAAGAGGGGTTTTTTTTTGGGTGAATAAAAGAGGGGTTTTCCAAATGGGCTTTTGAAAATCGTTATGGGGATATGGTGTAACGACCCCAACCTTCGTATTATTTTTCCATAATATTTGATTGGGCATAAATTGAATAATTATGTGTTTATTTGACACTTATCTGTTTATTTATGAGTTATCTGTGTAATTGTAGACTTAGAATTCAAAATTGAAAGCCCAAATGGATTCAGAATCCAGAATTGGTTAATTCAATAGGCTAGTTAGAATTTTTAGAATCATATGGTAAGTTTGATTAAAGTTTGATTTGGATCAAATAATTAGAATAAAGTAATCATAATTTGTTAGATTTAAGCCCACTTGATTAGTCTTAATCATATGTGATTAGTGAAGCCTTAATTACCTTATACATATGTGTGTGTGTGTGCGCGCTAATCAACTTAGGCTTCATTTTTGACATCAAACTTGTGCTGCAAATTGAGAGTTAGAGAGAGAATTCAGCATTGTAGAGAGAGAAGAAGAATTCAAGAGAAATCAAGGGAGATTGTAGAGAGTAAGCTTAGCTAAGGCCTAATTCAAGCTCTAGGTATGATTCTCTCCTATAATTCATGAAGTTAATCCATGTAGGAAGATGAATTCACTATTTTGTAGGACCATTTGCATGTAATTGAAAGAATTGAGCATGAATCAACAAGAGTTTAGTGAATTCAAGTGAATTGTGTACATGCATGCGTGATCCTTCATTTTTTGAACTTTGTTTTGTCAAATTCACACATGCATGAGCCTCACTCAAGTTATTTCTTAGAGTTCTTCATGTTTTTGCACTCAACATTCCATTTATATATGTTTTTAGAAAGAAGAGAGTTGAATTTGATACATGCATGTTTCAAACAAGATGTGTTAAGCTTTGTTTTGAAGAATTCAAAGAGTATTTGAGATCATGGTTCCATAATTTCCAACAATTCATGTTTTGTAATGAGTTTCTAAGCTTTTGAGGCGAACCATGCAAGTCTTGGACATGAAAACATTGTTTTGAACTTCAAACTCAAATATGGAAACCCTAGAATTCACATAGTTCGCTTGAGCGAAGGAACAATGGCTCAAGTGAACTTTGAAGGCATCTAGTACTTTTTCAAACATTTGGCTACTGGCTCGAGCGACCAAATGAGCCCTCAAGCGAACCCACTTTTCTCAGTACTTGGCTTGAGCGACTATCAAGTGATCGTCGAGCGTAAAAATCTAGCATCCAGTACTTTTGCAGTCTTTAAAGAGGGCTCGAGTGACCAAGTGTGCGTGTGAGTGAACCTTTGCATACGGTTAGACCGCTTAAGCGACCAAGTGTGCGCTTGAGCAAATACCCTATTTTCAGCAAAATTTGCCTAACACTTTTAAGTGCATTGTTGCATCCTGATGCTCATTTAGGCATTTTTAAGTCTCATTTGAACATCCATAATCAAATAACAACCTAGAAACACGCGTAAAGGAAATGAATTAAGACAGTTACTTGTTTTGGATGTGTACTTCAATGAGAACTTGTGCTATGTGTTGTGTATGTAGTCAACCGAGGTCTATCATCAATACCCGCCCACTGTGAGTAGTACTTTTGTAAGGATATTGTCACGACCCAAACCCATCCCTAAAAGTTTAAGTCATGACCGGCTTGCACTCAGGCCTCAAAGACAAATTTTCAAAACTATTTATTCAAATATGGGGCCTTAAGTGGAAACAAATAAATAGCAGAATGTCCATTGAGCATTGCTTACATACCAGGATCATTGAATAACATATTCAGCTAAAAGGGTTTTACATACACAATTTATACATATATATATATACAAGTCCACGTCATGTAGGTATATACAAGGAGTTAGTAACCAAAAATTTACATATTAACCAAGGGTTTAACAAAAGCCACAAAGACTTGACAAAACATGTGGCATTCAAAGAACAAGACAAAAGGCTCCAATTGTGAAGGCTTAACACAACAGACCCAACAAAAAGGGCTCCTAAAGCTAACTTAGGCTAGCCTCTGAGCTGGTCACCTACAGATATATACATAAAAAAACGGAGTAAGACTCAGTGAATAATAATAATGTAAGGAGGTTATTAATTTAACGTATACATGTTCCCATAATCATATTCCAAAACGGCCTCGGGTCCATATAAGACGGAACGGCCTAGGGCCTAACTTAACGGCCTTAGGCCCAACGTGATACACAATAGCCTTGGGCCCAATTTAGTCCATGACGGCCTTAGGCCCAACATAATACATAACGGCCTCAAGCCCAACTTATCAATAGCTGTTCTGGACTTTATAGGGTATATGGAACATCGGCATGTCTCCATCACCCTTGGCCTTAGAGCCATTAATCATAACAATTCATATCATGGTAGGGTAGATGGAACATCGACATGTCTCCACCTCCCTCGGCCTTAGGGCCATCATATAGAACGGAAACAGAACGACCTCAGGTCCATTTCATATGCCATTACTCATACTCGTACCATTGCTCAATCGTTTCCATTCACTTGTAATTTATTTAATGTGTGCCACTCACAATAAAAAATACATGAATCATAGCACCATTTATCCCAAATATGCCATTCACAATCATAATACATAAATCATAACATAATTTATCTCGGACATGCCAAGCACAATCAAGGTACATAATTCATAAATAGAAATACAGAAATAAATATATCATTACACTATTATTACTCACAGTGGTTTAGTTAAGCAACGGTCGCTTCCTACAAGTGACCTATACATAGCACACACACAATGAATAATCAACACATTCTTTTCTTAGCTTCTATTCTTTAATCATTCATCCGTTTGTTCACTTCCTATTTATTCTTAGGCATTTTAGAGGGATCAAATAGATAACAAGTTAACAAATTCAGAGGGTCAGAAAGAGCAAAAGAAGTTAACAGAATTTTTCCTCAATTCCCGCACGTACGGAGAGGTGTGCCACACGTGCGACCTTGCACGTGCCTTTATTTCAGAATGCCAAAGTTGCTTCCCCTGTTTTCCGTACGTGCGGCTGTGAGCGCCACATATGTGGCTGTGCCTTCCGCACATACGGCCATGAGCCCTGCACGTGCGATCCTTGGCCCAGTTTGAGCAATCCAAAAATCTATCAAAGGTAAGCTTTCCAAACTCACTTTTAAGGCCCAATTCAAGCAAATTTACTTCAAAAACATGATATATGAACATATTAAACATGAAACGCAAGTTCAATGAGATCAAACTTCTTTTAATTTGACATACAAATTCTTAATGTTCATCACCCCTTCATTATCTTCATCTTTTCATAGTATATATAGTTATATATATATATACAAACATGCTTACATGGGTTCATAACATGTAAGGGCTCAAGATTAAATGATAAAATCAACTAAACATAAAGGAATTAACTCTTTAATCAAACAAATATGAGAAATCTATGGTAATTTCATACTATTTGTTCAAGCAAGAGCATAACTCACAAACCCTAACTTCCAAGAGTGACAAAGCTTCCTTATAGGTCTTGATTCTATCAATTGGAGAAAGATGTAAAGTGTTTTAGTTGATTTACACTTACCTTGGGTTATATTCCTTGAATCCCCTTTCAATTTCTTAGATTCTCAAGCTCCAAATTGAGCTCTTTCCTTTTTCTCTCTTTTCTCTTCTCCCTTCACTCTCCAAGAGATATTCTTTTTGGTGTTTGGTTGACTGTAAAGAACATATAAGGCTCAAAGATATATATATATATATATAAGGCCAACCAAACCTAGCTTAACGAATCAGACAAAATCAATTTTCAATTAAACTGCCTGAATGGCTCTAAAAATTCCATTAACACATATTCATGTACTCAATTTCGATTTTTGAACTCATTAAAATCGCTAACAGTTTCCAAGTGTTAACTCTAAGAGTTTAAGCCAAATAAAGCTAATTAATTTGTTATGAATCAAATTTTTACAAAACTTCATATAATGTCCTAAAAATCATTCTAATCATAATTATAAGGTCAATTTCGGTTTATCACGCCTCTAAGGCTTTCAATTTTCAGTCCAAAGGTTGCAATTTCAATAGATTTTCTCATAACCAACAGATACAAATATAAAAACATGTAATTCACACATTAAAACATGGAATTTCACATCCAGCACATAATCACACATATAATTGCACATAAAATTAGGGAGGGAATTAAAACATATGGAGCATTTGAAAAAGTCGGGTTATTACAGATATGTTATTAAAGTGTTTCAAGTTCGTTATTTTGAAATGCTATTTTGTTACAATGAATGATTGTCTCTTTTGAAATGTAATTATGGCATTTTTAGTGTAGCCCTCTCCCGGGAGTACCAATATCATGGCCTACGATCCTCACCTTGGGGTAACAATACCACGGCTTACGGCCCTTGCCCGAGGGGTAACAATACCATGGCCTATGCTATATGGCCTTTGCCCGAGGGTAACAATACCGTGGCCCATTGGTACAGAAATCTCTGATGTGGATCCAAAGGGTCCCTATGTATGTTAGACCTATATGGTCCCATTGTGCTTTATTGGATGTACTACATACGAATACGATTTGTGAACTTTGATATGACAAGCATTCAATTATGAATTGTTTCGAACTCAAGTGATATGGTTTTGTGTAGTATTAGACATCATTCATTTAACCTCTTTATACTTGTATTACTCACTGGGCTTTAGCTCACCCATTTTCCCTATATATATGTAGGTAAGCAGATGGAGCGTCAAGCATAAGGCAACCTTGGGAGTCCACCTTTTTATTAGCCGTTTTGGAGTGCCTTCATGATGGGGTGAACTTGGTCTCATGCGGAGCCAATTATGTCAACCTTGTGAATCATGGAACTTGTTTTGTTTTTTTTTCTTTCTTTGTTTAGTTCTTTTGTTTTGGAGCATGAATGGATGGACAATCAGTATAAGTGTCAAGATGCTATGATGTCCTTTTGTATTTGCACCTATAAAGGAGTAACGTTTTAAATTATGTATGATTTTCATATATGCACCGTTCAATGGACATGTTTACATTTTAATAGTGCTTCCACAGTGCCCATTTAATATCATTATTATATATCAGATTTGTCTGTGAGGTCGAAGGTAATCTAGGATTACTAGCCGGCCACGACCTAGACCTTTAGGGGCGGGTTCTAGTCGGAACATATGGTTATGGTTGAGATGGGTTAAAATGGTGGATATTTTTTCTTAAAATCAACTTTACAAAAAAAAAAGGGGTTTTGCCCTAAAATTTGGATATTTGGATTTGTGAAAGGAAATGGAAATGGAAAAATGATGTTGGGTATTGTGAAATTGGAACAGTGTTTATGTTGATGATGATGGTGAAGTTGGATATGTAGTATCACTCCTATTGTAATTGATGAAATTGTATCTTTTAATTTGGAAATTATCTATTAAATAAAAATATCTATTTTTGGCTATCGGTGAATGATAGTCTTGATTGTTGTAAACATTGGATGAGGATTAGGTTAAATTGAAACTAATTTATCATACATTGTGCATTGAGCATCATTTCATATTGAACACTGTAAATGTATTGATTTTGAGAAAAATGAGTGAATACCTTGGTGAATCTGGTTAAGGGGTGTAGTTGTGGTTATTATGTTGGCCTGTGTGTCCTTGGTGGAAGTCTAGAAACCCCCGTGGTTAGGTGCCAATCATTCTAGTTAATATCGGTAAAATGGCTTTAATAGTGCTTGTATAGCCTACTGGCAAAGCGTACCTAGAGATGCCCAGTGTTTTGTATCCATTGCCATGTTTTCTGTATAAAAGGATTATTTTCATGAACTGATATGCAATCTAACATTGCATTGTTTTGAGATGGAAGACGAGGAATGTTTGACAAATGGCATGCATGTGCATTCATCTTATAATTTGCTAAGATTCATATACTGTGTTAGAGTATCTCTATTGGGTTGTGACTTACCCTATGTGGAAAACAACTTTCATATGCTGATGATATGCCTCCGCCAAGGACGTAGCTTAGGAGGACTTCGAGCTTAAGGCTTCATTTTTTGGTTCTTGATGTAATTAATTTTGTTTAAGCCTAGGGCTTTACTTGTATTGAGTTTAAACTCATTTGTTGTAACTAAGCATCGTCTTAAGAAATTAAGGCATTTCATTACTTGGTTTTACTTTCCTTTTTACTCTTGTATTCATGTCATATGCTATAGATTTAGAATTTAGGATTGGTGAATATATATTGCATATGTCATCTTTTGTAATGATCAAAGATATAATGAGTAGAAGTTATAAGGTTGTTGATCAATTGTAACACTACTATGAGTTAAGTAAATGTTAATTATTTCGAGGCGTTACAGTTTTACCTCAAAAAAATTATTTATTTATTTATTTTTGTGATAATCTAAAATTTTGACAGGCCCCTTTTTTTTCCTTTTCTTTTTTTATCCCTCAAATGTCACATCTTCATCAATATTAATTTCTTCCCAATTAATGATGTCAAAAGGGTGCAACTTATATTTCCGTAGTATAGAGATGTGAAAAACATTATATACTGTAGCCAGTTAAGATGTTAGAGCCAATGATGCGCCACTTCTCCTATTCTATCCAAAATTTCAAAAGGTCCAATAAAGCGAGGTGATAGCTTTTCCTTTTTTCCAAAATGAACAATTTCTCGATAAGGTTGGATCTTCAGGAACACATGATCTCCAACTTTAAATGTCAAAGGTCTTCTTCTCTGATTCGCATAACTTTTTCTGCCTACTCTAAGAAGTTTCTTTGTCTAATTAATTTCACCTTGTCTGTAGTTTCTTGAACTAACTCTGGCCCTAAAAGGGGTGCTTCTCTAACTTCCGTCCAACATATTGGTGATCGACAAGGCTGTCCATACAAAGCCTCATAAGATGTCATACCAACACTTGTTTGAAAACTATTATTGTAGACAAATTTGACTAGTGGTAAGTCTCTCCTAACTACCCTTGAAATCCATCACACAAGCTTGAAGCATGTCTTCCAAAGACTGAATTGTTCTTTCTGATTGACCGTCAATTTTGAGGGTGAAAAAGATGTACTAAAACACAATTCCGTACCCATAGCCTTTTGTAGACTTTGCCAAAATTGTGATGTAAAGTGAGGGTCACGGTCTAACACTATTGAGACTGGCATTCCATACAGCATAATGATTTCTCAAATAAATAATCGACTTAGTGATTCAAGTGTGTCTATTGGTCCTATGGGTAGGAAATGTGCCATCTTAGTTAATCGATCAACCACAACCTAAATCGCATCATGGCCTTGCAACGACCAGGGGAATCCCGTTACAAAATCCATTGTTATGTGTTCTCGTTTCTATTTAGGTATTGGCAAAGGTTGGAGCTTCCCTGTTGGCTTCTAATGTTCTACCTTTACTTGCTAACATGTTAAGCACTTAGATATAAATTAAGCAACGTCCCTCTTCATTCCACTCCACTGTCACCTGAGATCCTGGTACATATTGTTTCCCTTTGAATGGACTGCAAAAACTGAATGGTGAAACTCTTTAATTTTTTTTTCTCTAAATTGTTCGATGTTTGGCACAAAAATTCATCCTAGATACCTCAAATTACTGTCTAGATGGAGTGTCCAATCAGGTGTGGGTTCTCCTGACACTAATTTTGCCCTAATGAAGTCAGTCTTTTGAACAAATCTTCAAGCTTCTAGCACTTTGGTAAAAAGTTAGGGTGTTGCAACTATTGCGAACAAACTAGCTTTTTTATTTTGAGTTCCTGGTTGTAACCTGAACTCATTCATTGTACTCATCAATTCCCATTCTTTAATTGCTATTATGGCCACGATTTCTCTCGTCTTTCGACTTAGTGTGTCAACTACAACATTAGGCTTCCCAAAGTGAATTGATAGTCTTTAAGATATTCCATCTAATATCTCTACCTCATGTTAAAATCCCTTTGTGTGAACAAATACTTCAATTTTTTTTTTTTGGTTGGTAAAGATTTTCAAACTTTTTGTCATGAATGTAGTGTCACCAAGTATTAAGCGCATAAACCATAGCCGCTAACTCCAAATTATGGGCGCGGTTTTTTTTTTTAAAATTATTCTTCAATTATCTTGACCCATAAACCATTAGCTGCATTTCCATTTTGCATTAATATGCTTCCTAATCCGTTTTTAGAAGCATCGCAATAAAATGTGTACCTAATGTCACGTTCAAATATAATTAGTATATGTGCACTTGTTAAAAGTTCTTGAAACGATTGCTCACAAGTTTCGTTCCATTAAAACTTACTCATTTATATGCCAGACATGTCATTGGCTTGGCTAATTTGAAGAAGTCTTATATGAACCTTCTATAATAACCCACTAATCTCAAGAAACTATGAATCTCAAATGTGTTCTTAGGTTGTCTCCATTCCATTATTGCTTATACTTTTGTAGGGTCCACTAATATTTCTGATTTGGACACAACATGACTTAAGAACTTTACTTTTTCAACCAAAATTTGCATTTACTAGCTTTGGCATACAACTAATTCTATTTTGGAACTTGCAAAACAACTCTCAAATACTGCTCATGATCTTCCTCTGATCGTGAGTACACCAAAATGTCATTGATGAACACTACTGCAAATTGCTAAGTAAGATGTGAATATTTTGTTCATTAAGCTCATGAATACACCTAGTGCATTAGTCTAACCGGACATTAGCACGAACTCATAATGGCCATAACAGGTTCGAAATTTAGTTTTTGATGTCTTTTTATAGTGGGTTATATTGAGACCTGATGTCAATTTTGCATAAACATTTTCAATCTTTCAACTCATCAAATAAGTCGTCAATTCTTGGTAATGGGTATCGATTCTTAGTAGTGACTCAATTGTGTTGTCAATAGTCAATGTATATCCTCAAAATTTCATCATTCTCTCTGTCGAACAATGTTGGTATAATAACCCAACCATGCATATCATGTTTGTATTCACTTAATTGTAGGAAATTTTAATTTTGATTTCATTATCTGTTGTGATTTGCGTATGTGTGAATTATCTGTTAGGAGTTATGTTTCAAATTAGAAATTGATTGTCCATATGACTTAGAAACCCCTAAGTGACGATCTTAATCAGCTTAATTGAATATTTAGAGCCTTATGAGAGCTTAATTAAACATTTGATTTAGATTAATATAAATTAAGAATAATTGATTAAGCCTTAATTGAGATTAATTCAAATAATTAAGTTAAGTTCTAATCATGATTAATTAAGTCTAGGGATAGATTGATTAACCTAATATACAATTACTAATTAAACTAATTGACTCAATTAAGTAGACAAATGGAGTAGTTTTGAGAACTTTCTAGTCAAATAAGAAGAAGAAGACTTTGCTGGAGAGAAACACAAGGAAAGGTTAGAGAAAGGAAGGGAACTCAAGAAAAATTAAGGCAAGAAGGAAGAAAGCTTAGAGAAGTGAAGAATTTGAAGGAAAACTTAAGAATTCAAGCTTAAAGTAAGAAATTCAAACCAAAATCTTGTAGTTAACTCATCGAGCACTTGAATTCAAGAAGCAATTTGGAGATTGATCATGTAATTTGATAGGAATTGGGTTTTGAAAGAAAAATTGAGTTGGGTTGAAGAATAGTAGTCATAATTCTTTTAATTTATCAAATTTGAGTTCAATTTTGGAAGTTATACCTAAATTAAGCTTCATAAATTACATACAACAAAAGTTTTGAAGATTTGAGTCATGCAATTGCATCATATATTTGATTTTGAAAAAAAGTTCTAGAAATCACAAGTTCATGACATTTGGGAGTTTGATTTTGAAATTAGATGAAGTTTTGATTCAAATAAATTAACAAATGATCAAGTTTCATGTTTATTTGTATGTTTTGATTAAGAATTGCAAGGGTTTTGGTCATAAAATTGAGTTTGGAGTGCTTTCATTCATCAAATTTTCAAACAACTCAATTTTACATAGAACCGCACGTGCAACTGTGAGCCTCGCCCGTGCGGTCGTCAAACCAGAACAGAGTTATGGCTACTGCTTAAATTGCATGTACGGTCGGCACATGCAACACCTTTCCATATGTGTGGCTAGGACTCCCGCATGTGTGGAAAACAAGGGTGTGCAATTTGGCCTTTTTTCGACCTCTTAGACCTTCCGAACACTCTTTTGTACTTTGTTAGACCCATCGGGAAATTAAAAGACACTTAGAAACCGATTTGAATTAATCTGAATGAGTAAAGAAAGTTACCATTGAGTGAATGTTTCCGTTTTATTGAATTTGTATGAATGTGTTATGTAGGTCGTTTGCTCGAGGGGACTTTGCGGAATCAAACTCTCTGTGAGTAATAATTTTGTAAAGATATGTTCTTATGTATTTATTTTGAAACGTTATGAAACGATAAGTTTTCTGAAATTATGTTTTGTTACGAATGAATGAATCTTCCCATTTGATAATTTATTATGGCATCTAAAAATGAATTCTCTATGAAATTAAATGTTCGACCTGAGGTTGTTTTGTCTTATTTGTTATAAGTTAGACTAGAGGTCATTCTGTAATGAATTGGACCAGAGGTTGTTCTGTTATGTTTTGGACCAAAGGTCATTCTGTTATGAATTGAACCAGAGGTCGTTCTATCAAGTTTAAATATTTTTAATGCTATTGGATGAACCATATAATTTGATAAACTCATGTATGATTTATTCTGAGAGACGTTTTGAATATGATAAGTTTGTTTTCTAAAAATTGAGACTCATTCATTAACTCCTTTACATTATTATTAGTCATTGGTTTTTACCTCACCTCCTTCCCCTATATGTATGTAGGTGATCAACGTAGAGATCAACCATAGAGTCAGCCTGGGAAGTTACCTTTTGTGAAGCCTGTGATGCCATGCCACTAAGTTGGGGCTTTTGTATTTACTTTTGTTAAGTTTTTGTAAGTTGAGTTTTTGAAGTTTGAACTTAATGTATGAAAGTTTAACTTTGTACTTAATGTAACGCTCTCAAAATAAACCCATAAATCATACATTCGTGACATCCATAAACATAAGAGAAATAAACATATTTCCATTCATCAGAGTATTTAATCCAAAGGTATTACATGTTGACATCCAAAGTAAATGCCCTACGGGCTTACAACTTTCCAAGCCAACACTTGGTTACAAAAAGGAGAGTACTAACTCAAAACACAAAATAAGCCCTTAGCTTGAATTACATGTAATACACAAAATAATTACAAAAGTAAGTCTTCAGCTTCTAAAACCTCCCAAGCTAAGTCCTTGGAGGCGGCATATCACCTGCACCTGAAAATGATGTCCCATATAGGGTGAGCCAACGCCCAGTAGAGATATGCTAAACATAATATGAGCAATGACTAAAACATGAGCATTCGATAAATGTTTAACTCATATAAATCAACTCATAACACATTTCAATTCCATGACATATATATCCATGCTTCATTCCATTTTCCTTTACTTAACAATTTCGATTTATAAACATGGCTCAAAACCTGGCCAAACAATTCCCATGAGATTACAGCTCATGTTAAACACTTTTCCAATATCAACAATTTAAATGAGATCATAACTCATAACAAAACACTTCCATACTTCACAATAGATACACATATTTGCTGTATCAATGCCATATTAAAACATTTCCATACTTCATAAATGATACACAGATTTGCTGTATCAATGAAGTCCATCCCCTATCTCCTCCCAAATAATATCCGGTTTAGGAGTTCATCCCCTATCTTCTCTTAAACCGTGGAGTACATCCCCTATCTCCTCCCACACAAAACAATGTATATAAACAATTATCACATACACGATCAATCAATACACAGATTTGATGTATTATTCCAACCATCATATTCAACGACATATTCAACGTGATTAGTTTCAGTTTTCCCTAATCAACATACAGTGTCTACAATAATCAAGACTATCCTCCACCGATAGCCCAAGGCAATTATTTCTAAACAGATAATAAATGCATCAACAGATAAATTATCAATATTCTCGAAAGTGAGCGATTAATCAATCCAACTCCTCCTTCTTTCTCATAACTTCCCAATTTCACCATTTCACAATAAAAGTCATTAATTATACTAATGACCCAATAAAACCCAATTATGGCATTTTCCCCATTTCTCCCAATATTGACCCAAAGGTCCCAATATTATCATTAAACATCCACAATCTCATTTTAGGGCCCAAATACACATGTATTGGCCAAAAGAACCAAAACCCCTCTTTTCATATTTGAAACCCTAACACCCACAATTATCCAACTTCAACATTACATCAAAATGACAAGAAGTTTATGTAAAAAACCATAAATATGAGTAGTTATCCCTACCTCAAAAAATGAGACCAAATGAAGGTGATGAAGAATTTCCAAAGTGCTCTAAACTTCAAGATTTTCGGATCAAAATGAAGAGCAAGCCAAACCCCACACTTTTTACAAAGGGACAAGGCTAGAAACACCCTAGAACTAGATCAAACCTTAGAGAGAAGGTGAAATGTAGTGAGAGAAGCTCTCAAAATAGATTTTGAAAAGTAAGGGAGAGAGTGAGAGTTGAAAAAGTGATCTAAAATGACCCAGCTGCCAACTGATATACGTATAACCCGCTCGAGCGAAAAATAGGACGCTCGAGCGTCAAACACAAAAACTGGACCCGCTTGAGCTCAAGGATACCCGCTCGAGCACCAAGACACAATTGCAAAACTCCACCCGCTCGAGCGTAAAGGAACACCCACTCGAGCGTAGATTACACTCTTCTAGTATTTTTACAGACATCGAACACCCACTCGAGCGCAAGGATACCCGCTCGAGCGTAAGGAAATCCGCTCGAGCTTGAAAAACACATCTGTAGTATATTTGCAGATGGACAAACTACTGAAGGTATGCAAACTCCGCTCGAGCGCAAGAAGACCCGCTCAAGCGGATCACTAGAAATCTGGGCAACAAGAGTTGGGACAAAAGCTCAACCAACCTGTTCAAGACACGCCCAAGACAACCCATCGCTCAATTATAAAGAGTAAATGATGGAAATGATAATATGACAACAACACAGGAACCGAGTTCGAAATACAATACACAAAGGAAGGGAAAACCGGGATCACTATAACCTCCCCCCCTTAAAGAATTTCATCCCCGAAATTAGATACAAGTTTCAAAAAATGTTTTTCTCAATTCTTAACAATATTACAACTCAATATGCATTTTCAACATGTTTTCCCTTGAAATTTACCAATTCCAACACATATTCCACCATTCAATTACACACTCAATGCCAATAATATATTTGCATTTCTAAAACAGAATCAACATATGCAATGTTAAAATAAACTTCCACTTTGAGGCAAGTTCCAAAATACTTCCATACCTCGAAACATTTACAATGTTTTACAACTTAAGACATATTCAATGCTCTTAAAATTTCATCAATACAACAAAATATACGACATATGCTCAAACATCCATAAATAGATTCGGAAACTTCTCTCGGACCTCCAGTTCACGTTCTCAAGTGGCTTCTTCCACTCCGTGATGTTTCCACAAAACTTTTACCAAGGGAATGGTCTTGCCTCGCAAGACTTGATCCCGCCTATCCAAGACCTAAACCGGTCTCTCCTTATATGAGGCATCCTCGTCTACCTCCAAATCGGTCCAATCCAACACATGGGACGGATCCGGCTCGTACTTTCGAAGCATACTAACATGAAACACGTCATGAACTCCGGACAACGGCGGCGGTAAAGCTAAACGATAGGCAACCTCACCAATCCTCTCAAGGATCTCAAAAGGGCCTATAAACCGAAGGGACAACTTCTCACTCTTCCCAAACCTCATCAAACCCCGCCTAGGTGATATTTTCAGAAAGACATGATCACCCGCCTTAAATTCCAAAGGCCTCCTCCTACGGTCGGCATAACTCTTTTGGCGACTCTAGGCTGTAACAAGCCTCCTACATATAAGCTCAACTTTCTCCGTCATTTCCCTCACCAACTCCGGGCCCAACAAAGGTGCATTACCTACCTTGGCCCAACACACTGGAGACCTACAAGGTCGGCCATACAAGGCCTCAAACGGTGCCATGCCGATACTCGACTGAAAACTGTTGTTGTAGGCAAACTCCACTAAGGGCAAGTGCCTCTCCCACGTCCCACTAAAGTCAAGGACATAACCTCGAAGCATATCTTCAAGGATCTGAATAGTACGCTCGGACTGCCCGTCAGTCTAAGGATGGTAAGCCGTGCAAAAGGTCAACCTAGTACCCAAGGCACTCTGCAAACTCTACCACAACCTAGCAGTAAAACGTGGATCTCTATTTGAGACGATCGACACTAGGACCCCGTGCAACCTCACTATGTCCTGAATATACAAGTCGACAAGATGATCTACCGAATCTCTCACGCGCATAGGGATAAAGTGCGCCGACTTAGTCAACCGGTCTACAACCACCCAAATAGTATCACTACCCCGCTGAGTCGTCGAAAGACCTACAACGAAGTCTATAGTGACATGTTCCCACTCCCGGATGGCGATACAAGCTACATCACTAATGGATTTCCTGCTAAAGGCATCGGCCACAACATTGGCTTTTCCCAGGTGATAGTGCAACTCGAAGTCATAATCCTCAATGAACTCCATCTACATTCTCTGCGTCAAATTCAAGTCTCTCTGTGTAAACAGATACTTCAGACTCTTATGATCCGAGAACACCTCGAATCTCTCACCATAAAGGTAATGCCTCCAAATCTTCAAGGCAAAAATCACAGTTGCTAACTCTAGGTCATGAGTAGGGTAATTCCTCTCGTGTATTTTCAACTGACGTGAGCCATAAGATACCACTTTCCCCTCTTGCATCAACACACAACCCAAACCCTCTCGTGAGGCATCACAATAAACCGCATAACCCAAACCTCTCTCCGGGATAATCAAAACTGGAGCGGTGGTCAATCTAACTTTTAACTCGTGGAATGACTTTTCACAAGTCTCACTCCATACAAATTTGACCCTTTTCCGCGTCAATCTAGTCAACGGCGAAGGTAGCCTGGAAAAATCTTTCACAAACCGGCGGTAATACCCAGCTAATCCCAGAAAACTGCGGATCTCGAAAACACTCTTAGGCTGTGCCCAATCTTGTATTGCCTCAATCTTGGATGTATCAACAGACACCCCTTCCCCGGAGACTACATGGCCTAAGAATTTAACCTCTCTTAGCCAGAACTCACACTTCCCAAACTTGGCATACAGCTTATGGGCTCTAAGCAACTCAAGCACCACTCTCAAGTGTTCCTCGTGCTCCTCTTCAGACAGTGAATAAACCAAAATGTCGTCCACGAAAACGACTACAAAACGATCTAAGAATTCCCGGAATATTCGGTTCATCAAGTCCATAAACACTGCCGGTGCGTTGGTGATCCCAAAAGGCATCACCAGAAACTCATAGTGGCTATACTGTGTACGGAATGCCGTCTTTGGGATATCCTCCTCCCTGACCCTCAACTGGTGGTAACCCAATCTCAAGTCTATCTTAGAGAAACAACGGGACCCCTTCAACTGGTCAAACAGATCATCTATATGGGGCATAGGGTATTTATTCTTAACCGTAGCCCGATTCAATTTCTGGTAATCGATATAAAGTCTCAAGGCACCATCTTTCTTTTTAGCAAAGAGGGTCGGTGCTCCCTACAGCAAAGTACTAGGGCGGACAAAACCCTTATCTAACAACTCCTGGAGTTGAACTTTCAACTCACTCAACTCGGCTGGGGCAAAACGATAAGGTGCCATGGAAATCGCCGCCGTGCCGAAAACTCCACCTCTCGATGTAGTGGCAAACTAACAAGATCCTGGGGAAAGACGTCCGAGTACTCACAAACCACTCTCGGTAATACAATTTGGGTCTCATCACACTCACCACTCATAAAGCTAGCGAAAAGACCACTAAGCTCACTCCGCCCTCGCGGATCATACACTGGTGGCAACACTCTACCAACCCGATCCCCCAAGAAATGGAAACAATCCCCGCTCAAGGTACATACTATGACCCTCTGGCGGTAGCAATCAATAATAGCCTGGTATGACGATAACCAGTCCATACCCAAAATCACATCAAAACTCGACATAGCCATAACTACAAAAGAAAATGGAAGTCGGCGGTCAGCGACCTCTATATCACAGCCCCGACACCCTTGTTTCAAAATCAACTCACCCCTAACAGGTGACACAACACAAATAGGAGATACTAACTGCACCAACTCCAAACCCAAAATAGATGCAAATGCAGCAGATATAAAGGAATGGGATGCACTCGTATCAATCAACACATTGGCAACCGAGTTGCAAAACAAAAAGGTACCTCTTACAACAGATGGAGCCGGTACAAGATCCTGCGCGGTAACAACATACACGCGCCCATAAGGTCTCTGGTCTACCTGCTCACCTCTCGGAGCAAAAGACTGCTGCACAGACTGGGACGATGAAGCCCCCTGATTGGCCCTTGAGGCCTGAACTGACTGTGCTGGCTGAAAACTCTACGTCTGCCTCGAACCAGACGCACCAGATGTGCCACTCAACTACGGGCAATACCTCTTCAGGTGCCCCGCCTGACCACACTGGTAGCAAGAGAGCGGCTGGCCTCTGCCCTGACTCTGGCTCTAAGGTCGAGCCGAAGATGAAGCTGCTCTCTGACCTTCTCCCCTCTGCGGGCAAGCTGGAGGCTTGTGGCCTAGCTGACCACATTTGTAACAGGTAATGTCTCCCTGACTGCCTCTCCCAAAGCCTGAACTCGGCACTGGAAAGGTAGATCTCGCAAAAGCACCCTGGGACTGCTGAGGGTTAGAGCCCCTCTGCCTCCTACCATCCCCCTGGCCATCATGACTCCTTTTGGAGCCCCTCATCCTCTCCTCCTCCTCCTACATCATAATCTCCATATGGGCTACGGCATCTACAAGGCGCCCATACTCCCAGGTCATGGATCCCCCAACTCTGGTCTTGAGCCCATGTCTTAACTTCCTCTCAAACTCAATGCAACGGCGTTCCTCAAACGCCACAAGCTCAGGTGCAAACCTGGATAAACTGGTAAATGCGGCCTGAAACTCGGCCACTGGCATACTCAGCTGCTTAAGCTGACAAAACTGGTCCCTCAACCGCTCCCTAATAGCTGGAGACAAAAACTTCTCCTAGAAAGCATCTACAAAGGCCTCCCATGTATCACCAACACGACCCCTCGTGAACTTCCACCACTGACCCGCATCTCCCTTCAACTGGAAAGACGCCAAGGTCACCTTCAAAGCCCCGTCTTCGATGCCAAGCATCTCAAACGTCTTCGTCATTTGCTCAAGCCACTCATCAGCCTTCAGTGGCTCTTTCGGATCCCCCACAAACTCGTCCGGATTAGACTGGAAGAACTCCGTTTTCAAAAAGGAAGGCCCTGCCTCAACTACATGGGCCTGGGCTTGATTCTCTGCCCTGAGAATGCCCATAGATTCCCTCAAAGCTCCTGCCATCTTGCGGGCTAAGGCGCCCATGGCCTGCTGACCTACTGGCTCGGCCACATTGGCCTGGCCAACACCCTCCTGCTGCACCGGAATCTCATCTGGTATAGGCATCTCCTGCCTCCTAGGCCTACCTCGCCCACCTCCGCGTCCTCGTCCTGACATCCTAATAAAGCTAACAGGAACATTAACACATTCACAAATGTGCCGAAGCTATAACACTCACATCCTAATGCAATGGACAACTGTAATTCATTCCACGTAAGCACATAATCACATAAGCACTTACAAATTTCATTTTCCGGATAATGATAGTCCCGAGGCATTACTAAAGTTCCAGTTAGAAACAACATTGATCAAGTGCTTTTCCAACAAGACTCACAGAAACCCAAGGATCCAATCAACATCCTAGAAACTAAATCCCATACCCATATATTCACATAAGCATGTTATCACATAAGCATATAACATTACACTTAAGTCTCTAACAAAGCGAGACAAACCCATTGTGGTACTAACCACTTCCCGGATACCCAAAGTATTCGAACCCGGTACGCTCTGATACTAAGTTGTAATGCCCTCAAAATAAACCTATAAATCATACATTTGTGACATCTATAAACATAAGAGAAATAAACATATTTCCATTCATCAGAGTATTTAATCCAAAGGTATTACATGTTGACATCCAAAGTAAATACTCTACGGGCTTACAACTTTCCAAGCCAACACTTGGTTACAAAAATGAGAGTACTAACTCAAAACACAAAATAAGCCCTTGGCTTGAATTACATGTGATACACAAAATAATTACAAAAGTAAGCCTTCAGCTTCTAAAACCTCCCAAGCTAAGTCCTTGGAGGTGGCATATCACCTGCACTTGAAAATGATGTCTCATATAGGGTGAGCCAACGCCCAGTAGAGATATGCTAAACATAATATGAGCAATGACTAAAACATGAGCATTCGATAAATGTTTAACTCATATAAATCAACTTATAACACATTTCAGTTCCATGACATATATGTCCATGCTTCATTCCATTTTCCTTTACTTAACAATTTCGATTTATAAACATGGCTCAGAACTTGGCCAAACAATTCCCATGAGACTACAACTCATGTTAAACACTTTTCCAATATCAACAATTTAAATGAGATCATAACTCATAACAAAACACGTCCATACTTCACAATAGATACACATATGTGATATCCCTGTTCCGTAATGTGTTAATTGGTCCTCAGTAAATTATTTAGTAAATTCTTAGTAAAGTCTCAATAAATTACTTAGTAAATTCTCAATAAATTCTTATTAAATTACTCAGTAAATTTTTATTAAATTACTCAGTAAATTCTTAGTAAATTACTCGACAAATTCTTAGTAAATTTCTTAGTAAATTCCTCAGAAAATTTTCAGTAAATTATTCAGTAAATTCTAGGCAAATTACTTAATAAAATTCTCAGTAAATTCATCAATAAATACTCAACAAATTCTCAGTACATTACTCAGTAAATTCCCAGTATTACTTCATAAATTCTTACTAAATTATTTAGTAAATTCTCAGTAAATTCTTAGTAAATTACTCAGTAAATTTTTAGTAAGGCCTCGTTTGGGAATAAGCTATTTTAGTAACTTTTTGGCTTTTTGCCTAAAATGTAATGTAAAAAAAAAATTAGCATGTTTGGGATGACTTTTTGACTTTTTATGAAAAGATTGTGCAAAAAGTAAAGAGAAAATGGAATATTTGACTTTTTGATATGGGTTATTGATTTTTTGATTTTTTTAGTGGCTTTTTGACTTTTTGGCTAAAAAATCCAATTGCCAAACGAGGCCTAAATTACTTAATAAATTCTCAATAAATTCTTAGTAAATTAGTTATCAAATTCTCAGTAAATTTTCAGTAAATTGCTTAGTAAATTCCCTATAAATTCTCAATGAATTACTCGGTAAAGTCTCAGCAAATTTTTAGTAAATTACTCAATAGATTTCTCAGTAAATTTTCAAAAAATTCCACAGTAAATTCTTAGTAAATTACTTAGTAAATTCTCAACTAATTACTCAATAAATTTCTCAGTAAATTCTCAGTAAATTACTCAGTCAATTCCAAATAAATTCTCAATAAATTACTTAATAAATTCACAGTAAATTCTCAATAAATTATTCAGTAAATTACTTAATAAATTCTTAATAATTTTTTTGTAAATTACTCAGTAAATAGCTCAGTAAATTCTCAGTAGACTACTTAGTAAAATCACAGTAACTTCTTGGTAAATTTTCTGTAATTCTTAGTAAATTGTTAGTAAGTTACTCAGTAAATTCACAATAATTTCTTAGTAAATTCCTAATAAATTCTCAGTAAATGCTTAGTAAACTGTCAGTAAATTACTTAGTAAATTCTCAATTAATTACTTAGTAAATTCACAGTAAATTCTCAACAAACTCTCAGTAAATTACTCAGCAAATTCTCAATTAATTACCCGGTAAATTCTCAGTAAATTCTCACTTAATCACTCAGTACATTACTTAGTAAATTCTCAGTAGATTTCTTAATAAATTCCTCTGTAAATTACTTAGGGTTGGTTTGGGGTGTCCTAAAAAAGTGCACTTTTTGTCTTTTTACGAAAAGATGTGCAAAAAAGTAGAGAGGTGATGTGATGGAAAAAAGATAAAAAGATAAAAAGATGGATTATATAGTAGATGCCAAACAAGACTTTAGTAAGTTCTCAGTAAATTACTCAATAAAGTCTTAGAAAATTACTAAGTACATTTTTAGTAAATTCCTCAATAAATTCTCAGTAAATTTTTAGTAAATTACTCAGTAAATTCTCAGTAAGTTCTCAACAAATTCTTAGTAAACTTTTCAATAAATTCTCATTAAATTCTTTGTAAATTACTTACTAAATTACTCAACAAATTACTCAGTAAATTCTCAGTAAATTACACAGTAAATTATTAATAAATTATCAGTAAATTACTCAAAAAATTCTCAGTAAATTTTAAGTAAATTACTTAGTAAATTCTCAGTGAATTAGTCACTAAATTGTCTATAATTTTCGTAGTAAATTTCTCAGAAAATTCTCCGTAAATACTCAATAAATTCTCATCAAATTACTCAATAAATTTCTCAGCAAATTCCCGATAAATTACTTTGAAAATTCTCAGTAAATTCTTAATAAATTCTTAGTAAAGTACTTAGTAAATTCTCAGTTAACTCTCAGCAAATTACTCAGTAAGTTTTCACTAAATTACTTGGTAAATTCCCAGTATATTATTAGTAAATTACTTAGTAAATTCCCAATTAATTCTTAGTAGATTTCTTAGTAAATTCCTTACCAATTTCTCAGTAAATTGCTCCGTAAAATCGTAGCAAATAACTCAATAAATTCCTCAATAAATTTTTAGTAAATTACTCAATAAATTCTCAATACATTATTCAATAAATTCTCCGTATATTCTTAGTAAATTAGTCAGTAAATTCTCTGTAAGTTTCGTAGTAAATTCTCCGAAAATACTCAGCAAATTACTTAATAAATTTCACATTAAATTATCAGAAAATTACTCAGTAAATTCTCAACAAATTCTAAGTTAATGACTCAGTCAACTCTCAGCAAATTACTCAGTAAATTTTTAGTAAATTACTCGGTAAATTATTCAGTAAATTTCCAATGAATTCCAAGTAAATTCTCAATAGATTACTCGGTAAATTTTCAGGAAATTCTCAATATATTATTCTATAAATTCTCAGTAAATTATTCTATAAATTCTCACAAACTTCCTGTAATAGCCTGCCAAACCCAGAAAACTTCGGACCTCGGACACATTGGTCGGCCTCGGCCAATTCACTACGGCTTCAACTTTGCTAGGATCAACCGAGATACCTTCTTTATTTATCACATGACCCAGAAATGAAATAGTAGAAAGCCAAAACTCACACTTATTAAACTTAGCGTACAATTTCCGGTCTCTCAAAATCTGCAAAGCAACTTTCAAATGATTCTCATGTTCAGCTTCACTCTTGGAATAAATTAATATATCATCGATGAAGACGACCACAAATTCATCTAAGTGGGGCTTGAAGACTCTGTTCATTAAATCCATGAATGCAGCAGGGGCATTGGTCAGTCCAAAAGGCATCACTAAAAACTCGTAGTGGCCATACCTAGTCCGGAAGGCGGTCTTCTCAACATCCTCGGCTTTAACCTTGAGCTGATGGTAACCCGACCTAAGGTCAATCTTGGAAAAGACTCGTGCTCCTTGTAGCTGATCAAGCAAATCATCGATCCTAGGTAATGGGTACTTATTCTTAATGGTGACCTTATTGAGTTCTCTATAATCGATACAAAGACGAAGCGTACCATCCTTTTTCTTAACAAATAAAACGGGTGCTCCCCATGGTGAAGTGCTCGGCCTAATAAATCCCTTGTCCAACAATTCCTGCAGTTGCAATTTCAACTCTCTAAGCTCGGCTGGGGCCATTCTATATGGCGTCTTGGAGATCGGCTGCGTTCCCGACATGACATCGACAGTAAACTCTATTTCCCTATAAACTAATTGGCCAGGCAAGTCATCAGGAAAAACATCGGCGAATTCCTTAACAACTGGAACGTCGGCTACAATAGCATTTCCATTCAGGTTACTCAGTATACTACACAGATAGCCCTTACACCCTTTTTGGATCAACTTACAGGCCTTCATGGATGAGATTAAGTAAGGTGGGGGCACTACTCCTTTCCCTTGAAAAGTAACCTCGGCTAGATTTGGGGGTTTCAGTGTGACACTTTTCGAAACACAATTAATAGATGCGCAATTCGCCACTAACCAATCCATTCCCAGTATAACATCAAAATAGGCTATACCTAAGGGCATTAAATCCACTACCAATTCAACATTCTCAATCATAATAACACATGCTCTATAGATGGATACAACAATCATAGATTTCCCAGATGGAGTAGACACAGATAATACGTGTTCAAGGGGTTCTAAGTTCCTATTAATCTTCTCGGCAAACTTAGCAGATACAAACGAATGTGTGGAGCCCGAATCAATTAACACATAAGCATCTTGAGAGCAAATAGAGAGTGTACCTGACACCACTGCCTCAGCATTCTGAGTATCTCCAGGTACTAGTGCAAACACTCTGCCCTGCCTCATCTGTCTTTTCCCTGCATTGTTCTTTTGAACGGAACCCGAGGTATTCTTGCCCTTCTTGCTGTTCTCGGCCTTCGTCTTAGGACAATCTTTCACGAAGTGACCCATTTCTCCACATTCATAGCAAGCTCCAGACGTCCGGCGACAGACCCCGAAATGTTGCTTCCCACAATCTGAACACGTCGGCTTAGTGTTACCTTCCTGCTTTGAATAACCGGTACTGCCCTTATTCATCTTCCTCTTGGTGTCCCACTGTGCTCGGCGACTGTCATAATTCTGCCTCTTTCGCTGATTCTCTCCTGAGTTCTGGTATCTGTTCAAGTTAGCTTCGGCCAAAATGGCTTTGTCCAATACCTCGGCATAGGTCGGTATATTGTGCAAGTTAACCCGGTCTTGAATCGGTCCGCGAAGCCCACCTTCAAACTTTCTAGCCTTTATGTATTCATCGTTAGCCATGTGGGGTGCAAACCTTGCCAATTCAATAAAAGCACGATCGTATTCCGCCACTGTTCGGTTACCTTGCGTCAAAGTCTGGAATTCAGTAGCCTTGCGGTTTCGTACACTGAGGGGAAAATGTTTGTTGTAAAACAGTTCCAAAAACCTTGCCCAAGTTAAACCAGGATTAGTTTCTCTGATCATCATCCACCATCTGCGGGCGTCATCGTCCAAAGTAAATGCAGCTAATGTCACCTTCTAAACATCAGTGCTGGGGAAGATCTCAAACAGTTTCTCCATTTCCAGAACCCATGCCTCGGCCTTCATCGGCTCTATACCCCCAGAGAACCGTGGTGGTTTCATTTTCTTGAACTCCCTGATTAAAGCTATTGTGCCATCTCCATATAAGGCTGGCTGCGGAGGAGCTTGTGGCACTGGGGGAGGTGGAGGCGGGACTACATTTCGGCCGTTCGTCTGCTCGGCCTGGGTCGATGTAGCACTAGCATACTGCTGTCTTGTTTGCCTCAACTCGCGGGTCAATCCTTCCACTAATCTTTCCAATCTGTCCAATCTGTCTTCGGACTGATCTCGGCCCAACGGAGGTCTACCTCTCCTCATGATGCTATGGTTATGCAAAGCGTGACTTTAAAACAAATTAGACAAATAATCACATAGACAAGTAACAAATAAGCACGTCAAGACCATGCACACCTTGTTCAAGTAGCAAGTATTGTGATGAAATGCTAACATCTTTCTAAGGGAAGCCCTATGCTCTTTAGGACTCGAAGTGTGTGAATAACGTATACTAAGGAACTTGTGCTCTGATACCATTCTGTCACGACCCCAACCCGCCCCTAGTAGGATGGTGCCGTGATGGCCAGTAATCCGTGATTACCGAAGGCCAACTTATCAAAATCCACACACCACAGAGTATACATAGGGGGCTTACAATTGCGGAAGCAAATAGATCAAAATACAAGTGGTCCATAAGAGCTGTGCGTAGATCAAATGAGAGGACATACATAATACGATCTTACAACTTCTTCAAAAATAACAAATACAATTCACATCTTGATCAAAAGGCTTCTAAGCCGACATGTACAAAATACAAGGAATACAAGCCAAGAAGCATGATTTTCAAGATTTGCCGACGAAAATACAAAATGCCGACGTAAACACATAATGCCGAGGTAGAATCAGCCTGGCCGACAAGAATGCAAAACAGGCCGGCGTAAATCAAATATCCAAAACAAGCTGGCAAACACATCTAGGCGTCGCCGCCGTCCTGCTCATCACCTACATATATATATAGAGGGTGAGTATGGAAACTCAGTGAATGATACTAACAATAAAGGTTTTGCATGAATATAGCCGAAGTCCGTACAAACAAATATGCCAAAACCATACAAATACTAGCCGAGATTCTTTCAAAGCAAAACACAATAAACCTTTACCAAGCCAAAGGATGAACCGTATTCATCTTTCAAATCTTACAAGTTTCAAGGGATGCTCATGACATTTGCAACAAAGGCAAAAGCTTTCCAAACAATCAGTACGTGTAGTAGCCCATTAGTGGCAAGTCCCAAGATTTGTACGATCCGTAATCGATTTAGACAAAAGTGGTGCTGCGAAA
Source organism: Camellia oleifera (assembly GCA_022316695.1). Classification (NCBI taxonomy): domain Eukaryota; kingdom Viridiplantae; phylum Streptophyta; class Magnoliopsida; order Ericales; family Theaceae; genus Camellia; species Camellia oleifera. The sequence goes on along the minus strand of CM039308.1, from coordinate 92,462,192 downwards.
GTTTAGAGTCCTCCAGCCAAGGGACTTGTGTTACTTAGGCCCGTAGCCCTTTTTAACACAATGGCTTTTTCAAGAAAGGACCGTATCCTTTTAATACAAGACTGGTGTCACTTAGGCCCGTAGCCCTTTTTGACAAATGATGCTGCAAAAGTTTAGAGTCCTCCAGCTAGGGGACTTGTGTTCAAGGAAGGACCGTATCCTTTTTAATCCATAATGCTGCGAAAGTTTAGAATCCTCCAGCTAAGGGACTTTTACACTTAGTGCTGCGAAAGTTTATAGTCCTCCAGCCAAAGGACTTCTCAAGACAACATCAAGACAAAGCTTACACTCGATACATCGAATCAGGCTAATCATTCATGCTTAACAAATACTTTCATCAAGACAAAGCAAAGCAAGATTTACCAGAACAGTTTTAACATAGCTTTATTAAAAGCACCACTCACCTCGGTCTTCAGGTGTAGGCTCAAAGCAAAGATCAAAGTCCTGACAAATTACATGGCAAATCACATTCTCAAAACAAGCTTTACATACATGTAATTATCTCGGCACTTCCACCGAGTCCAAATTAATAACAAAGCGAGACACGCTAAATCAAAACACTGTTTCCCATCTCGTGGAAACACACTGGGTACCATCCAGGTCTTGCCGAGGTCCCACGCCTCCCCGCCGAGGTGTGGACCCGATGGCCACAATCAAGACAAAGTCAGGAAACTTGGGTTTCCCTTCAAAGAACAGGAAGAACAAGATCATCCAGAACATCAAGATCATGCATGCTGAATTCTTAACTTATTTATACGAAATCTGAGGTTTTCATGCTAAGAGTTCAAAAACGTGGACTTGGGTACCCAACCAAGAAGATCATGCAAGAACAAACACAATAACATGGCTCTTGCCATAAACTTTTAGATCAAAGTACAACTTTCATCAAGAACACATAATTACTAACTTTCTCTTTCAAGAACCAACTCCAAATCCATGTATGGCATGCAAAACAAACCCAATCATGCAATGCGGCTTGACAATCAATAAGAATAACCGAAGCAGATCAAGATTCTCACCTTAGATCACGAATCTAACAGTTCGATCAACCAAGACCAAGCTCGAAAGTCACCTTTCTCTCTCTAAAGCTCTTCCTTCTCCCCTTGAGAGCTTCTCTCTCTAAAACAAAGATTTTTAGACAAAAATGATTTGTTTCTAAGTCTGCCGGCTGTCTTAACCCACAGCTCGGACACATGGCACTACCGGGTTGGTGCTCCTCAAAAGGTGACTGATTGATTAGACAAGTCTCTGACAAAGCGTACACAACAAGCTTGGTAGCAAAACACGTCGGCTAGCAAGGACATCGGCTAGAGTCAAAACTTCGGCAACAGGTCAACAAAGACATCGGCTAGGGAGGACGGCACTTGACTAAGCTGTGCCACACCTTGGCCTGGGTGTGCCACATCTCGGCCTAGGCCATACCTGCCCAGGGACAAAGATTACCTAGCACAAAACATCTCGGCCTCGGCTCTGAACACATCGGCCCAAAGGATGACATCTCGGCAAACATGCCGTCGTGAAGGTGGAGGTCGGCTAAGGTTCCAAGACTGTTCTAAGTGCAAAGGTTCAAAGGCGAACTATGCTAAGCTGACCTCGGCTACACACCAAGCAAGGTACAAGATCAAGCAAGCAACCCAAGTCGGAACAAGGCAAAGCAAGATAACAAGATTTATAAACATAGCAAGACAAGATCATACATGAATGTATGCAAGTATGACTTAATCAAAGTGAGGGTTGTTACACATATGATTATTATCCCTCATAATAGCACTTTAATGCATTAAGAACAAGCATACAAAAAATTTCTTGAAAAGTCCAACATATATGATTATTATCAAAATATTAAACTTTAATATAATATAATAATAATAAAAAAGATATTTAATTCCTTGAAAAGTCTAACACATATGATTATTATCAAAATATTAAAACTTTAATATAATATAAAAAAGGAAAAAAAAGAAGACATTTAAAAAAAAAGAAGACATTTAAAAATCGCAATTCACATATATAAATAATTGTAAACACAATCCGTGCATAGCACGGGTGATATGTTAGTCTATATCTATCTATCTATTTATATTTATATATTAAGCAAAAGGGGGTTTTAACCCCCGAGGCTTGTGGGAGCTCCAATATCCCAATCCTAATTTTCTAATTTTTTAATTTAAAAAAAAAAACCTCAGCATTTATTAATTTCTCCCAATCCCCATGCCTTTTGGGAGATTTGGTCAAAACCCCCCTCATAATTAAACTTTAATGCATTAAAAACTAGCATAAACAAAATTTCTTGAAAATTTCAACACATCTATCTATCTATATTATATTATCTATATCTATATCTATCTATCTATCTATCTATATCTATACTATATATTAAGCAAAAAGGGATTTTTAACCCCCAAGGCCCGTGGGAGTTTCAATATCCGAATCTGAATTTTTTATATTTTTTATTAAAAAAAGTAAAACTCAACATTTATTGATTTGGTTAAAATCCCTTGATCAACATTTATTAACTTTTTTCAATCCACATGTTTTTCCACATGCCTGCATTTATTGATACAATCCCCTGATCAGCATTTGAAATCCCATCATACAAATAATTATAGATACAATCCGTGTATAGTTACTGCAGTACCCTTTTTAACTTCTCTCATACACTATGCTTAGTAATAAGATTGTTAAATTATTTTTATAAAAAATCTTAAAAAACATAATTTATATATTAAAAAAAATCTAACACAAATATAAATATTTATAATTATTCCGTGTTAAGCAAAAGGAGGTTTTTAACCCCCAAGGCTTGTGGGAGCTTCAATATTCCAATATGAATTTTCTAAATTTTTTATTTTTTATTTTAAAAAAAAACTCAGCATTTATTGATTTGGTCAAAATCCACTGATCAGCATTTATTAACTTTTTTCAATCCACATGTCTTTCTACATGCCTGCATTTATTGATTTGGTCAAAATCTCCTGATCAGCATTTAAAATCCCCTTATACAAATAATTATAGATACAATTCGTATATAGTTACTGTAGTACCCTTTTCAACTTCTCACGTATATTATGGTTAGTGATCAAATTGTTAAATTATTTTTATAAAAAATATTAAAAAACATAATTTATATATTAAAAAAAATCTAAAACAAATATAAATATCTATAATTATCTCGTGCATAGCACGGGTGATAGGCTAATATTATATAAGGAAAATGGAGTTTTTAACTTACAAGCCTTGTGGGAGCTCCAATATCCCAATCTTAATTTTTTAAAATTTTGATTTAAAAAAAAAAAAAAAGAACTCAGCATTTATTGACTTCTCCCAAGCCACTTTTTGACTTCTCTCATACCTACTCCTACACCTTTTTCAACTTCTCCTATACACTATGGCTAGTGATGGAATTGTTAAATTATTTTTATAAAAAAAATTAAAAAATAATTTGTATATTAAAAAAAAAAAATCTAAAACGAATATAAATTCTTATTAAATCTATATATATACATATATATATATAAGTAAAATGGTGTTTATAACCACAAGTCTTGTGGTAGCTTCAATATCTCAAACTAAAATTTCTAATTTTTTGATTTTAAATAATTAAAAAAATCCTCTATAGCTTTCATTCAAGCAAAATTACACCATTTTCAACTTCTCCTATACACTATGATTATGAATGGGATTGTTAAATTATTTTTATAAACCAATCTTAATTTTTAAAATTTTTGATTTAAAAAAAAAACTGAGTTTCAATATTTCAAACTAAAATTTCTAATTTTTTGATTTTAAATAATTAAAAAAATCCTCTATAGCTTTCATTCAAGCAAAATAAATAAATAATAATAATAATTAATTAATTAATTAATTAATATCTCTTAATTTATGACTTTCAAATGGAAAGTATATCAAATATATAAAATAAAAAATAGAAAGTACACAAATCCATTTCAAAATTCAAATTTGAGGGGCACTAAATATGGAAAGTATTTTATTAATTTAAATTTAAAATTATAATCATTTATCCCACAATACATAAGTTTTAAATAATGATATATTCCATGATTTATCTATATACTATTATAATTTCAAAATATTGTCATTTCATTAAGGTTGAAAGTTGTAATTCTTTTTTTTCATTTTTTTTTTCATTTTGTTTAATTTTTTGTTAATACATGTTACAATATGATTGGTTTATAAATTAATTTTATATTCTGAAAATAAAATTTCAAATTTGGATTTTTACTTAAATTATGTTACTATAATTGGAATGAGATCAATATTCATTCCTTAAATTTTGAATCCTTTATTAAATTATAAAATAAAATTTCAAATGTGAATTCTTCTTCAAATTATATTACTACGATTAGAATGAGTTCAATATTTACATGTGTCATAATATTATTGGTCTAAATATAATTTGTGTTAAATACATGTGTTCAAATTATTAATCGCTATTAATTTTTTTAAAAAATTTATAAAAAAAATTATATCCTTCTAAACTATAAGGACTTAAACAATAATATTTTTTATATAATTTTTTTTTTAAAAAAAAGAACAAAACATACATTTTTTAGTATTTACCAAACATGGTGGATTTTATTAATTTTTTTTTTATTTATCTCAATTGTCAATTAAAGAAATTAAAATAAAGAATAAAGATATATTTGGCTCAAATTGTTAAAAAGTTACTTTTGTTAAAATAAATTAGAAGGAAACCTTATTTTTTCTTTTTTATTAAAAGTGATAGTTCGTTAAACTTTTTTATTTTTTTAAAAAAGAAGAGGTTTATACGTGATAATTTATTATTCATCTAAAATTATTTTCAAATTAAATAAAAATACCATATTAAATTTCCTCCTTACCTTTTTTTTATTCAAATACTTTTATTTTGTAAGAAATTTGTTTTTATTCTATTTAATATTTTGTTGTAATTTTAAATTAAAAAGAATTTCTAAAAAATCATATTTAAATTATGTATGCCATTATAAAAAGTAAATTTTTTTAACATCAACTTAGTGGTAGTTTGGGAAGTGTCAAATAAGCATACTTTTTTAGTTTTTATGAAAATATGTATAGAAAAGTAGAGATATAATGTGACCCAAAAAGATAATTAAGTATATATTTTTTTTACTTTTTACGAAATACTGTGTAGAAAAGTAGAGATGTGATGTGACCAAAAAAAGATAAAAAGATTATAAAAAAAAAAGTGAGCTAATATGACACTTCCCAAACAACCTTTTATTCGATGATCCATTTCTAAAAGGTATATTTTCAATAAAAATTCTATTGGAAATCTTAAGTATATTGCTTTTTCTTTTATTCATTAATATTAAATTTTTAATTAATCTAATTTATTATTTTAAAAAATAAATTAGCAAATAATTCATATATTTATATATATAATTTCGTTTTGGTTGCTCAAGTTATTTGGTGGTTCTGTCCAAATCCACTCAAATTTAATTTGAATTTTTGCATAGGTTCTCACTTAATTAAAAACTATGTTATTCAATCTTTAAAAAATTTTAAGCTCGACTCAAGTTGTTTGGGTTGAGCTCACCTAAGTTTGCAATTCTAGCAAGGGGGGTTTAAAGTTACATGAATAAATTTGTGATAAATTAAAAAATAATAAACAAATTGTGATAAAATTGTGAGACTTAAATTTTAAATTTCAATCTTTTTTGTTTTCATAATTTGCATAAAAAATTTAACTGTGATAAAATTTTGCATCCTTTATTAAATTATAAAATAAAAATTTAAATTTAAATTCTTCTTCAAAATATATTACTACAATTAGAATGAGATCAATATTCACATGTGTCATAATAATGTATCATAATATTATTGGTCTAAATATAAGTTGTTTTAAATACACGTGTTCAAATTATTAATCGCTATTAAATTTTTTTCTTTTTTTTGGTTTTAAATTTTATAAAAAAAAGAATTATGTCCTTCTAAACTATAAGGACTTGAACAATAATATTTTTTAATATAATTTTTTTTTTTCACAAAAGAACAAAACACAACTTTTTTAGTACTTACCAAACATGGTGGATTTTGTTTTTTTTTTTTTTTTTAATTTCAATTGTCAATTAAAGAAGCAAGACCGCGGAAGTAGTAACAAGAATGAAGAACCATGGATTACGAAATCAAAGATGAAACAATTTAAACATAGAATTGGAATGCACAAAACAAAATATAATTCAAATCAAAATATTTAATTAAAACACAGTTTTAATTCACTACAGAAAATGACTTGCACTTACAATTGTTGTAATCTGCAAGGATCCTGAATAGAAGAACAGAACAAGGTAAACCTCACTCAGCAGAACACTCTCTTCTTTACAAACTAAAAGGTTCAAGAAAATTGGAATCTGCCAAACGATTACAATAGATTACAAATATATAGAAAACCAAATTAACTATGCAGCATGTGAGTTGGCTAAATGATGAAAGCAGCTGGCAGCATTGAGGACTGTCGGTTACTTTTGGCTGATTGATTGAAATTAACTATTCAGCATGTGAGTTGGCTACATGATGAAAGCAGCTGGCAGCATTGAGGACTGAGCAGGGCTGTCGGTTGCTTTCGACTGATTGATTGAAATTAACTATTCAGCATGTGAGTAAAGGAATCAGAATAAATATAAATTGACAGCTTTTCTCAAAAGAGTAGTGATTGAAGTCAATTTTATATTTATAAAGAATCCTATGTTGATTTTTTCAAGCAAATGGGTCCTGAGCATCATGAAACTCAGGATGATCATAACCAGGTTGATTGGTGGATCCTTCTGAACTGTCTGAACTATCTTCTGAACTAGACTGTTGGGCCGGTGCAGGAGATTGTTCATTTTTTAATTGGGCTTGGGCTTGGTCTACTAGGAGACGGGCCATTTGAAGCAATTGATCACTGGTGGATCCAGGTTGAACAATGGGCTGAGCAGGAGGTGGAATACTGGACTGAGCCTGTGATTTGGACTTTGACTTGGGTTGGTCCGGAACCCTTGGGACTTTGGACTTTCCCTTGGATTTGATCTTTGATGATTTGGGCTTGGAGCCACTAGATGAGGGACTGCCAAGATTGACTGGAGGAAGACTGGGCTGACTTCCTTGGCTGATTACAGCAGTTGGGGTCTGCTGGGCTTGCTGGGCTTTGACTATTGCAGGTGTTGGAGCACATGAATCAGGAGGAAATTCCTCATAAACAATTTCAATAATTCTGGGCACATTGAACTTAGCCCACCATTTAACAGAGTGTTGGCGAATAATGATGTTGTCATTAATCCCATAATGCCATTTGAATATCCATGGGATTTTGTACTTGGATATAAAATTGAGCAAGATAGGAAATTGTTTTTGATGAGTAGTAAATGGGTAAACCGCAGCAAAATAGGCAATTGTTTCATTGAGTGAACTGGGAAGAATATCTGAAATGGGGCCATAATGAGTCCACCATCGAAGAAACCAGGTGGGTAATTCAGATTTGAATTTTTGATCAAAGGAGATGAACCATGAGTGACTAAATGACTCATTTTGGTACAAGAACAATTTGAACCAAGCATCAATATAATCATGATAATTATATTGAATAGAATGACCAGGCAAATCTCGAAGCAGATTAGGATTGCCCCATTCTGCAAGAGAGACAATGTTGTGAATGTAAAGTGAATGGTATAGGATCTTGTAAGCATAGACACGATCCTGAATTGGTTTGATCAAAATGGAACGATGGTTGAGCAGAATATCTTTGTAATAAGAGAGATCTTTCTCTGGAGGTGAAGAAATGAAATGACATCCAGAGCCAAAATGGAATTGAGTAATTTCATTAATGGTTTGACTTCTGGGGTGACTAGGTTCTTTGTAGAACAAGTTAGCAACATGTGATTTGGTGTACTCAGTTCGAGAGGGTCGAACTTGGTTAATTGGAAGTGGAGTAACTGAAACTGATTGGCTAGAGGCAAAGGGATCATTAGCCAATGCAGATGAGTAATCAGGACGGTGAATAGTACCAAGAGTATGGTATCTATTAATTATGTCAATGGAAGAGGATGGTTTAATTGACTCCAGAGGAGGAGGAACTATGAGTTGATTAGGTTTACTGGAGGAGGGGACCAAAGCCTTAGAAGGAGGCCTTGGGCGAGACATCTGTTGAATAGGAAACAAAGATTAGCAACCAGAAAGAAGATCTAAGTAATTCTGGTAATAATGTAAATCATTGTAATAATTATGTCGTAAAACACGGCGAGCTTGTAACTGTTGGTGATTGATGTATTTGGCTCTTTTAGTAGTTGGCCTAGCTGACTTAAGACGGTTAATCCGACGGTTAACTTGTTTGATCAGGGTTTGGGAATGGATAATTTGGGTTTTAACATAGGAAATATGTGGAGTAGCACTCATCCCTTACCCCCCTGTAAAAATTCTCGGGTAAGAAAATCAGGTAGGGAATTTTGACAACCAGGTATATAGGTAATATCAAAATCAAAAATACTTAAAATAGATTGCCAACGGGCAAAAATCTGTTTACTAGCAAGATTTTGAACATCTTTTTCCAAAACATATTTAGCAGATTTGCAATCGACACGAAGTAAAATTTTTGATTTAAAATATCATCTTGAAATTTTTGAATACATAAAACAGTAGATAAAATTTCTTTTTTAATAGTACTATAATTTAATTGTGCTTTATTCCAGACACCAGAATGAAAACGAACAATTTGTTCAGATGATTGGGGAGTGACTTTCTGGAGGAGAATGCCACCATAACCAATATCAGAAGCATCAGTTTGAATAATTTTGAATGAGTTCTCAGTAGGAATACCAAGACAAGGAAGAGACTTGACATATTGATTAACTTGTTGAACAACAGCAGTATGAGTAGAAGACCAAGGAGGAGGATTATCCTTTAACCGATCGAACAATGGTTGACAGATTTGCCTAAGGTCTTTATAAAATTCAGCAATGTAATTGAGGGAACCTAAAAACCTTTGTAATTGAGTTTTATCAAGAATTTCATCAGGAAATTTAGACGCAAACTCAATAGAGCGACTAATTGGGAGAATAGTATTATGATGAATATCATAACCTAAAAACCTAACTTTAGTCTGAAATAATTTAATCTTAGGAGCGGATATGACTAGACCATGACTTTTAATAGTATAAAAGAATGCAGTTAAATGTTTCCAATGTTCTCTAATTGATTTAGAGAAGATTAATATGTCATCAATGTAAACAATAGAAAAATGACTAAATGGGTTAAAGATATCATTCATTATATTTTGAAATTCACTAGGAGCATTTTTTAATCCAAATGGCATGACATTCCATTCATATTGGCCAAAAGGTGTATTAAAATCAGTTTTATATCGATCTTTAGGATGAATTTGAATTTGCCAGAAACCACTTTTTAAATCAAATTTACTAAAAATAACAGCTTGATTAAGTCTTTTAATTAGGTCTTTTTTATTAGGAATAGGATATCTAATCCATTCAAGAACAGCATTTAATGGTTTATAATTAATAACTAGGCGAGGAACACCTCGTTCTAATTCAGCATTTTTATTAACATAAAAAGCAGGACAAGACCATGGTGATTTGCTGGGACTAATAATTCTATTTTTTAATAATTCATTAATTTCCTTTTTACACATTTCTAACAATTCATGATTCATTTGAATAGGCCGGGATTTAGTAGGTATTTGTCGTTCATTAAAACCTTTAATATATGGTAAAGTAACTACATGCTTTTTCTTATGCCAGAATGCAGTAGGTAAAGTCGAACAAACAGTTGATTCAAGTTTTAATTTGAAATCATTAATTTGAGAGATGAGGACGGGATCAGTTAACTGTTGATCTATTCGTTTGTAATTAATTTCTTCTTTAAGAAAATTGATATGTCGAGCTAGTCGTTTAATAGTGTGGGTAATAGAACAATCTTGTAATTGATTTAACTCTAATTGTTCAGGTGGAAATAAGAATGTAAATGTAACAGGATGTCCTAAAACATGAGTAGTAATTCCTTCAGTAGAAGTAGTAAATGGATATAATAAGGATATAAATGGTGTACCTAAAATAATCCGATCAGTCATATTTTTGACTAAAACAAATGCAGTTTTAAAACAAACATTATTTTGACAAACATGTACTTTAGGTAATTTATATCGAATATGCATTTTACTACCATTAGCAGAAGTTAATTTCTCTTGACATTTGTGATAATATTTAGTAGGAAGTAATCCTTCTTGAATGCAATTTAAATCAGCACCAGTATCGATTAATGCAACTAATTCTAATTCAAAATCTTCAACAATGATTTTAATTCTTGAATACCATTTTTGCATATAAATTTTATTAAGTAAATTTAATCGTTTATCTTCAAGGTTAGTAGCTTGAGATCGATTATCAAATATGAGTTTAGTTGGATCAGTATGATCAGAATCATGATCAGAATTATGTTCAGATTCATGAGGTGATTGTGCATTAGGTTGGAAATCATTTAAGTTTTGTTTAAGTTTAAGATTAATAATTTCATTTTCTAATTTATTATCTTTATTTTGAAGATCTCTTATTGTTTGTTTAATTTGATTGATTTCAAATTGTAAGTCTTGAAGTGTAACTTCTTTAGTTTTATTTTTAAATTTTTCTAAAGTTTTAGATAAACTAATGATGGGTTTATTAAACTTAGGTTTAGTTTCTGTTTGAAGCATTAGACCTTTGAGCTTATCAATATATTGTTGTTTTAATTGATGATCATCTAATTTACTAATTAAATCAATTAAAGCAGATTCTTCTTGACTATGTTTAGTAAGAACAGAAATTTGTTTAACAGGTTTACAACAGACATCATTACATCCTAAGGTAATTTGATTATCAGAATCAGAATTATCACTATTAGATGGGGAATTGGATGTAGATGGAAGTTCAGAAGAGGAGCCATTATCAGATTGATTTAATTGGAAGATTTCAAATAACTGAATTTTGGATTCATCATTAATCTGGAGTTGATTGACTCTGTCTTTGAGCTTTTGTTTCTCTTTGCATTTATTAGCATAGTGGCCTTTTTGCCCACAGTTATAACACGTAATATCTTTATTAGATTTTGATCTCGGATGTGATTTAGATTTATGATATTTCTTTTTGGATTTAGTATAAAATTTGTCATTAGATTTGGAGGGTGAATAAGGCTTTTTGTATTTATGATAATACTTGGATTTATGTTTTGAATGTTTGTGTGATTTTCTACGAGAGGGTGCAATAGGAGGTAGTCCATATTGTTCACAGAAATTTCCTAATTCATATTTAGCTTTATGTTTATCTTTTGTAGCCTTTTGACTAAGTTTTAAATCAATACACATTTTTAGGCCTTCTTTTTGAATAGTGCTAATTATATCACCATATGTTAAATTATCATATTCAATAACACCAGTAGGTTGACTAAGAACATCTCTAATTTTGTGAGCAAATAAACTAGGTAATCCATTAATAAATTTTTCTTTCCAGAATGATTTAGTACAGTCTTCTCTCAACATAACTCTAGAGGTAAAAACATCTTTATACCATCTAAAATCACTTAAGGTTGGACAAGTAAGATTACTGAGTTGATCATGTATGCGAGAATATATATTAGTCGGGGTACCAATAAAATGTCTGATAATTGTATAAATTAATTGGTTAATACCATCAGGTTGGCAACATCCTAAATTTTCATCAAATATAGGTAATCCTTGATCATCAGTTTGGTTAGCATAGATGATAGAGTCGCGTTGGGTGTCAGTTAAATATTTTTCCCACCAAGATTTGAGCTGACCAGTAAAGCCAGTAGTAATTAAATTTACAATTTCAGGTTGTGTATATTGGGGATAATTAGAGAGATAACTGTTCGAGACCATAGATAAATGATTTAATTTTTGGAGGAGTTGATCTTCACTAAGACCATCAATATTCCATTCGTATAATTTTTTAGCAGAGACAGAAAATTGATTATTAACATTATTTTCTTCAAATTGTAAATCGACAGGAGTTGGCTTAGTATACCAATTCTTGGTAGTTTGAGGATTAATTTTAGGATAGTGTATTTTCGCAACTTGGAATTGTTGAGCTAAGTTGTTAATTTCATTGTCAGTATCAGAGGAAGTAGAATTTGGGTTAATATCAAATTGTTGATTTAGGACAGTAATACCTTTATCTTTAGAAGGTGAGGGAGTATCGGGTACTGCTAATTTGGTAAATAATTTTTCAATGGCTTGGACCGTAGATGATTGATCATTTGTAACTAGGCTAGTTCGGGTAGAACGTTTACTAGGTAGGTTAAGTAAAGGTGCATCTAAAGGTTGTTTAGATGATGAAGTGTGAACAGATTCTAAATTAGTTTCTATTTTATCTAATTGTTTACCAATTGTATTTAAACACTGGTTAGTATAATTATTTTGTTCAATAACTTTTTTGAGTTCATTATCATCACCAGGTAATTTAAAAGGAGAGGCAGGAATTTCAAAACCTTGTTGATTAAGAATAATTTTCTCTAAGGGAGGATGACTAGAACTAATTGTAGTGGTAGCAGAAGTTTTCCATTTATGTTTAGTAATTGTAGTAAGTGTTTTATAATATTTTTCTTCATATTCTAGTAAGGGTAATTCAAAACCATATCGAACCATAAAAGTATACCATTCTTGGGAGATTTGAGACATTTGAGCAGAAGTATATTTAGCGTAATAAGCATGGCGCTGGGTGCGATTAGCTTTAGATTTAAAATCAATAAGTAATTTATCAAGATTGGGAGTAAATTCCTTTTTAATTGTCAATAATTGTGGATTGACAGGTGGTGTAAATTCTTCCATATCAGTTTGAGTCGGAGAGTTAGTTGAATGAACTTCTTCATCAAGGAAATGAGTATGTGTAGAATAAACAGGTTTACTAATTTGAGAAGTTGAGGAATTATCAATTCCCTTTAATTTTGGATTGATTGTAGGACCTATGGTTGGATCGATATTAAGTTGACTATTTTTTCTAAATAGAGGGGTGGTAAATATTTCATCTTCAGTTTCTATTTCGCTAGGGATACTAGATGTACTATGTCTAGAGGAGTGACTACGGTTAAATTTAATATGAACAGAACCATCATTAAATTGTCTGATATCTTTAATATCTTGTTCTGAGGATTGTTGCTGATTATGTTTGTAATGTTCATTAACAGTAATCCATTCATCAGGTAAATCAATATCTTTCCATTCAATCATTTTAGGAATATTAATATGAGATTCATTATGACTACTACTTTGAATAAGTAAAGTTTTATCTTTAGGTGATTTATGCAGAGCATGAACATTTAAATTAGTTTGCATACATTTATAGTGAACACGATAAATTAAAGCAATATTATGTGTCTTAGCCATCATATTAGTGAATGAACCATGTAGTTGAATATTTAATGTTAAAGCATGTAAAATATTTGGATCACTTAAACTGAGCGTAAAATCAGGAAAACAATTAAAATGTACTGGACCTTTATGAAGACCAGTTTCCATCATTCCCATTAAACTATCATTATAATTAAGAAAACGAGCATCTCTTAAGCATAATAAAACATAAGTATTTTTTCCAACAGGTGTAAGTGGATTAAGACCAACTTGAATTAGACCAATGTGAATAAAATTGTAACCATTATCTTTGTGTCTTTTAATTAATTTGGTATCAAATAACTGACAAGTTTCTCGAGGTTTTTCTAAAGCATAAACTTGTTCAATTGTTTTAACATGTAATGCAACTTTAAAAACATTCTGTAGAAATGTTGTTCTATAAATTTCTTTGATTTGTAATTTTGGTATATTCCAATCTCTATTAAATTGATCATTTTGTATTTCAACATCTTCTTCATTAATGACTAATCCTTGATTAGGTATGGAGGGTAAAGTTGTTGACCTAGAACTGACTGATGAGTTACTTCTAAATAATCGACTCATTGTTCTTTCTAATTAATCAGTTTTACAGATATCTTAATACATACCCTATTCTTGTCAAGTTACCACAGACCAGAATGGTTTAGCACAGACCCTATCCTAAATGTCCACACTGCCTAACTCTAAGGACTTACTCTGGACAAGAAATGGAAGTGGGTGACTGAAACCAGGTGGATAACAGACTGATCTCGTGGGTGATTAAGATGGAACCGAAAACTAGATTAATTGAATAAACAATGGAAACGATTAATTGGAAGAAACTAAACAGTTAGAAACAGGATACAACATAACCGGGCTCTGATACCAAGACCGCGGAAGTAGCAACAAGAATGAAGAGCCCGGTTATGTTGAAATTAAAAACAAATTGATTAAGAAATTAAAATAAAGAATAAGAATATCTTTGGCTCAAATTGTTAAAAAGTTAGTTTTGCTTAAATAAATTAGAAAGAAACGTTGATTTTTTTAGTTTGTTAAACTTTTTTATTTAAAAAAAAAGGGGGGGTTATAGGTGATAATTTATTGTTCATCTAGAATTATTTTTAGATTAAATGAAAATACCATATTTAAATTTTAAATTTCTTACCTTTTTTTATTCAAATACTTTTATTTTGTAATAAATTTGTTTTTATTCTATTTAATATTTTATTAAATTAAAAATAATTTCAAAAAAATTATATATAAATTATTTATGCCATTATAAAAAGTAAATTTTTTTAATATCAACTTACTGGTAGTTTCAGAAGTGCTAAATAACTATACTTTTTTACTTTTTACAAAAATATGTATACAAAAATAGATATCTGATGTGACTCAAAAAAAAAATAATTAAGTATATTTAAATTAAGTGTATCTAAAAAAAACAAATAACTCCAAATCATTTTCAAAAAATGAAACCAAATAAAATTGAAAGCTGAGAAGTTGAAAGGCTGAGAAGTTGGGCCCATTGTAGACCAAAAAAATCTTCCTCAAAAAACGATTGTGAGGGATCGGCTGGGAAGTTGAAAGGCTGTGATCTTCAAGACCATCAAGTTGAAAGGCTGTGATCTTCAAGACCATCAAACTTCTTCTGCTCTTCCTCTGGTGTGCTTACTGTTGCAACCCACGGCTGAGGGATCAGCTCTTTGCTGAAGCATTTTTCCACAATCTGACTGGAAGAGGCTCTCACGGTACCTTTTCATTCTGCTTGTTGATTGTTCTTTGTTCATTGTAGAGTTTTTTGGTTTATCAACATGTACAATGAATATGCAATTTTGTTTTTTCATTCTGCTTGATATCTATTTCATTCTGCTTGTAGAGTTTGTATATTCATTGTTCACCATTCTGCTTGTTCACCACCTGAAGTCACACCTTTGATCATTGATGATATGTGTGGTGTTAGTGTAGTGAGGGATGAACCCTCTGCTTGTTGTTTTGCTTTTGTGAACTCCTGTTTATTACTTTCCTTTAAATCAAAATAAATAAATAAATAAATAAACTTCACAATTTGTCTCCGTCATCAACATATAGGATTTGTCTCTGTCATCAACATATAGGAAAACCATGAATAAACACCAAAAAAATATATATTTGTGAATTTTATAAAATTATTTTCATCCCCAAAAAAAAAAAAATATATATATATATATGTATAAATAATGAGTTTTAATGAAATGTTATCAAAGCATTACAGACATATTGGAGAAATGTTATCAATGTAAGAAGAATGGAAATGATAATTTATATATTTATAGAAACACATTGAAGATGTTTAATGAAAATTTCAAGATATTAATATAAGTCTGATGCTCTGTTTTTCATTTTTGGCTGAAGAAGTCATAGTTTTGTTTCATGCTCTGTTTTTCTTTTTCTTTTGGCTGGAGAAGCCAGCGGTTTGTTTATAATTTGTTTTAAGTCATGATTTTTGTTTTGTTTATATATATATATATATATGTAATCGGCATATATATACTATCCTCTGTTTTGTTTTAAGTTAGCGGTTTGGTTTGTTTTGTTTATAATATGTGATGCTCTGTTTTGTTTTAAGTTATTCTCTCATAATTTTATATATATTATATATATATATATATTATCGGCATAGAATATATAATTTTTTATATATAAAAATATTTTTATATATATTTTAAATGCACATATGCTTAATATATATATTTTTTATATATATATTATTTAAAGAGATTTAATCTGTTAGATTTTTTATTTCAGATTTTTTTATTATTTTAAATTTTTTAATCTGTCAAATCTTTTTATTTCAAATTATTTGTATATCAGATTTTTTTTATAGAGGTTTAATCTGTCAGATTTTTTTAAAGAGGTTTAATTGTTAAGTAAAGATGTTTAATATTTTACATTTTTTATTTTTATTTTAAATGCATTATTATTACTAACTAAATTAGAATTACAATATTTATTAATTGAAAACTGTTATTACTAACTAAATTAAAGTCTACATATCATTATTATTACTAACTAAATTAGAGTCTACATATCAAAATTTTGATTAAAATGTGATAAATTAAGGCTAAAAGAGGCAAAAAATACATAAAATTGAGTTTTAGATGGATTGCTAATGATTTTTGAAATTTCACAGCCGCGACGCCCGATACCCGATACGTATCGGTCGATACTACCGATACCGATACTCCGCGATCGATACCGTTACGTTACCCCATACCGCGATTTAGAACTATGGTTCCAGGATGAGATCACCCACTATCATAATCAAGAACAATTTAGACTGCATAATTCAAACTGACCTAAAAAAGAAAAAGACTACATAATTCAATGGCCTATATATACACACTTCTTGAAAAAAGAAACAGGTGTTATTTATTTAAAGTTTAATAGAGGAAATTCATAGAAATCACATTATGGGTGTGACTTTTTTTCTTTAAAGAATGACAAAAATAACAAAAATCACTAACTTAAGGAAGACAAAATTTGAGAACAACCAACCAACCTTAAACACACAACATTAGCAAACAGGTCATGAATTAAGTAGTGACTTGAAAGCAATTTCCGTGTTCGTATTAATGCTAATAGTCCTAAAAATTTAAGCTTTTAGCACAGCAAATAAGGGTATAGAAAATTTCATATAGCCACAATCCAAAACAACCAAACTGTTACATTCCACAAACCAACTTGGTAAAAGCATTTAAACATCAAACAGTAAATTAATTGAACCAAATTGCGCATAGTGAGAGCAGAGCACTAAGTTAACAAAGGACAAAGTAGCTAGCTAATGACTACATAATAAAAAATGATGAAAAAATATAGAGAAAAATTAGAAAATTACCATGGAAGACGACAAAAGGTAGAGAACATGTGGTTGTTAGTGTACAAGTCAAAGTGAAGATAAATAATTCCATGGCTTGGTTTGAACTTAGAGTTACTAAAGAACATATCAAGTGTGATGCTGTTACATGATAAGTTAAGTAGTGTGTACAAAGATCTCTCCTAAAAACTTAATGGATGGATAGAGGAAAGAATTAGTAACTCTAAGTTCACCTTCTCTTTAAAACGAAGGCAATAAAAATAAGAAAATAGAAGTAATGAAAGGAAGAACAAATAATATTGTGCCTGATTATCTTCTTTTCCAATTATATCGTTATTAGAGAAATCTGAAGCCACAGTTACACACCATAATCAATATTGCCTCTATAAACAGTCCAATCAACTAAGATTCTTTTTATTTCTTCAAAAATAACTCGTTTCCTAAATGAACAAATTTTCTTTTATTCCTTTTAATGTACTAATTGTAACGCCCTCAAAATAATACATAAAACCCATCACTTTAGACATGCATTGATATAGAAGAAACTAACCATTTATATTCATCAAAGTAGTTCTTACAACAGTATTACATGTTAACAACAAAAGCAAATGCCCTATGGGCTTACAGCTTTCCAAGTCAACACTTGGTTACACAAAAGAAGAGTACTAACTCTATACAAAATAAGCCCTTGGCTTGATATACATGTAATACAAACAAAATAAACAAAAAAAAGAGTCTTCAACTCTCATCATCATCCAAACTATGTCCTTGGAGGTGGCATGCTACCTGTATCTGAAAATAGTGTCCTATATAGGGTGAGCCAACGCCCAGTAGAGATATGCTAAACACAGTATGAGCAGTAACTAAGACATTAGCAATTGTTAAATGTTTAATTCCCATAACTCAATTCATAACTCATTTCCATTACATTACCACTATGTCCATGTTTTATTTCATTTTCCATTTCTTATCAATTTCACAATTTACATCAACGGCTCAGAACCTGGCCAACCGCTTATATGAGACAGTGACCCATGAGAAGATACATGTGCCCCTTTTATTAGTACACAT
The DNA here is from genome assembly GCA_022316695.1 of Camellia oleifera. Taxonomy (NCBI): domain Eukaryota; kingdom Viridiplantae; phylum Streptophyta; class Magnoliopsida; order Ericales; family Theaceae; genus Camellia; species Camellia oleifera. The sequence goes on along the minus strand of CM039308.1, from coordinate 92,443,866 downwards.
AGGACAAATATTTAGCACATAAATCATACAACCTAGATTGATCTTATAAGAACATGATGTCATACTGGTTCAGGAATTTTTTCAAACATTTGGTACCTATATATATATTGCCAAAGCAGAAAGTTAAAAATAATTTTATAGCACAAATCCAATTAAACAAATAAATAGAACAAATCCAAGTTCAACCAACATAAGAATTCCATATATAGATAATTGTAAACATAATCCGTGCATAGCACGGGTTACTACTAGTTCACATATATAGATAATTGTAAACATAATCCGTGCATAGTACGGGTGATATGCTAGTTGATCAGTAATGGGAAATGAAACTCTCTAAATTTGTGGCAAATTTTTATCAAGGTATTTTGTAGATTTAGAGAGAACTAGTCATGAGTCAAGTGAAAGCTAATTTGATATACTTTGATCAAGGTATTTGGACAACAGTAGCTGCTCTCAGTGGTCTGGTACATAATATGTTAGGATGTCTGGTTCATAATCTGTTCTATTTTGGCCAAATTCAAACAATTTGAAAATACATTAGTCTACATTGTACTTTGCAACTTTACTACTTAAATATGTTCCATCTCAATCTATGTTATATACTTGGAGAACTAAGGAAAGATTAGAGATAGACTACGTCATATGATTTTCTTTGTATGATACACATTGTGCATTCCTAAATGGAATAGGTTAATAGTACACATGATGCGTTTTATGACATAAACAAATTAAAAAAAACTTGATCTTTCATTTGTGATCAGACATGGACAAGAGTTGGATTGCATTGGGTAAGACACCTGATGGAAGAATGAGTCAGCCATTTATTGATGGGGTGACATCATTTATCAAATTTGCAATGGCAGTTGTTGACCAAGAACGTAAAATTCCGTGCCCATGTTTGAACTGTGTGAACTATTATTCCCAAAATCTTCGAAATGTGCAAATTCATTTGCTTCAATATGGGATTATGCAAACGTACACTATTTGGCATGAGCACGGGGAACCACGTGTATCAAATGAGGCTCATCATGAAATGGCAATTGATGAAGATGAGGTTTTAGGTGGTATTGATGCCTTAGTGGAAGATCGAATAAGAGGAGAACCCAACGATGCACCCTAGAATAAGGAAGTACAAACGTTTGATAAACTATTGAATGATGCCAAACGTGAGGTGTACTTAGGTTGCACAAACTACACTTTGTTGAAGTTTGTCATCGAGCTGCTTAATATGAAGGTAACAAACCACTGGAGCAATAAGTCGGTTAACACACTATTGGAGTTTTTAACAAAACTTTTACCAAAAGATAATTTGGTTCCAAAGTCATTTTATGAAGCTAAGAAAATACTTCGTGATTTGGGCTTGTCATATGAGTTAATTGATGCTTGTATAAATGATTGTGTACTCTTTTGGAAGGAAAATGCAAGGTTAGATAAATGTCCAAAATGTAAGGCATCCAGATACAAGATCAATCGTGGCAGGGGTAAGAAGATTTCCCATAAGGTGTTGCGGTACTTCCCATTAACACCACGGTTGAAAAGATTGTACATGTCAAGAAAGACTGCTGAGGACATAAGATGGCACAAGGAGAAACGTATAGATGACGGAGTATTGAGACATCTCGCAGATAATGATGAATGGAAGGAATTTGATGTGCAACATCCTCAGTTTGCCTTGGAGCCTCGAAATGTGAGGCTAGGGTTGGCTGTTGATGGGTTCAATCCTTTCGGGAACATGAGCAACTCGTATAGTTTATGGCCTATAGTACTCATTCCTTATAACTTGCCACCTTGGTTGGTTATGAAAGATCCCTTTCTTATGATGTCACTACTTATTCCTGGAGAATCATAACCAGGGATCGATATTGATGTCTACATGAGACCTCTGGTGGATGAGTTGAATGAGTTGTGGGAAAATGGTGCATTACGATGCCGTAATTGGTGAGTCTTTCCAGATGCGTGCGGCTTTGCGTGCGGCTTGCCTCAAAACCACCCCGAAAGGCGAAAGAGTAAGGCTTACAATGGTAAGCATGAGAAGCGAAAGAGATCTTTAAAGTTACCAGTGGACAAGATATTAGAGCAATTGGATAGAGTGACATGTGTCACATATGAGAAGCATCCAAGAAATAAGAAAAGACTCCGTCAGGCACCAAATTGGACAAAGGTAAGCATTTTGTATGAGTTACCATACTGGAAGAAACGGAAGCTTCGACACAACATTGATGTTATGCACGTCGAGAAGAATTTTAGTGAAAATACCTTTGGAACTATGTTAGGCATTGATGGAAAGAACAAAGACATCGACAAAGCACGGATGGACTTGGAAGATATGGGTATAAGGAAAGAGTTGTTAACACGTCGTCTTGATGGAACTTATGTCAAACCTAGGGCAATCTTTTCATTGACCCCTGAAGAGAGGGAGGGTTTCTTCGAATTCTTGAAATCAGTGAAGTATCCGGATGGCTATGCTGCAAACATATCAAGATCAGTGAATGTGAGAAATGGTAAATTAACAGGCTTGAAAAGTCATGACTGCCATGTACTCATACAACGGATTCTTCCAATTGGGATGCGTGGATACATAGACAAAGAGATTAGTAAAACACTATTTGAGTTAGGTAGCCTTTTCCAGGATTTGTGCTCAAGGACACTGCGCCATAATGAACTTGAGAAATTAGAGGAACGCGTAGTACACATATTATGCAAGCTTGAAAAGATCTTTCCTCCAGCCTTCTTTGATGTGATGGTTCACTTGGCCGTTCACTTGCCGCGTGAGGCTATTCTTGGAGGACCGGTGCAATATCGATGAATGTACCGGATTGAAAGGTAATTGTTAAATTGAAAGGTTCGTAATTATATGTTGCATGTGTAACCTTGCTCTTAACTAATTCTCTTTTCAAGGTTTCTCGGAGCTTTAAAAAAGTTTGTTACAAACCGAGCTTGACCAGAAGGTTCAATCGCAGAGGCTTACATTGTCAAAGAGTGCATTACTTTTTGTTCAATGTATGTTGATGGGATCGAAACAGTGCATAATCGACCCGAACGAAATCAAGATCATGGCGAACGTCGCAAAGGGTTAATTGTATTCACAGAAACTGCCCGTCCTATTGGCCTAATCACAAGGGATGCTGATATGTCACAAGAATATCGTGATATGGCTCATTGGTTCTTGTTGAACAATAGCCCCGAGATAGAGAAGTATCTAGAGTATGTTTTTCATTTAAATATGTGTATTCTTAGCTTTGTTAATGTAGTTAGCAGTGCATAATAATCACATTCTTTTGAGTAGGATACACAAAAATCTATTACGGACTCCATCTGACCAAGGCATAACCCGTATACAACAACAAGAGTTTCCCAAGTGGTTCAAAGAGCGGGTAAGGCATTTTCAATTTTAAGACATGATTAAAAATTTGCATAAGATTTGATCATTTATTAATTTATTTTTACTATCTTAATGTGCGTTATATGTGAATGTAGATAAATATATTGAGAGAAGAAAAGTCACCAGAAGCAACCAATGATTTATGGTCGTTAGCAAATGGCCCAAATTTGCTAGTAAAAGAGTACTCAGGTTGCATAATCAATGGCGTACGGTTTCGTACAAGAGAAGTAGACAATCGCCGTAAGAGTCAGAATAGTGGTGTGCTTACGGAAGGGGATCATGAGGGAGTGACGCATGAATTTTATGGTCACTTGTGCAATGTTTGGGAATTGGAGTACATGTGTCATAACAAAGTTGTATTGTTCCAGTGTGAATGGTACAACACAGGAAACACAGGTCGAAGTAGAACATTGCGAACCGATGATTATTGCATAAGTATTGATGTTACAAGTCGGTGGTATCAACACGACCCTTTCATCTTGCCTAGCCAGGCTAAGCAAGTCTTTTACCTAAATGATACCAAATGGGGACAACCTTGGCAAGTCGTTCAACGAGTGCAACATAGGGGTGTCTTTGATGTACCAGAGGTAGGTGATGGAGAATCATTACATGAACCAGAAGAAAACGATGTGTTCCAACAAGAAAATATTACCGATGTTGTTCCAATTGACATCGGCCCTAATGTTCAATGTTATAGAGATGGTGTTGAAGCAGAAGTTGTTACAAGGGTTAGGTCATCTGATGAAACAATGATAGAGAATAGAGCTAACAAACAAAATGAAGAGTGTGACGAACCTGATGTGGATTACGATATGGATCTTGATGTAGACTAGGATTTGTAGTTATTTTGCACTTTCTATATGAACATTGTTCTTAATTAATGTAGTTGAATTTCAGTTGTGGGGTTCATCCACTGTTATGTAGGTTTTTCATTGATTGGTCATATTGTGTGTCTGATGGCTTTGTAATTAATTTGTTCTATGATAAGTAAATGGTAAAAAAAAAATCATCCATATCACTCTAGCCATATTTCAATGATTTAGAGCCTATATGACATATCCACTTGTTGAGATTGTTGTTGCTTTATGCTTTATGTATAGAAATATATAATTATCTTTTCTTTACATCTAATGTTCAATTATGCATATCCACCAAAAAAATGTTCAATTATGCTTTATAGTTGGGCAAAATGGACGCTACAAAAAAGCAATTGACCAAACCAAGTACCGCAACTAAGAAGGTAACGAACTATGAGAAACAAAGAATGAAGAATATTAATAAAAACCGTGAGAGAATGAATGCTCTAGGAGTGAAGAATATAACAACTTGTTTGAAGGCTACGGTTCAACATAAGAAATTGAGGAAGGAAAAACAAATACCAATTGAGGAAAATGACGTTGATTATCGACCGTCAAAGGCTGAAGATGGCAGTGACACTGAATCCTATGATTCGTTTGAGCATGAGGTACTATACATTTATGCATTGTGAAATATATTCTTTCTTGTAACTTTCAATTCATACACACATAAACATGTATATCTTTGTACATATATTCATATTTTATTATGTTATTCAGCTGTTAGAGATACCATCGAGAGCCCGTTCACAATCTCATCATGAGGCATTGACCCACGCATTAGAAGAGGGGGATACCTCTTCACGTCCTGAGGTGACTAGCAATCCGCCACCACCTCTCAATGTGGAGACTCAACTTGAGGTGATTATTGGTAATACTATTGGTAAGACACACTCTTTATTTACATTGATTTGAGATCTTAATTAAATTTGTTCACATACTATTTCAATATTATGGCTTCACAATATTAGTTGCTAAGCGTGCTCGTGGCTCGACTCGAGGCAAAGAGGTTCAAGGCCTTGTTGATAGAGATGGAAAGCTTAGCGTGCCTATCCCTCCAGAATTTTGTGCACCGGTAGGGGACTATGCCTCAAAACTGGCCTCAAAGATTGGTGTAGAAGTGCGAACTCGTTTACCAGATTCAAGTGTTCGTAGGTGGAAGTATATTGATGCCTCCGTTAAGGAGGTGATGTTTCAATGCTTGAATGTAAGTTCATTGTCTACTTATAGGAGATTTTACTCATTTTTATAATAGGTTAGAAATCTTAATTATTTATTGTAATTATTTTATTTTTTATAAGAATTATCTATGACTTATCTATTTTTTGCAGGATCAATTTGATTTACAAGGAGACCCTGTTGATATAGAGAAGGCAATGAACACAAAATTTGGTCGGAGATTGAGTAACCATACTTATAGGCTGCACAAACAATTCATGGAGCTGAAGGAGGCTAAAGGGGAGGAGTATGCAAGAAACCACCCACCGAAGAATGTCGATCCTACCAAGTGGATAGATCTTATTGATAAAAAGTGGAACACTAAAGAATTTCTAGTAACATTTTCATCTTTTTTATTATATTAGCGAAGAAAGAATTTGATTAGAATAGGGGGAGATTCTAAAACAACTAGAAAGAACACAATCAATTTGTTGTGAAATTCCATATGTATTCTTTTCCGTTTATCTTCTAGGCATGTAAGTGGAACATAATAAAAAACCAAATAAGTGGAAAAATGAGAAAGGGAAACTATTAAACATGGATTGGAAGGCTCGCATAATAGGAGATTAATTTATGGTTCCTTAAAGTGCATCTTTCACATCATAGAATAAAGAACTAAGATTTCAGTTTCTATGATTGTATTAATTTTCTGCTTGTTCTTGGGTTTGGTCTGAAGTTTCATGATAATGGTAAGCAACTAGCTAAGTAACTAATATAGGGTATTGAGACAGAACTTTAGATTTGATAGAGTTGCGGAAGAAAGAAAGGGTAATGAGTTTGGTATCAGTAATTGTTCCATATCTTGTGAAATGTAAATGGATTTTTTCACAATCTATCTTGCCCATGCTTATATGCCCCCTATTTATGAACGGTGTAAATTACTCGTTTTTCTTTTTTCACCCAGAAAAACCATCTTATGATGAAATCTCAATAAGTCCTCTAATCTATTTTTCACAGAATTGAATGAAACTAGTGAATAATTTGAAATATCTTTTAAGTTGAAATGATATATAGGAAAATGATAGAGAGGAACAATGCAATTTCTTTATTATCAACCATTAAATTTGTTTTACTAGTGATACATTTCATTGTTATATTGGTTCATTATTCCTTAAAGGAACAATCAAAAGCCAACATATTTGTCTTGCTAATGATACATTTCATTGTTATATTGGTCATTCTTCCTTATAGGAACAGTCAAAGGCCAACATCGCGAACAGAGAAAGGATGTATACAAAACATAGGTGTGGTTCTAGGTCAATACCTGTTAGAGTAGAAAAACTGGTACGTATCCTTGCACTTTCAGAATTATATTAGATTCTTAGCTTTATTTATTGAATATTTGGTCTATCGAATTAGGCACGAGAAAAGAAGATACTACCTGATCTAGCAGAGTTGTATAAGGAAACTCATTATAATGAGAAAACACATGAGTGGATCTCATCTCAAGCTCAGTGTAATTATGTGAGTATATATTGCAATTTTTATTAACAAAATTTTAGAATACTATTTGTTATAATCTTATTTAATTTTCTAATAATTATTTAATCTTTTTATATTTGATAGGAAAATATGATACAGACACAGGCTGATCACCTCTCACAGCCGGGATCAACCCCTTTGACTGCAGAAGAGCTATCAATCAAAGTCCTAAAGCCAAGGTCTGGCTATGTGAAGGGACTTGGCATGAGACCTTCATCCTCTATTAGGAGAGCCACTACCATATATACTGAAACAAATCATTATGTGAAGCGCCTTGAGATGCAAATAGAGACACAAAAGGAACAAATACAAATGCAGAACAATAAAATAGAAGATCTTGAAGAGGGTAAGAAGAAGCAAGGGGAGATAATGGCTGATGTTGTCAACTTTTTGAGGACCAAAGGATTCACTGGACACTTTGGAAGTGGAGGGGACTCATCCACAAGTGGACATACTTCTTGGTAAAGTATATTAACTTTAATATAACAAATTTTATAAAAGAATACATGTTTGAAGAATTAGGAAGTAATGGAAACATGCATATGACATCCAATTTGTACAGGTACACATGATGTATAAATTGTGAATTAGTCTAAAAGATATATTTTTTTCTCTATACTTAAAGCTTGAAAAAAGGCCGTCGAAATGCTAAATTATCACACAATTACAGATTTGTACAAGAACCAATAGAAACACCTGATGAGGGACCAATATAAGTTGTATGAACTTACGACACATTAATGGGATGCACCATTTGTGAATTAGCCTTAAAATTAATTTTTTGTTCTCATAATCTAAAAAAAAGTCTGTTACAAGGATAAATTGTATAATTGATCTAATTGTAAATTGATGAGTTACTAATGTTTTTAATCTTGTGTATAATTGATTAATTACTAAAATTTTTAATTTATTTTTTTTGCAGATTGGATTGGGATGGCATTTTTGATGTGCAACAATGATGTAATTTGTTTGAATGTTCATTTTTGTTTGATAAGGATACACATACTTTTTGGAGTTACACTGGTTATTGTTGGATTTTTGGTGGAATTGAACAAGTTATAACTTTTGGATATTTTGTGGATATTTCACTATTTTATTATATCAGGATGAAATTATTTGTAATGATGAATGGATATTTTCATTTTGTTAATTTATAAATGTGTTGATAACAGGTTAGGTTAAGTTGTGATGGAATTGTTATATTCAACAGGTTTTAACATGAACAGGGTCATATTTGTTGAACTAAAATTTAGATTTTGATAAAATAGGTATATAATGTGGAAAAAAATATTATGAAATTATTAACAAAATTTTCCATCCCTAAAGAAGGTTCTTTTGTCTCTTATTGGCTTAGGAGGATGATTAATTTTGTCATAAATTCTTTATTTCGTCGCTAAATGAATTTGTCATGACAAAAAATATTGTCACATTTTGTCACTATTACCCTCAATGTGTGACGAATTTTTTTTGACATTATTTCATCATTTTTAATGATGAATTTGTTTTTATCTCTATTGGTAGCTTCTTTGACAAAAAATTTTCGTCTTCGTTTATATTAAACGTGACAAAATTATTTTGTCTCAATTTCTTATATTTATGACAAAATACTTTTGTCTCTAATTTCTCCTTTAATGACAAAATATTTTGTCGCTAATTACTTATAAGTATATTTCCAACAGAGTGTATTGGAGACAAAAAAAATTTGTCACAAATTTATCATTTTTAATGATGAATTTGTTTTTGTCTCTATTGGTAGCTTCTTTGACAAATTTTTTTTGTCTTCGTTTATATTAAACGTGACAAAATTATTTCGTCTCTATTTCTTATATTTATGACAAAATACTTTTGTCTCAAATTTTTTCTTTAATGACAAAATATTTTGTCGCTAATTACTTGCAAGTATGTTCCCAACAGAGTGTATTGGAGACAAAAAAATTCGTCACAAATTTATCATTTTTAATGATGAATTTGTTTTTGTCTCTATTGGTAGCTTCTTTAACAAAAAAATTTCGTCTTCGTTTATATTAAACGTGACAAAATTATTTCGTCTCTATTTCTTATATTTATGACGAAATACTTTTGTCTCTAATTTCTTCTTTAATGACAAAATATTTTGTCGCTAATTACTTACAAGTATGTTCCCAACAAAATGCATTGGAGACAAAAAAATTCGTCACAAATTTATCATTTTCAATGACGAATTTTTTTTTTCGTCTCTAAGACCCTTTAGCGATGACCCTTTGGAGACAAAACGGGTGACGAAAAATGTTCGTCATAATTAGTTTGGGTGACGAAATATATACATTTTGGGACAAATTTGTTTCGTCTTTAAATCCCAAATTTGTTGTAGTGATATATACTCAGTAAATTCTCAGTAAATTATTCAGTAAATTCTCGGTAAATTTCTTAGTAAATTCTCAGAAAATTCCACAATATATTCATAGTAAATTACTCAGTAAACTCCCAATAAATTACTCAATAAATTCTCAGTAGATTTCTTAGTAAATTCCTCAGCAAATTGTCAATAAATTACTCAATAAATTCTCAGTAAAATCTTAACAAATTCTCAATAAATTACTCAGTAAATTATTCAATAAATTACTCAATAAATTATGGGTAACTTTTCAATAAATTTTGATAAAATTACTCAGTAAATTTTCAGTATATATTCTTAGTAAATTACTCACTAAATTCTCAGTAAATTACTTGGTAGATTCTTGGTAAATTCTATGTAAATTTTTAATAAATTACTTAGTATATTCTATGTAAGTTTCTTAGTAAATTCTCAATAAATTCTAAGCAAATTCTTCGTAAGCACTCTTCAAATTACTCTGTAAAATCTCAGTAAATTACTCAGAAAATTCTCAACAAATTCTTAGTAAATTACTCAGTAATTCTTAATAAATTACTTAGTAAATTCTCAATCAACTCTCAATAAATTGTTCAGTAAATTACTCTATAAATTTTCAATAAATTCTCGGTAAATTTCTCAATAAATTCATAAGTAAATTTTCAGCAAATTAGTCAAAAAATTCTCAGAAAATTCCACAACAACTTCTCAATAAATTACTCAAAAAATTCTCAGTAAATTATCAGTAAATTACTCAATAAATTCATAGGAAATTCTTAGTAAATTCTCATTAATTCTCAGTAAATTGTTAGTAATTTCCCAATTAATTACCCAGTAAATTCTTAGCAAATTACTTAGTAAATTATTTGTAAATTCTAAGTAATTTACTCTGTAAATTCTCAATAATTTACTCAGTAAATTCACAGCAAATTCTTAGTAAATTATTAAGTAAATTCTAATTAGTTACTCAGTAATTTCTCAGTAAATTCTCACTTAATAACTCAGTAAATTTTCAGTAGGTTTCTTAGTAAATTCCTCAGTAAATTACTCAGTGGCTTCTAAGTAAATTTCTAGTAAATTACTTAGTAAAATCTTAGCAAATTACTCAGTAAATTATTCAGTAAATTCTCAGTAAATTATTTAGTAAATTCTTAGTAAATTGTCAATAAATTCCCAATAAATTACTTAGTAAATTACTCAGCAAATTAATTAGTAAATTACTCAGTAAATTATCAGGAAATTCTCAGTAATACTCCGTAAATTCTCAGTAAATTACTCAGGAAGTTTCTTAGTAAATTCCGCAATAAATTCTCAGAAAATTCTGAGTCAATTACTTAGTAAATTTCTCAGTGATTTTTCAGTAAATTGCTCGATAAATTTTTAAAAAATTCTTAATAAATTCGCAGAAAAATTCAAAATAATTATGAGTAAATTCTCATTAAATTCTCAAAAAAATCTTTGTATATTACTCAACAAATACTTAGTAAATTCTCAGTAAATTATTAAGTAAATTCTCATGAAATTACTCAATAAATTTTTCAATCAATTCGTTAGTAAATTCTCATTAAATTGCTCAGTAAAGTCCCAGTAAATTACTCAGAAAATTTTCAGTAAATTCTTTGTAAATTACTCAAAAAATTCTTAGTAAATTACTCAGTAAGTTTTCAGTAAATTCTTAGTAAATTACTACGTAAATTCTCAGTGATTATCTATCAGTTCTCAGTCAACTCTCATTAAATTATCAGCAAATTTTCAGTAAATTACTCAATCAATTCCAAGTAAATTACTCAATAAATTCTCAGTAAATTACTTAGTAAAATCTTAGGTAAATTCTCAAGAAATTTTTAGTAAATTCCTCAATAAATTTCTCAGTAAATTCTCAGTAAATTACTAAGTAAATCCTCAGTAAATTACTCAGTAAATTCGCTTAAAATTCCACAATATATTCTCAGTAAATTCTCAATAAATTTCTTGATAAATTTCTAGTAAATTCTCAGTAAATTATTAGTAAATTACTCAGTAATTTCTCAAAAAATTACTAAGTAAATTCTCAATAATTCTTAGTAAATTATTAGTAAATTACTTAGTAAATTCTCAATTAATTACCCAGTAAATTCTTAGTAAATTACTTAGAAAATTTCATTGTAAATTACTCAGTAAATTCTCAGTAAATTACTTAATAAATTCTCGTTAAATGGCTTAGTAAATTCTCAGCAAATTCTCAGTAAATTAATCAGTAAATTCTCGATTAATTAGTTAGAAAATTCTTAGTAAATTACTCTGTAATTCTTGATAAATTATCAGTAAATTCTCACTTAATTACTCAATAAATTATTCAGTAAATTCCCAATAGGTTTCTTACTAAATTCATCAGTAAATTACTCTGTAAATTGTCTGTAAATTCTCAATAAATTACTCAAGAAAATCTTAGCAAATCACTCAGTAAATTCCTCAATAAATTCTTAGTAAATTACCAGTAAATTACTCAGTAAGTTCTCAGTAAATTATTCAGTAAATTCTCAGTAAATTCTTAATAATTTTTTATTAAATTACTCAGTAAATTGTTGGTAAATTCATTGTAAATTACTTAATAAATTACTCAGTAAATTTTCAATAAGTTTCTTAGTAAATTCCTCAGTAAATTCTTATTAATTCATCAGTAAATTACTAAGTAAATTCTCAGTATATTACTCAGTAAATTCTCAATAAATTCTTACTAAATTACTCAGTAAATTATTTTGTAAATTCTCAGTAAATTCTCAATAAATTCTTAGTAAATTACTCAATAAATTTTTTGTAAATTACTTAGTAAATTCCCAATAAATTCTGAATAAATTAGTTAGTAGATTCACAGTAAATTACTTAGTAAATTCTCAGTAAATTACTGGGTAAATCCTCTGTAAATTCTATGTAAATTCCTAAGTAAATTACTCAATAGATTTCTCAGTAAATTCTCGAAAAATTCCACAATATATACTCATTAAATTCTCAGTAAATTGTTTAGTAAATTCTCAGTAAATTTCTAAGTAAATTCCATAGTAAATTCTTAGTAATTACTCAGTAAATTCTCAGCGAATTCTTAATAAATTCTCAGCAAATTACTCAGCAAATTTCTCCGTAAATTCTTAGTAAATTACTCAGTGAATTCCTAGTAAATTCTCAATAAATTACTCAATAAATTAACAGTAAATTCTCAGCAAATTTTTAGTAAACTCTTAGTAAATTACTCAGTAAATTCTTAGTAAATTCTCAATAAATTCTTATTAAATTATTCTATAAATTCACAGTAAATTCTTAGTAAATTCTCAGTAAATTGTTTGTAAATTACTCAATAGATTCTTAGAAAATTACTGAGTAAATTACTCAATAAATTCACAGTAATTTCTTAGTAAATTCCTAGTAAAATCTTGTTAAATTCTCAGTAAATTCTCCTTTAATCACTCGATAAATTCTCAATTAATTACTCTATAAATTCTCAGCGAATTCTCAGTAAATTACTCAGCAAATTTTCAATTAATTACCAGTAAAGTCTCAGTAAACTCTCTATAGATTTTTAAATAAATCCTAAGAAAATTCTTAGAAAATTGCTCAGTAAATTCTCATTAAATTACTCAGTAAAATCTTAGCAAATTACTAAATAAATTCTCAATAAATTCTTTGTAAATTACTTAGTTAATTCTCATTAAATTCTTTATAAATTACTTAGCAAATTACTTAGTAAATTCTCAGTAAATTACTTGGTAAATTCTCAGTAAATTTTGAGTAAATTACTTAGTTAATTTTAAGTAAATTAGTCAGAAAATCTTCTATTAGTTTCGTAGTAAATCCATCAGTAAATTCTTAGAAATTTCTTTATAAATACTCAGTAAATTATCAGCAAATTACTTAATAAATTTCTCAGTAAATTTTCAATAAATTCCCAATAAATTACTCAGTAAATTCTCAATAAATTCTTAGTAAATTACTCTGTAAATTCTCAGCAAATTACTCTTTAAATTTTCAGTAAATTACTTGGTAAATTCCCATTAAATTCTTGGTAAATTACTCAGTAAATTCTCAGTCAATTCTAAGTAAATTATCAGTAAATTACTCGGTAAATTTCTCAGCAAATTCTTAGTAAATTACTTAATAAATTTCATAATAATTTCTCAATAAATTCTCAGAATATTCTACAATATATACTCCGTAAATGCTCGGTAAATTTGTCAGTGAATTCTTAGTCTTTACTCAGTAAATTGCTCAACAAATTTCTCAGAGAATTCTCAGAAATTCCATAACCTATTCTCAGTAAATTACTCAATAAACTTCTCGTAAATTACTCAGTAAATTCTTAGTTGGTTTCTTAGCAAATTTCTCAGCAAATTCTTAGTAAATTACTAGGTCAATTCTCAATAGATTTTTAAGTAAATGCTCAGTAAATTACTCAGTAAAATCTTAGCAAATTACTCAATAAATTATCTGTAAATTTCTCAATAAATTCTCAACAAATTACTCAATGAATTCACATTAAATTATTTAGTAAATTCTCAGTAAATTACTGAGTAAATTCTCAGTAACTTATCAATAAATTCTGAGAAAATTACTATGTAAGTCTCATAGTAAATTCTTCAAAAAATTCTCCATAAATACTTAATAAATTCTTAGCAAATTACTCAATAAATTTCTCAGTAAATTCCCAGTAAATTACTCATAAAATTCTCAGTAAATTCTCAATAAATTCTTAGTAAATTAATTAGTAAATTCTTAATAAATTACTTAATAAATTCTCAGTAAATTCTCAGTCAACTCTCAGCAAATTACTTAGTAAATTACTCGACAAATTCTCAGTAAATTCTCGGACAATTCTATGTAAATTTTCAGGAAATTCTTTGTAAATTATTCAATTAATTTCTTAGTAAATTCTGATAAAATTCCACAATATATACTAAGTAAATTACTCAGTAAATTCTCAGTAAATTATTTATTAAATTTCTTAGTGGATTCTCAGAAAATTCCACAATATATTCATAGTAAATTATTCAGTAAATTCTCATTAGGTTTCTTGGTAAATTCTTTAGCAAATTGTCAGTAAATTACTCAGTAAATTATTTAGTAAATTCTCAGTAAATTACTCAAAAAATTCTCAGTAACTTCCCAATAAATTCTGATAAAATTACTGAGTAAATTCTCAGTACATTCTTAGTAAATTACTCAATAAATTCTCAGTAAATTATCAGTAAATTACTTGGTAAATTCTTTGTAAATTTTCAATAAATTACTCAGTAAATTTTAAGTAAGTTCCTTGGTAAATTCTCATAAAATTCTCAACAAATTCTTAGTAAGTACTCATCGAATTAATCTGTAAATTCCTAGTAAATTTACTCAGAAAGTTCTCAATAAGTTCTTAATAAATTAATTTGTAAATTCTCAGAAAGTACTTCATAAATTCTCAGTAAATTTCTCAGTCAATTCTCAATCAACTCTCAGTAAATTGTTTAGTAAATTACTCAATAAATTTCTCAATAATTTCTCAGTATATTACTCAGTAATTAATGAGAAATTATCAGTAATTTCTTAGAAAATTATTGAGTAAATTCTTTGTAAATTCTCTATAATTCTCAATAAATTATTAGTGAATTACTCAGAAAATTCTCAATTAATTACCTAGTAAATTCATAGAAAATTACTCAGTAAATTCTCAGAAAATTTCACTGTAAATTACTCTATAAATTCTTAGTAAATTCTCATCAAATTGCTTAGTAAATTCTCAGTAATTTGCTCAATAAATTCTCAGTAAATTAGTCAGTAAATTCTCAATTAATTTCTCAAAAAATTCTTAATAAATTCTCAGTAAATTGTTATAGTGATCCCGGTTTTTCCCCATCATTTATTATATTTCGGACTCGGGTTCCGTAGTTGTATGTTGTTGTCTATGTCTTGTTTCTATCCTTTAATTCCTTGTATTTGAGTTTTGGGATGTGTTGGGCTAGTTTGGAACAGGTTGGTTGTGAGATGAAACAAATGGTTGCTGTCCAGGTTTTGCCTTCTTCACTCGAGCGAGCCTTGGGTATTTGTTTCTTCGCTCAAGCGAGCACTCTTGCGCTTGAACATGCGTTTGCATCTCTGAAAGACCTGAAGGTTGGTATTCTTCAGTCGAGCGAGCTTTCTTGCGCTCGAGCGAGCCCTATGTTTTGTGTTCCTTTGCTCGAGCGAGAACTCTTGCACTCGAGCGTGCGTCTGAGTGGTGGCAGACCTGAAGCTTCGCATTGTTCGCTCGAGTGACGCTTTTTGCGCTCGAGCGACAACTCTTGCGCTCGAGCGACAACTCATTCGCTCGAGTGAGCCCTGTAAATATCAGATCGCAGCAGCGTGATTTTATATCACTTTTTCATCTCCTTTTCACTCCAAATCCTAAATCCGGCGGCCTCTCTCTCTAAAATACCCCTTCTCTCTACAAATACACTTGATCTAAAGTGTCTCTACCCTACTTCCTTCATAAAAAGGGTAGAGCATCGCGTGGGCTATCTTTTGATCCAAAAAAGTTTGGATTTGGAGCATCTTGGGTTTTTCTCTTCTTCTTCTTTGAGCTTCTCCATTTGAGGTATGGATAAACTACTCTTTATTATGAGTTTTAACCTAAATGTTGGCCATTTGTATAAATGGTGGGATATGGGAGGTTTGGTAAAAGTTAGGGTTTTGAGTTTGAAATTATGAAAGAGGGATTTTCTATTTTTGGGCTCCATTGAGTATATGAGGTCTTGAAATGGGGTTATTTGTGTACAATTGATGAAATTTGGCCTTGGGTGCAATATTTGAGAAAGGAGGATTAATGCCCTAATTTGAATTGAATAAAGCATTTGTATAATTAAAGAAGTAAATCATGGAAATATGAAATTGATTTGGAAATGAAGGAATTGGGGGAAATTGTGATTAAGTGGTGTAGTTGGATTGATAAATCACTCACCCATGGAAAAGTTGATAAATTATTCTGTTCGATAAATTTATTTATCTATTTAGAAATAACTGTTTTGGGCTATCGGTAGAGAATAGACATGATTGTTGTATAAACTGCATGATGATTAGGTGAATTGAAACTAATCACTTGGTTGATGTCATTGAATATGACGGTTAGATATAAACATTGAATATGTGAATTGTTGGGTCATTGAATATGCCAACTTGTTTAATACATTGTATATGTATCCTTGTGTGGGAGGAGATAGGGGATGAACTCCATTGATAATTAAGTTGGCCGGAGTGTCCTGGGTGAAAGTCTCGAAATCTTATTTATTTGGGTGTTGGTTCCCTCAAACGTAGATCCGTAAAATGGCAAAGATATGGAAGTGTATGAATGATGTTTATGATTCAAGTGTTGAGGAATGAGGTGTAGTCTCATTTTGACTTGTTTATATGATAATGAATTATGTCAATGAATTGACTTGGGTAATAATTGGAAGTGAAGCATGGGTTAGAGAGAGAAGCTCTGACATCTCTCTAGAAAACACCTCTGTTTTCTAGGGTTCAATATCTCATTGATTGCCGATGTCTGGAGTTATTGCTAACCCTGGTAAGAGTGATGCGAGAGTTAATGCTTCTTGTATTTCTGAGGGTACATCAACACTTAAGGAGGGTTTCCTTTTGAGTGATTCAGTGTTAGCCAAAAGGGGTTCTAGTCTTGTAAACAACAAATTTCAGGTTCTGAGTGAGATATCAATGGATGTAACTAAATCGTCGTCGGTGAGTGAGAATAATACTGGTATTATGGATGTAAGTCAAAAGCAAGATGATCCTCGCGTTGAAACCCTAGATCTGCTGAGGTCTTCGAGTGAAGGGGTTATGGGGCCGATCGTCTCACCAGTTCGATCTGAACTTGTGGTAGGGGAAGGTCGTACTGGTCCTGATCCTAACGATGGCAATGGGGGTTTGCAGGGTAATGTTGATCGGGGGGATTCTGTGGTTGATCTGGTAGTGAAGGATGCTGTTCTTGAGTCATTGATAGTTCCAACAGTCGGCGTGGGTCAGATCCCTGAACCCTTCTCTGAGAAACTGAAAGATCCGATGCTACCTGTAGCGAGTGGTGAGCCTTCGACACCGATTGGAAACGCTATTAGCACGAGTTGGTCTGATATTGTGGAGGAAGAGTATAATAGCTTCTTAAATCTTCCAGACAGTGTGGTTGTAGCGCGAAATCGAGGGGAAAACAAGAACATCGTTGAATCAGTAGATCCAGAAAGGGCTTTTGTTGCTGATGTACAAATTCCGATTAGGGATTCCTCATCTTCCCAAGCCATTCGAGGGGGTGGCAGTTATCGTGGGGGGAGAGGAGGTCGGGGTGGTGCTGGTGGGAGTAGGTCCAACGAGCATGTGGGCCCAGATCAACGTTCTTGGGCAAATATTACTGCTGCCTCAACTCGTTCAAACATCAAACTCAGGTATATTCCTCCTACTACTGTTGAGGATAGTGTTGTTGTGAATATGCCTTCGAGAACCGAGCCGCTAGAGAAATGGGACTCTTGCCTTGTAGGTTATTTTGTTGATAAGGGAGTGGGTTACAACTATCTACGTAATAGTGCATTTGGGCTGTGGAAAGCTAAGGGGCTCAAGGAGGTTCTAACTAATGGGGATGGGTTCATGTTCTTCATTTTTGATTCCCCTGATTGTTGCAGTGAAGTTCTTGAAGGAGGCCCATGGTATATAGGTGGTTATCTCCTTATTTTGAAACAATGGAAAAGGATGATGAAATTAACCAAAGATAAATCAACCAAAATTCCTGTCTGGGTGAAATTCTTCAACATCCCTTTGGAATATTGGGATCCTGATGGTTTGAGTAGGATTGCCAGTGCTATTGGTAACCCTCTTTTCATGGATCAGCTTACGGCTAGGGGAAGTAGGGTAGCGTTTGCTAGAGTCTGTGTGGAAATTGAGGCCACCTCAAAACTGCCTACCTACTTTCAAATCAGGCATGATGATGAAGCTGTTCTAATCCGAGCTGAATATCAGGGACTGCCATCTAGGTGTCAACACTGTCAAATATTTGGACATAGTACTGAAAAGTGTGTGTCTAAACAAGTGGCTCAGTTGATTTCAATGCAGAAGACATCTGAGGAAAATGTCAATGCCCCGGAAGAAGGCTGGACAACTGTTCAAGCTAAGGGTAAGAGGAAGGTGGGTGAGCCTGAGTTGGAAACTATTCCAGAAGTGGATGTAGACCCAGTTCCAGTCCCAGTTTCTGTACCTCTGACTGCCGTGGTGGAAATCCCAGCCCCAAGTCCTGAACCTGTTACTACTGTGGTGGAATCTTCTGATCAATCTCTTGACACTCAGGGGACTTCGGCTGACAAGAGCTCATCCGGGGAAGAGCATAGTTCTGAAAACAGTGATGTGGATAGATTTCAAAAGAGGGTCTTCGAGATTGCAAAGCTAGTGGTTCCAGGTTCTGCTGAAGTGTTGGATGAAGTGATAAAGGAAGCTAAGGCTGAAAAGGTGCACCCAAGTACTGCTACTCCATCCCAGCAGGTGAAAAGTAAGTCCTCTGGCAAAGGTACTAGCAGCCAGAGGAAGAAGAAGAGGTAAACCAGTTTTAGTTGGTTGTGGTTTTTTTTTTTGTCACTCTCTCTTTTTGTGTCCCTATGAATGTAAAAATTGCTTCCTGGAATGTTAGAGGTCTGAATGATCCCTCTAAACAAAAAGAAGTAAAAAACTTTGTGATTAAAGAAAATATTCATGTCATGGGGATTTTGGAAACAAAAATAAAACAGTCTAATGAGAGCAGTATATGTGTTAAATGTTTTGGTCAATGGTCTATGCTCTCTAACTCACAACCAACTAAAACTGGTAGAGTCTGGGTGTGCTGGAATACTGATTTTTGTGATGTTCAAATGCTTTCAAAATCTAATCAGCATATTTTGTGTAAAGTGGTTGATCTGGCTTCTAATGAAATCTTTTTTGCAACTTTTGTCTATGCTGAAAATAAGCACACCCTGAGAAAGGTTTTTTTTGAATCTATGTATGATATCTCCCGTGTTAAATCCAAAGATCCATGTGTTTTTCTGGGTGATTTTAATGCTATTAGATACCAGCAGGAAAAAATTGGGGGGAATCCTAATTGGTCTAGTGAAAATGAGGAATTTAATACTTATGTAAATGCATCTGAGTTGGCTGACCTATCTTATGGTGGTTGCCAATTCACCTGGGCTAACAAAAGGAGTGAGGGGGCTTACATAGCTACTAAAATTGATAGAGTCCTGGTTAATGAGGTCTGGTTGGACAAATTTCCGGAGGCTACTGCCAATTTTCTTCCTTCTGGTATCTCTGACCACTCCCCTGCTGTAGTCAACATCAGTGCTACTAAGAGCTCCTTCAAGAAACCATTCAAATACTTTGATTTCTGGTCTCAACATCCAGATTTTCTGAGTACTGTTTCTAACACTTGGGGCCAGTATATCCGGGGTGTTCCTATGTTCAGGGTCTGTCAAAAACTTAGGCAACTTAAAGTTAGCCTTAAGCTTTTGAACAAGAAGGATTTTAGTGACATATCTACTCGTGTTCAAATTGCTAAGGCTAATTTGGATCTTATTCAATATAAGCTGGATAAAGATCCTGTTAATAATGGTTTGCAAGTTCAGGAGAGAGAGGATTTGAAAAAATACATTGAGCTTAGTAAATTAGAAGAAAGTCTTGCTCTTCAAAAATCCAGAGTGCAATGGCTTGGGCTTGGGGACAAAAATAGCAAATTCTTTTTTAGGTCTGTCAAGAGTAATATAAATAGAGGGAAAATCTTGAGTGTTGATATGGGTGATGGTACTAGGTCTACTAATAGTTCTGACATCCACACCTCTTTCATCAATTTTTATACCAATTTATTTGGTACTCCTTCTGTGGATCAGTATAATGGTTTTGAGAGAATCCAATCTTTGGTGCATAGAAAAGTTTCTCCTTCTCAATCTGCTTTGATGTCCAAGCCTGTTTCTGAGACTGAAATTAAGGAGGTTTTTTGGTCTTTAAAGGCCAACAAAGCCCCTGGCCCTGATGGGTATTCAGCTGGCTTCTTTAAAAGTTCTTGGGATATTGTTGGTAAGGAGGTCATGTTAGCCATCAAGTCTTTCTTTGACACTGGTAAACTTCTTTCTGAGGTCAATAGCACTATCATTGCTCTCATTCCTAAAGTTCCTAATCCTATGCATGTTGGTGACTATAGACCCATTTCTTGTTGTAACACCATCTACAAATGTATAGCTAAGATCATAGCTAATAGACTTAAATTGGCTCTCCCTGATCTGATTGATCCTGTGCAATCTGCTTTTGTCCAAGGTAGAAGGATCTCGGACAATATCTTCCTGTCCCAAGAGATTATGAGAGGTTATCATAGAAACTCTCTCACTCCTAAGTGTGCCATGAAAGTGGACATAATGAAGGCTTATGATACTGTGAGGTGGGACTTTATCATTGATATTCTTACAGCTATGGCTTTCCCTCCTTGCATGATTACCTGGATAAAGGCCTGTATCACAAGCCCTTCATTCTCGATCTGTATTAATGGGAGCCTTCAGGGGTATTTTAAAGGGGCTCGGGGGTTAAGACAAGGGGACCCTATGTCCCCGTATCTCTTTGTGCTGGCTATGGAGATCCTTGCTAGGATTTTGGCGGAGAAAGCTAGGAGTCCTTTGTTCAAATTCCACTGGAGATGTGAGAAAACCAAAATTGTCAATTTATGTTTTGCTGATGATCTGATGATCTTTTAGCAAAGGGGACCCTGGTACTGTTAATCTTATCATGCAGGGTTTGGAGGAATTTAGGAAGTTGTCGGGCCTCACTCCTAACCCTAGTAAGAGTAACATTTTTTTCTCGGGGTGTAGTAGAGAGCTTAGAGAGGATATCCTTCAAATTGCCAATTTCACTGAGGGCTCCCTCCCGGTGAGATATCTTGGTGTGCCTTTAATCACTACTAAGCTTAAAGCGTCTGATTGTCATATTCTTGTTGAGCGAATTACCCTGAGGATTAAAAGCTGGACCAATAAACTGCTCTCTTATGCTGGAAGAGCCCAACTCATCCAGTCTGTCCTTTTTTCAATGCAAGTCTATTGGTCCTCTCTTTTTATCCTCCCTAAGAAGATCATTAGAGACATTGAGAGTATTCTTAGATCCTTTCTTTGGTCTGGGGTTGAGCTGAAAAAACATAGTGCTAAGATTGCTTGGAAGTATATCTGCAGACATAAAAATGAAGGTGGTCTTGGTTTTAAGGACTTGGAAATCTGGAACAAGGCTGCTATAGCTAAACATGTCTGGTATTTATTCTCGGGAGGGGAGAGTTCTATGTGGTGCCAATGGGTTAAGTCTTACTTACTCAAAGGCAAAAGTTTCTGGTCCGTTAAGATTCCTAGTGATCCTTCTTGGGTTTGGAGGAAAATCTTGTCACTTAGGAACTTAATATATCCTCTCATCAAATTCAAGATTGGTAATGGTGAAAATGTGTTCCTTTGGTATGATAATTGGCATCCTCTTGGTTCGCTTTGGCATAGGTTTGGTCCTCGGATCCTTTATGATACTAATCTTCCTGACAGCTCTAGGGTTAGCTCTATAGTCTCTAATTGTTCTTGGAAGTGGCCTATTCCTAACTCTTGGGAGATTAAGGAGTGGATCTCTTCTACTCCTTCATCTCTCTTACCTTCCTCTGGCTCTTCTGACACTCCGGTGTGGAACTTGACTGCTGATGGCACTTTCTCTATCCAGTCTGCTTGGGACTGTTGGAGGGATAAGGGGCCCAAAGTCTCTTGGTCCAATCTTATATGGAGGCCCCCTTTAATCCCTAGGGTCAGTTTCATTGTTTGGTTGGCTATTAATGAGAGACTCAACACTGGTGATAGACTTCAAGCTTTTGGTCTTGTTCCTAATCCTTGCTGCCCCTTCTGTCAAGCCCCTGAGGAGAATCACTCTCATCTCTTTTTTAGGTGTGTTTTCTCTTCTAGGGTGTGGGGTGACATGCTTGCCAAGTGTAATGCTAATTGGCCCTCTTTGCCTTGGTTGGATACTGTTGAGTTTGCTACTAGATCTACCAGTGGTGTTTCCTTGAAAATGATGATTCTGAAGTTGTCTTTTCTTTGCACTGTCTACCACATTTGGATGGAGAGAAATAGTCGAATCTTTAGTAAGGTCCACAAACCTGAAGAGGTTGTTACTAACTCTATTATCCAAATGGTGAGGGGTAGGCTTCTTTCTATGGACAATATCAAATCTTCTGCAGGTGATAATTGGTTTTTGGAGAAATGGAACCTGCCTTACAAAATCATGCAGCAAACCTATGCTAGGGCAGATGGCAGTAGGATGAGTGCTGTGAGTTTACCTACAATGAGGGCCGAGTGATGGTGAGCATATACTGTGGGATTTCACTAATTGGGTGTTTTTTTTGTAGGTGTTTCTCACTTATCAGGTTATGATGAATCCTAAATCCAAGCTGCAGTGGTCGTATGGAGGGTTGAGTGTTGTGAGCAAGCAAACTATTTTGTGTCACAGTGGGTTGAGTGATGAGAGACAGTATATGTGTGTTGTTCTAACAATTATTATTATATATTATATATGTTTTGTGCAGGTTTATGGAGCTCTCAAATATTCTGGCTATATTGCTATCTTGAGAAATCATGTGAGATGTGGGCCAAGTGATGTGAGATTCTATATGGAGTGGAGTGTCAATTTCTATTGTGGGCCGAGTGTTGGGAGATCCTATACAGTGTGCCTGTTATTTCTTCTCCTCTATGATCTTCGGTACGGTGGTGGCAATTTATATGGTGGGTTGGTTCGTGTCTACGTAATGGTGCGGAGGTGTGTTGATTGCCTGCTTCGCAGCCTCATGATGTGGTTTATTGAGTATCTAAATCTTAGTGTTGAGGGATGGTGGCTGTTTGCTGCTCAGGTTCCGGTGGTTGTTGACAGTGTGTGTGTGTATCGAGGCGATGGCTGCTCCAAGCGCCTTGCTCGGTTACATGTGAGAGAAAATCAGTTGTCTTCTTTATTATTTTTACATAGTTTTAATGTGTTTCTCGCCTACCCCTACGGGCTGTGTAGGAGGATTTTTGTACAATTTGATATACCGTGTAATAGGTTTTTGAGTATCTTCGGAAATCTGGGCCTGGATGGGCTTAATCCTACGGTCAATTTGGGCCGTTATTTTTGTATGTTTTTAATTAGTACAGGTACCTATCCCTACGGGTTGTGTAGGGAAATTTGCTGTTGGGATGATGCTTGCTTTGGCTGCTGGATGTGTCACCTGTACAAAGTCCCTATCCATCATAGGATATGGCCTTTGTACAGCCCGATTATCTAGCTATCCATTATGCTCCCTTTTCAGTTGTAATTTTCTAGGCTTGCGTAAGTGGGTTGTTGTTTTTGTTTTTTGTTTTTTCTTGGGCTTCGGTGTCTCTGTGCCGAAGTTCTTAGTGTTTTTTTGTTAGGGCCTGGGGAATGCCCCTTGTAGTTTTGTAAATCTTTCTGTTTTATTTTATTTCTTATTCACCCAAAAAAAAAAATAATTGGAAGTGAATTGAAATACGGGTACTAATGTTGTTTGGTAATGGAAAAGGTTTAAGATGATTTATAAGTGTTAAACATTTATCGAATGCTAATGTTTTAGTTAATTCTCGTATAATGTTTAGCGTATCTCTACTGGGCTTTGGCTCACCCTACTTGGGACACCATTTTTCAGGTATAGGTGATATGCTGCCTCCAAGGTCTTAGCTTAGGAGGTTTAGAAGTTGAAGACTCCTTTTTGATGTTTGCTTTGTGTTAAATGTAAACTCAAGCTGAGGGCTTTAATTGTAATAGAGTTAGAACTCTTTTTTTGTTGTACCCTAGTGATAGCTTGGAAAGATGTAAGCCCGTAGGGCATGTACTTTGTTATTAGAAGTTAGAATTACATGCTATAGTTTCAGGATAAACATCAATGAAAATGTACTGCATGTGATATCTGTTGTAAAGAAGACTCTGATGAATGAAAATATAATATTTCTTCTATGATTATGAATTATAGGAATTGTATTTTGAGGGCATTATAACTTGGTATTAGAGCGTACCGGGTTCGAATACTTTGAGTACGTGGGAAGTGGTTAGTACCATAATGGGTTTGTCTCGCTTGTTAGAGACTTAAGTGTAATGTTATGTGCCTATGTGATAACATGTTTATGTAACTATATGGGTATGGGATTTAGTTTCTAGGATGTTGATCGGGTCTATGGATTTCTGGGAGTCCTGTTAGAAAGGCACTTGATCACTGCCGTTTCCAACTGGAACTCTAGCAACGCCACGAGATGGTCATTATCCGGAGATGAAATTCGTAAGTGCTAATGTGATTATGTGCTTATGTGGAGTGAATTACTGTTGTCCATTGTATTAGGACACGAGTGAAATAGCTTCGGCACATTTGTGAATGTGCTAATACCTTTGTTACCTTTATTAGGATGTCAGGACGAGGCCGTTGCGGTAGGCGTGGTAGGCCTAGGAGGCAGGAGATGCCTATACCGGATGAGATTCCGGCATAGGAGGAGGGTGTTGGTCAGGCCAAAGTGGTCGAGCTAGTGGGTCAACAGGCCATGGGTGCCTTAGCTCGTGAAATGGCTGGAGCATTGAGGGAATCTATGGACATTCTCCGGGCTAAGAATCAAGTCCAAGCCCAAGTAGCTGAGGTAGGGCCATCGTTTCTGAAGAGGGAGTTCTTCCGGTCGAATCTAGATGAATTTGTGGGTGACCCTAAGGAGCCACTGAAGGCTGATGAGTGGCTTAAGCAGATAGTGAAGACGTTTGAGATGCTTGGCATTGAAGGCGGGGGCTTGCAAGTGACCTTGGCGTCTTTCCAGCTGAAGGGAGACGCGGGTCAGTGGTGGAAGTATGCGTGGGGGTGCATTGGAGGGACCTGGGAGGCCTTTTCTGAAGCTTTCCAGGATAAGTATTTGCTAGCTACGGTGAGGGAAAAGTTGAAGGATCAGTTTTCTCAGCTTAAGCAGTTGAATACACCAGTGGTGGAGTTCGAAGCCAGTTTTACTAGCTTGTCTAGGTTTGCACCGGAGTTGGTGGCGACTGAGGAGCATAGGTGTTTGGAGTTCGAGAAGAAGTTGAAGATCGGACTTATGTTTCAAGTTGCCGGGTCCATGATTAGGGATTATGGGCGCCTCGTGGAGGCTGCAGCCCATCTTGAGACCATTATGCCTGTAGAGGAGGAGAGGATGAGGGGCTCTAGGAGGAGTCAGGATGGTCAGGGAGACGGTAAATTCTCGATAAATTTCT
Organism: Camellia oleifera; assembly: GCA_022316695.1. Classification (NCBI taxonomy): domain Eukaryota; kingdom Viridiplantae; phylum Streptophyta; class Magnoliopsida; order Ericales; family Theaceae; genus Camellia; species Camellia oleifera. The sequence goes on along the minus strand of CM039308.1, from coordinate 92,418,326 downwards.
CAGTAAATTCCTAAATAAATTCTCTGTAAATTCTAAGCAAATTTTTAGTAAATTGCTCAATAGATTTCTCAGTAAATTCTCAGAAAATCCCACAATATGTACTCGTTAAATTCTCAATAAATTACTTAGTAAATTCTCTTCGAATTCTTAATAAATTCTCAACAAATTACTCAATTAATTTCTTAGTAAATTATCAGTAAATTATCTAGTAAATTCTTAGTAAATTACTTAGTAAATTCTCAGTAAATTATTTAGTAAATTATTAGTAAATTAATCAGTAATTTCTCAAAAAATTGCTGAGTAAATTACCAAGTAAATTCTCAGTAAATTACTTAATAAATTTATAGTAAATTCTCAGTAAATTCCTTAGTAAATTCTCAGCAAATCCTTCAGTAAATTACTCATTAAATTTTTAGTAAATTCTCAGTAAATTATTAGTAAATTAACAATAAATTCTCACTAAATTCTTAGTAAATTCTCTATAATTCTTTGTAAATTGTTAATAAATTACTTAGTAAATTCTCAAAAAATTACTATGTAAATTACTCCGTAAATTCATAGTAATTTGTTAATAAATTCCTAGTAAATTCTCAATCAAATTGTCAGTAAATTCTCAATTAATTACTCAGTAAATTCTCAATAAATTACTCAGCAAATTCTCAATTAATTACTTTGTAAATTTTCAGTAAGTTACTCAGTAAATTCTCAATTAATTACTCAGTAAATTCTAAATAAATTATTCACTAAATTCTCTATAAATTCTTAGTAAATTCTTTGTAAATTAGTTAGTAAATTACTTAGCAAATTACTCAGTAAATTATTAATAAATTCTCAATAAATGTCACGCTTCGTATTTTATTACTCGGATAACATTATCAATATTCATTAATTAAATCCATTTACAAATGACAATTCATCCTTTGATGAAATGATGAATAATTAAATATACTTGTTCCCTCTCGTTATACAACAAAGACATTTACATACAAATAAAAGAAATGCCTTGAGGCTTACAATAAATAAGACTGGCGTTGCCCTTTACAAAACATAGAACTTAGCCAAAGAAACAATTAAAATGCACTACGGCTCATCACTACTTTATAACCATGCCAAGTTGTTTGATCCTCAAATCTGAAAACATTCCCTGTACAAATGTACAGGTAAGGGATGAGCAACCACTAGCTCACCAAACAATCTTATATTATAACATTAGAAGATATGCCGGTACAAAGATACTCATACACATACGTGAAATCATATCACGTCGAAAACCATATGATTTTATTACATAATCTCTTAAATCCAATTTATTTAATTAACCACAATAAGTTAACTTAAATAAATAAACATGCTTCAATAGCAACAGGACATCCTTTACAATTTATTCAATTATCCCATTCTCAATTGAATTAACTAATTAAATAATTCATAAGGACATCTAACAAAGCATCAAATACATTTATTACAGTCTTATGAGATGAATGCATATGCCATGTCATGCTCAAAATATTTTTCTCATCTTTTGAAAATCTTGTGCACAATGCCAATTTGAAAACACATTAATCTAACAATTTCAATATAACGTCAAGGGAGGTAAATACGACTCAGGTAATCCCTAGGCCGGTGTCTACAAGTAGGCATATCAAGCGCCTACCAAATCTCCACTTTACCAGTCTCTCATCGGAAGGCACGTGCTATCTCATCCGTGTGTGTTTTTGGTCTTTCACCATGGACACTTAGGCCAACTTAACCAATATCAAACTACACCCCCTATCTGGACTTACCAACGTATTTACCCAAAACAAATCAAAATGATCTTGTTTCACAAAAATAATTCATTTCTCAAAACAATAGTTTTCAATTGCAATTCGAAATCCATGATAACAATGAAATAGAATGGTAATGCAATATGTAACAATGCATTAGAATAGTTCCAATTTCAATTCCACCACACAATGCTCCATTGTGATCAAATTCATATCTCTATTAATGTAATATCATAATACAATCCCAAGAGATAGTACAACAATATCCACATTCATATAGTCTCCACATGTTAATCAACACTTCTAATTTAGTCATTTCAAGACAAATCTATAACATACTATATATCAAACTTTAAAAGTTTCAACATTTCTCATCCTTTCAAAAAATCCCTTATTAAATGCAAACATGGTAATCCTCCACCGATAGCTAAAACAATTATCTCTAATGTATGAATTAAAAGGATAACAACATGGATATATAATCCAACATGCAACCATAACTTGGAATTTCCCGCATGATTCCCAACATTTGGAAACAATCCATATTCCACATTTATTAAAGACAAATTTTCAAGACTTATATAACTTTCCATTAAACTTAACATTTCAAAGGAGTAACCAATACTTGACATGCCAAAAGTTTCATAAGTGTTTTCCAATAAAATCCTCAATTTTAAAACCAAACAAAATCTTTTCTCAAAAATCCAACAACTCCCAATTTAACCAAACCCTTAATTTACAATTCAAATATCTCACATATGAATTTGATGTTCAAAAACAACATATTAGCATACACCAATTATTAAAACTAATAATCAATTTCCCAATTGTTTTGACTCACAAAACTTTCAATCAATTTTGTTCCACCTCAACCAAGATAACCAATATGATTTTCACCAAATCCCATACTTATTGAATATTACCATTTCCATCATACTATATTAAAAGTTATGGTATAATCTCAATAACACACTTTTTATCATAAAGGATATAAAATATTAACCAAACTAATTTAATCCATCAAATTAGTAAGTTCATTATATTCAAAATTTTTCAAATTAATAATATCAAATATAACTTCACATGCCTCATCTCGCAAACATAACCATATTTCATGCCAAGCTAGTTAAAAAGTTAATTTTTTTCCTAAACTCTCTACCAATAACAATCACAACTTTTTCTAAAATTACCTAATCAACATGATGTTTACATCAAAAATTATGCAATATGCCCAAGAGTAACATTTTCAAGGTTGTGAGTTTAAAAGTCCACACTTCACATTTTCATTTTTACAAAAATGAACACAACTTAATCATCAACATATCACTTTTCATAAAATATCATGAATATAACACTTTTAGAGTTTTTAATCCCAAAATAACTCTATAATCCCAACTTAACAATTTACACAATATTCACCAATATCAATTTATTTTTCTCAAAAATAAGTTCCAAAAAAAGAAAAAAGAAAAAGAAATCAAAGGTGAGATAATATTTCAACACTATTTTTCTTAAAATAAATTATCTAATCATAATACGATGTAGATATCAAGCATATAGCTATTAAAATTTAATTTCAGATTTTTAACAAACATTATCAACACAAGATGATTTTCCCAAATCAATCTCAAAATACCAATATCTTAACATTTCAACATAATTTTTCTTCCAAAAATTAACCAAACAAAAATCTGAGAAATATATATGCAATACCTCCTATAATGATATATTTTCTTAAAATGTCCCTAACATAGCTTTAAAGTAATAATATGAAGAAAGTCCCTAGCTCATATAATGAAGAGAAGTAAATCTAAAAGGCAAACTTCACCCGATCATGAATCTGAGACTACCATTACGAAGATCACGACAAGCTCTCCGACTTTCATTTACAAAGTTTTTTGCAAACTCTCACTCTAAGGATGTGATACCCCTGTTCCGTAATTTGTTAATCGGTCCTTGATGCGAGTATGATTATGTGTCTAATATGATTTTGTGTGCCATTATGTGAAAATATGTGGTTTTGAATTTCTATCTGTTCACCGTAGGAATATCTGTTTAATTATCTGCTTTGGAAATTAAATTGAAGACCTTATCGGCCATAGAACCTGAAATTGACTGCGTTATTGTGATTGGCATAATTTTTAGAGCCTACGGTGAATTTAATTGAAAAATTGATTCGGACCAGATTAAGTTGATTAAATTGGTGAATCAGTGCCCAATTGTTATTATTATTATAATACATTAGTGGAGTTTGTTGTAAAAGGGGCACTACGCCTCCATTCTTCTCCTTAGTAGCATTTTGGCTAATCTTGGACTCAAAAATTAGAGAGAGGGCCGGCTATAGGGAAGGAGAGAGAGGGATTGTGCAATTTGGTCTTGAAGGCTTGGAAGTTGAAGTCTAATACAAGAATTAACCTTAGCTTGGGAAGATTAAAGCTCCTTGGTGAGTAAATCATGAGTTTAATGTGTAATATTGTGTATTCAAGCTAGTTGGGTAATCAAGAGTAAGAATTGAAATGGAATTGAGTTGTTTATGTTGAATTAAAGGTCGATGTGTGTATGCATGGGTATAATTGCTTTGAATTTGTGTATTTGAGCACAAAATGCATGATCCATGTAAGTTTTAAGTCGAAGCTCATGTTTTAACCACTTCTTCATCATATGAGTTGAGAATGAGGGAGTTATGTCACATACATGTACAAATCATGGGAGAATAAGTCTTGAATGTTTGAATTTGAGCATATTGGTGATGAGTTTGAAATATTTTGGGACATGCATGTGGATAGATCAAGAAATTGAGCTTCCTAATGTTGTAATTTGGTATTGGTATTATGTTAGTATGTGAATATGTGGTATTTGAGCCATTGCATGCAAGAAATGTTATTTGAAAGTTGAATTGGAGCTCAAGAACACAATCTGAGAAACCCAGAATTTTGATGTCCGCTCGAGCGGGGAGAATAGCCGCTCGAGCATGGATTTCGAGCTCCCAGTATTTTTCTTGCAGGCATGGTGTCCGCTCGAGCGGGGGAGTTTACGCTCGAGTGGGGGTCTTGTAGAATGAACTTCTGCTCGAGCGTCCGAGTTCACGCTCGAGCGTAAAAATGATGCATCCAGTACTTTTTGTAGACATAGAGTCCGCTCGAGTGGGAAAGATCACGCTCGAGCGGGGAGCCATGTTGAGAGGCCTTCCGCTCGAGCGCCAGAATGAACGCTCGAGCATAAATTTCACCTATCCAGTACTTTTGCAGGCCTCAAGGGTCCGCTCGAGCGGGGAAGTCCACGCTTGAGCGAGGACCCTGTTTTCTGAAATTTTGAATGTTCGTTCTGTGTTTCGTTTTCCGTTCTCTTTCACTTGCGAGCACTCTTAGGCATACATTGAACATTGTAATTGAGTAAAAGAGATAAGAATGAAGCCTAAAGAGGAATATGTGAATTAAAGAATGGATTAAACTAATTGTGACCCATATGTGTTACATGATATGTAGGGTCAAGCTCCAGGGCAACTCCACAAGCCGATCACTGTGAGTAATATCTGACATACATTATTGTCCAATTACTACTTCTATGTAAGTTTTGTGAAGTTCATTAATTTAGTTAGAGAAATGAAAGGGAAATAGGATGAAAGTTAAAGCGAATTCAAATTCATCCTCCTGGACTGAGAATCTAACACTTAGGTGATTTAGAAAACATGAAATGAGTTGCGTAAGTTAAACTAATGTCGTTTAGCTACAATTGTTCAGTACAAATCTCTTTCTTGGAGACTAAGAGATATTAGTTTTAGCTAAACATGGCCTTTGCCAAAGCAAATTAGTAACAATAACAAAATAGAGAACGTTCGAGAAGGACGGAGTGAGTTTTTGAGAAACTTTCTTCTTGTGTGCTAGAAGAGAAAGTTAGAAAAAACAAAGCGAAATGGGACAAAATTTAAAGGGAATTCAAATTCAACCATTTGGATTTCAGAATTGAACAATTAGGTGATTTGGGAAACATTAAATGAGCCGCTTAAGTTAAACCCATATCGTTAAGCTACTGCTACTCAATAAATTCTTTTTCTTGGAGGCTAAAGGAGAATAGTTTTAGCTAAACTTGAGCAAATGAAACTATTAGTTGTCTAAGCGAATTAGTTCGTAGAAAAAAAGAGAGAAGGTTGGAGAAGGACGGACAGAGTTAGAGACAAACTTTCTTCTTGAGAGCATGAAGAGAAAGTTAGGGAAATGAAATGAAAATTAAAGCAAATTCAAATTCATGCATTTGGACTTGAGAATTGAACACATAGGTGATTTCGAAAACATGAAATGAGTTGCTTAAGTTAAACTAACATCATTAAGCTACAATTGCTCAGTAAAATCTCTTTCTTAGTGGGTAAGCAAAGATTAGTTTGAGTTAAACTTGGCCACTTGAGCTAAGGGAATTAGTTCCAATAGCAAAAGAGGGAAGGCGGGAGAAGGACGGAGAGAGTTAGATAAAAACTTTCTTCTTGAGAGCAGAATGAGAATGTTAGGGAAAAGAAAGGGAAACAGGATGAAAATAAAAGGGAATTCCAATTCATCCTTTCGTACTTGAGAATTGAATACAAAGGTGATTTAGAGAACCTTAAATGGGGTGCTTAAGTTAAACTAATGTCGTGAAGTTACAATTACTCAGTAAAATCTCTTTCTTGGAGGCTAAGCAAGATTAGTTTTGAGCTATATAAAAGGCAACTTAAGCTAGTGAAACTATTATTTGCCAAAGCTATTTAGTCACAAGAACAAAATAGAGAACGTTCGAGAAGGACGGAGAGAGTTTTTCAGAAACTTTCTTTTTGTGTGCTAGAAGAGCAAGTTAGAGAAAAGAGAGCGAAAGAGGATGAACTTTAAAGCGAATTCAAATTCAACCTTTTGGACTTCAGAATTGAACACTTAGGTGATTCGGGAAACGTTAAATGAGTCGCTTAAGTTAAACTCATATCGTTAAGCTACCGTTACCCAATAAATTCTCTTTCTTGGAGGCTAAGCAAGAATAGTTTTAGGCTAAACTTGAGCAAATGAAACTATTAGTTGTCTAAGCGAATTAGTTCGTAGAACAAAAGAGAGAAGGTTGGAGAAGGACGGAGAGAGTTAGAGAGAGAAACTTTCTTCTTGAGAGCTTGAAGAGAAAGTTAGAGAAATGAAAGGGAAATAGGATGAAAGTTAAAGCGAATTCAAATTCATCCTCCTGAACTTGAGAATCTAACACTTAGGTGATTTAGAAAACATGAAATGAGTTGCGTAAGTTAAACTAATGTCGTTTAGCTACAATTGTTCAGTACAAATCTCTTTCTTGGAGACTAAGAGAGATTAGTTTGAGCTAAACATGTCCTTTGCCAAAGCAAATTAGTAACAATAACAAAATAGAGAACGTTCGAGAAGGACTGAGTGAGTTTTTGAGAAACTTTCTTCTTGTGTGCTAGAAGAGAAAGTTAGAAAAAACAAAGCGAAATGGGATGAAATTTAAAGGGAATTCAAATTCAACCATTTGGATTTCAGAATTGAACACTTAAGTGATTCGAGAAACATTAAACGAGCCGCTTAAGTTAAAACCATATCGTTAAGCTATTGCTACTCAATAAATTCTTTTTCTTGGAGGCTAAAGGAGAATAGTTTTAGCTAAACTTGAGCAAATGCAACTATTAGTTGTCTAAGCGAATTAGTTCGTAGAAAAAAAGAGAGAAGATTGGAGAAGGACGGAGAGAGTTAGAGACAAACTTTCTTCTTGAGAGCATGAAGAGAAAGTTAGGGAAATGAAAGGAAAATAGGATGAAAATTAAAGCGAATTCAAATTCATGCCTTTGGACTTGAGAATTGAACACATAGGTGATTTAGAAAACATGAAATGAGTTGCTTAAGTTAAACTAACATCATTAAGCTACAATTGCTCAGTAAAATCTCTGTCTTAGTGGGTAAGCAAAGATTAGTTTGAGTTAAACTTGGCTACTTGAGCTAATGAAACTATTGGTTGCCTAAGGGAATTAGTTCCAATAGCAAAAAAGAGAAGGCGGGAGAACGACGGAGAGAGTTAGAGAAAAACTTTCTTCTTGAGAGCAGAATGAGAATGTTAGGGAAAAGAAAGGGAAACAGGATGAAAATAAAAGGGAATTCCAATTCATCCTTTCGTACTTGAGAATTGAATACAAAGGTGATTTAGAGAACCTTAAATGGGGTGCTTAAGTTAAACTAATGTCGTGAAGTTACAATTACTCAGTAAAATCTCTTTCTTGGAGGCTAAGCAAGATTAGTTTTGAGCTATATACATGGCCACTTAAGCTAGTGAAACTATTATTTGCCAAAACTATTTAGTCACAAGAACAAAATAGAGAACGTTCGAGAAGGACGGGGAGAGTTTTTCAGAAACTTTCTTTTTGTGTGCTAGAAGAGCAAGTTAGAGAAAATAGAGCGAAAGAGGATGAAATTTAAAGCGAATTCAAATTCAACCTTTTGGACTTTAGAATTGAACACTTACGTGATTCGGGAAACGTTAAATGAGTCGCTTAAGTTAAACTCATATCGTTAAGCTACCGTTACCCAATAAATTCTCTTTCTTGGAGGCTAAGCAAGAATAGTTTTAGCTAAACTTGAGCAAATGAAACTATTAGTTGTCTAAGCGAATTAGTTCGTAGAACAAAAGAGAGAAGGTTGGAGAAGGACGGAGAGAGTTAGAGAGATAAACTTTCTTCTTGAGAGCTCGAAGAGAAAGTTAGAGAAATGAAAGGGAAATAGGATGAAAGTTAAAGCGAATTCAAATTCATCCTCCTGGACTTGAGAATCTAACACTTAGGTGATTTAGAAAACATGAAATGAGTGGCTTAAGTTAAACTAATGTCGTTAAGCTACAATTGCTCAGCACAAATCTCTTTCTTGGAGACTAAGAGAGATTAGTTTCAGCGAAACATGGCCTTTGCCAAAGCTAATTAGTAACAAGAACAAAACAGAGATCGTTCGAGAAGCACGGAGAGAGTTTTTGAGAAACTTTCCTTTTTTTGGGTGAATAACAAAATTTTTGGGTGAATATGAGAAACTTTCCTCTTGTGTGCTAGAAGAGAAAGTTAGAAAAAACAAAGCGAAATGGGATGAAATTTAAAGGGAATTGAAATTCAACCATTTGGATTTCAGAATTGAACACTTTAGTGATTCGGGAAACATTAAAACGAGTCTCTTAAGTTTAACCCATATCGTTAAGCTACTGCTACTCAATAAATTCTCTTTCTTGGAGGCTATGGGAGAATTGTTTTAGCTAAACTTGAGCTGTAACACCCCAATTTTCATGCCCAAATGATGATACATTTACTTCAAATCAAAATAACATAAAACAATTAAATACCCTCATGGTTTACAAGTCCCAAGGCCTTAGCTTGGTTTCACAAAACGGTTATTCAAACCCACACATATAAAGCCCTTGGCTTACAATCAGAGTCACAGCAAACGAGCACACCAGGCTCTCTTTACATACTTTCACACCCTCAGTTAGGCAGAATCACTACATCATTTCCTGCACAAAAATCCCATAGGGTGAGCATAAAGCCCAGTAGAAAATTCTTAACAAAGTATATACATTTTATACAAGTCTCAAGAGATGAAATGCACATGTCATGCTATGCCCTTTTGAAGATAATTTACATATTTATCCTTTGAAAACCATCATGCTCAATGATGTCATGCAATTTCAATTGTTCAAAACTTAACCATTTATTTCAAGGGCGGTAAATACGTCTCTGGTAATCCCTAGGCCGGTGTCTGCAAGTAGACTATACAAGTACTACCAAATTGTCATTTTTACCAATCGCAACTGGAAAAAATCAACAATCACCTATCCACGCGGATTTTTCGGTCTTTCACCCCGGACCCGCAGGCCAACTTAATTCTACACCATCTGTCAAGACTTACCATCATTATTTACCCTAAAACCATTTCATAAAAACTATTTCTCAACATTCTTTTCTTAATGCAAATTTTCAAATCGACCATCAAAGTGTAATGTAACGAAATGAAATGATATGCCAATACCATGTTAAAAATGTAATGCAATATTTCTTTCACTTTCGATACTCCCACACAATATTCCCATTGTGATCAAAATTCTCATTTCAATGCAATTTCACAAGATGAATAAATACTCTTATTTCAATTCATCAAAGGAATAACATAATTCCCACATTTCAAATAATCTCAACAATTTAGTCATCTCAAGACTATATTAATACTTTTAAACAACAATGCCCAAAATTTCAATAATCCTCATATTCCATGAAAATATCATTTATATGTAAATAAATAAACAATTTTCAAATATCATTTATTTTGGCACACAAAATAAATATAACAACATATTCTAAAAATTTTCAACATCTTTGTTAAAAATTCCCAACTTCTAGGTTTTCTCATCAAAAGCTATTCATCTTCAATTATTTGAGAAGATCTCACCAAAAACATCTTTCTTTCATCAACATAGTTCAAAAACCCTAAATTTCTATTTTTAGAAAGAAGAAAGTAAACCCACTTTCGAAAATCAACTATCTTCTTGAATCAAAAAATCATTTTTATCAAAACAAATCAAAAGATGATTTCTAAAATCATTTAGATCTTGCAAAAATATATATATAACTCAAAGAAAATCCCTACCTCAAGTTTGACGAAGAGACATGCAAAACTCCAAAGTACTTCAATTTACGACCCCAATAGAAATTGTAGCAGCCATGCATGTGGGGTCCACTTCAATTCCCAAATCTGACGGCCCATATAACACAATCTCACAACAGATATATAAGGGTCAAATACCATCTATGCAAACAAGGCCCACCACTACAATTATAAATATAAACATATATATATATATATATATCTATAAATACAAAGACAAGGGATATCCTCGGGCAGCCCATGTGCTATTATAATCATACCTCAACTTGCTTTAGCCTCAAAGCATCACAATTTATATGTATAACTGAGGCACACCTACGTGAACTCCTCTTTTGTCCGACTTTCTCAGGCAATCCACCACGAGCTCCTCTTAGGACGGCGAATTTCGCCCTATGGTTGACTATTAAAAAGTCTGTGATTGAGAGGTCTTCATCCCAGTAATTTTGGCTGTGGAGTTGATAGATGCCAGTTATAATGTCGCGGACGATTTGCTGATATGTTGGTTTAAGTTGATACCGGGTATCTTTTTCTTGGTTCAGGTCAAGTAATACATCTGACCCTTCCCAACGTTCCGGATTTATATCACAATAGCGTTTTAAGCTATAATCGAACCTGTCCACAGTAATCCAGTAGTATTTTTCGTGTGAAATGATCAAACACGACTTAAGAAAGCTGTCACCCTTGAGCTTTGATAGATTTTCACGAACATCTTCAGCTTCACCCTTTGTTTCAAGCACAGAAAGCACTTTTCGACCCAGATACCATCTATCTCAATCTTACCATGCCGAATATGAGCTTCATGTCCATTCTCAAATGCATAACGTAAACGTATTATGCATTGATCAGCTGGTATATCAACCCAAGAGTCATCTCCACCTCTTGAAGCATCACCCATCTATATTCCCTGCAAGATGCAGAGAACTTGAATTGCTTCGATTCTCACATAAGCAGAACCCCAAGGTGAACCACCGGCTCGATGGATGGCATTAGGCTCAGACCCCGGCATCTGTATGTCGAGGCCACGGGACGAGGAGAGCCAGTGAACTGCAATCACCAGCAACAATGGTGAAACCATTAGCAAACGCGGCAACAACTCAGCTGCTGTGGACATTACTGCACCATACACTATGTACCCAAAGAATGCACCTAATATTGACATTGCTGTCATTAGGAACCATTGCTCAGATAGAATGCTTGATCTCGTTGATGAAGCCATGAGAGAGAGAGAGAGAGAGAGAGAGAGAGAGAGAGAGAGAGAGAGAGAGAGATTGCAAGTAGTGTGCAAAAAGAGAACAGCCAGGACGTGATGAGTGGGTTTCCTTATAAAAAATATTTTTTTCTTCACATGCTTGAATCCACTCCAGTATTCCTCTTTTCTTTTATGATTGTGTGTCTTCCCTTTACAAAAAAAGCATCTCACTCATATTAAAAGAATTGACAGCCCCATAGTCCACTAGTGTTTCATTATTTCCACCGAATATACATTTATTTTTATTTTTATTTATATTTATTTATTTATTTATTTTTTGAGTCATCACAACCTTCTCTCCTTAAAGAAATTTCGTCCTCGAAATTTTAAACAAGTAATGTAATGCGTCCTACTGTCACCCACAAACTCTCTCACGTACTTACCAATGCATCGACAAAATTTCTTCGACTACTACATGAGTCTCAACGAGTCACACCGGTAACGAACCAAACCATTACTTATGCACAACAATTGATTATAAAATCTGTACTAGTATAAACCATTAAATGAGTTTTCTATTCACATTGATAACCCAAAGCAACAAAATAGGATCTCTTTTCCCCAAGCGTAGCCAAAAATTTTGGCAAAACGACTTCTCAGAATATCACGACACCATACCTTATTGGTGATAACCCAACTTCAACGAACTATCTCTATCGCCTAATGCATAATGCACCCAATAATAACTCTTCAAAAGCACCAACCACCAACTCAAATAGTGGCCATCAACCGTCACAAAACAGACGATACCTTACCAACACTGTTCTACATCAAACTAATATTATGATAACCCACGAGATCAAACACAATTTAAGCATATGCCGTTACCACGACAGAATATTCCGTTAGCAGACGTCATCGCGCGTAAGCAAAACACGCAAAAAGGAAAATAACATACGAATACTGAGATGTGGGGTTTCAAACCCCTGACTTCAAGTTCAGGCCACAGCCCAAACCACTAAGCTAAACCACTGAGCCAAGCTACTCTTGTGATAAGATATTCAAACAGATATATATGTATGAGACACATATACATCAAATCAAAACAAAACAAAATAGAAGAATTACTCGTTGCGGGGTTTGAACCCTTAACCTCGGGCTCAACATCTCCATCCTTAGACGCCGAACCAGACCACTCCACCAAGTCACTCTTGTGACACGATTAGTCGAATAAATGTATATAATACATAAATATACAATATATATACATATATGTATACAACTTTCCCGCTTCTCTCTCTTCTTTCGAAATCTGCGTCAGCCACGCGGTTTGATTTTGCGTTGGTTGGCCGACAAAAGTCGACTTCATCGATTACTACCCGCCTCGACTCTCTCTCCATCTTGTCTTCTTCTCTTCAGTATTATTCTGAATCAGCATCTTCAATCTTCTACTTATTCGTTCATTTCTCATTCTTCTTCATCACTCTTTTCCATCTCCTTCTTCATCACTCTCTTCTGTTTCTTCTTCCTTACCAAGAAAGAGAGAGACTGAACGGAGGAGAAAGGTTGTCTCAAAACTCAGTCTGTTCTCTGTTATTTCTCTGACTCTCCTTTCTTGCTCTTTACATCTTTCACCACACATGGCCTCATCTCGCCCCCTCACTCTCTTTCCGGACCTCAATGATCCAAGCTCCTCTGGACCAAGTGTCCCTGCTCCTACCCTTCCTAACCTTCCTAGACCGAGTGCCCCTGTTCCCATTCTCCCTAGCTTTCCTATGATATCAGTTGAGCAAATCATGGCTGCTCAATCTGATATTGAGGCCAACCACTTCACACTAAGCTCTTGCATGGAAACCGTGACTGCGGTTACCAAATTATCTCACCGGTTACAGAATAGAACCATTGAAGTACAAAAGCTAAACTCCCAACTTTCTCTGCTCCAGAGCATGTACAGAGATGCACGAGCAGAAATTTGCGCCCTAAAGGCAGAGAACAAAGAGTTGAAGTGAAAGACCACCGTCATGACCCGACTCGGAGCACCTTCGTACCTCACCTTTGACGGCCAGCAGGGAGTCATATCCCTCGGCGATCCTGCACATACTGAGGCAGAGCCTTCAAAGGTCAACCAGCAGGGAGTCAAATTCCCCGACGATCCTGCACGTACTGAGGCAGAGCCTTCAAAGGTCTCCCGAAGCGACAAAAAAAGGAAGGGCTCGGCGGGAGAGTCGACTAAGTGAAATCGGCATGTGGCTGTTATCCAAAACAAGATCCTTCTCCCCTTTTTTTTTTTTTTTTTTTTTTTTTTTGCTGCTGTTGTTGTCTCTGTAATCGGGGATGTCATCCCCTGACTTCAATAAAATCAGCTTTGCTCTTTGCCTTTTTTTTTTTCTTTTTTTTTTTACACAACTATGGCATAACTAGCATAATATTCTGAGCTCGAAAACAATTTCGTTCGACTAAATTTGAAAATGATTAAATCTTGAACTTCCATACAGACCCGAATTAAAATCATGGCTTAACGAAAGAAAAATGAAACAAAACAATCCAAACATACCTATAGCAAAACGAAGGATCAATATAAGAGATCCACCATTCTTACTCCACAGATACTAACCAATCTCCATTTCCATTACATGAATCACACTATCACGACACACACCAAATTTAACCCAAAACACTCTCATATACCTTCTATCTTCACAATTTCAACTCATACCTAAGAGGAACTGTAAAAGTTAACATCGGAGTCCATCCCCTATGTATTATTATAACCGTCATATCCAATGACACAACCCGGATGATTAGTTTCAGTTTTCCCTAATCAACACACAAAGTCTAAAACAAACGAGACTAACCTCAAGGTGACTGATGTCAACCCAAAACCCGATACCAACGAGCTAACTAATCAATTCAATAACCTCCACACTCAGTAGTCCACACACTGATGTGCCACTCAAACCACTATCCCCAGATACGGAGTTCCCTACACAAACCCCAAATTTTGGAATCGCACCGAATCTCCTCAAATTAAACCGCATCAACACTGCGTCTAAGGGAATCACCAGTTCCCTCCCCATGGCTACATAGCAAGCCTGCTCATCTCCTCGACTGAAGACCGACATGGTCACCCTCAATCACAACAACCCAATCACGAAGGACAATTTGACCAACGCTATTCTCGTTACTCTAAAACACAAACACTCACAAACCATACCCCACAATTGATAACCAACCACAATACGAACACTACCCCTATACAACCGATGGGGTCACCACGGACTCACTAACTAGCAAAACCCAAAACACGAACCAACATACAGGTACCATTCCCGCTAAATACTCAGATTACCACCATACTAATTACCCTAGAGCACTTACTTTAGAATTTCAATATCCTCACAAAGAAATCTTAAAATTTCCTCTAAGAGTATTGGTTGCTAACACAACTCCACAACATCCATCATATCATGTCCTTCAACACTCATTTATTGCACTTGAGAACATCAGTGTGTGGACTACTGAGAAGTAGCTCAGAAGTAGGTACTTCACACTAGTCCTAACACGTTGCATATGGCTTAAACATAAACCTACACATGTCTCTACATCACATAAGGCAAACCATAGTCACATAATCACATACAGATTTTCTTTCTAGATAATGATTGTCCCATGATGTTGCTAGAGTTCCAATCAGAAATAGTGGTGATCAAGTGCTCTTCCGACTGGACTTCCAGGAACTCACAGACTCAATCAACATCTCAGAAATCAAACCCCATACCCATATAATCACATAAGCATACAATGCATGCTAACGTCTCAATCAAGCGAGACAAACCCATTGTGATACTAACCACTTCCCACGTACCCAAAGTATTCAAACCCGGTACGCTCTGATACCCAGTTGTAACGCCTCAATTTTCATGCCCAAATGATGATACATTTACTTCAAATCAAAATAACATAAAACAATTAAATACCCTCATGGGTTTACAAGTCCCAAGGCCTTAGCCTGGTTTCACAAAACGGTTATTCAAACCCACACATATAAAGCCCTTGGCTTACAATCAGAGTCACAGCAAATGAGCACACCATGCTCTCTTCACATACTTTCACACCCTCAGTTAGGCAGAATCACTACATCATTTCCTGCACAAAAATCCCATAGGGTGAGCATAAAGCCCAGTAGAAAATTCTTAACAAAGTATATACATTTTATACAAGTCTCAAGAGATGAAATGCACATGTCATGCTATGCCCTTTTGAAGATAATTTACATATTTATCCTTTGAAAACCATCATGCTCAATGATGTCATGCAATTTCAGTTGTTCAAAACTTAACCATTTATTTCAAGGGCGGTAAATACGTCTCTGGTAATCCGTAGGCCGGTGTCTGCAAGTAGACTATACAAGTACTACTACCAAATTGTCATTTTTACCAATCGCAACTGGAAAAAATCAACAATCACCTATCCGCGCGGATTTTTCGGTCTTTCACCCCGGACCTGCAGGCCAACTTAATTCTACACCACCTGTCAAGACTTACCATCATTATTTACCCCAAAACCATTTCATGAAAACTATTTCTCAACATTCTTTTCTCAATGCAAATTTTCAAATCGACCATCAAAGTGTAATGTAATGAAATGAAATGATATGCCAATACCATGTTAAAAATGTAATGCAATATTTCTTTCACTTTCGATACTCCCACACAATATTCCCATTGTGATCAAAATTCTCATTTCAATGCAATTTCACAAGATGAATAAATACTCTTATTTCAATTCATCAAAGGAATAACATAATTCCCACATTTCAAATAATCTCAACAATTTAGTCATCTCAAGACTATATTAATACTTTTAAACAACAATGCCCAAAATTTCAATAATCCTCATATTCCATGAAAATATCATTTATATGTAAATAAATAAACAATTTTCAAATATCATTTATTTTGGCACACAAAATAAATATAACAACATATTCTAAAAATTTTCAACATCTTTGTTAAAAATTCCTAACTTCTAGGTTTTCTCATCCAAAGCTATTCATCTTCAATTATTTGAGAAGATCTCACCAAAAACATCTTTCTTTCATCAACATAGTTCAAAAACCCTAAATTTCTATTTTTAGAAAGAAGAAAGTAAACCCACTTTCGAAAATCAACCATCTTCTTGAATCAAAAATTCATTTTTACCAAAACAAATTAAAAGATGATTTCTAAAATCATTTAGATCTTGCAAAAATATATATATAACTCAAAGAAAATCCCTACCTCAAGTAGTTTTGAGCTATCTTGGAGGCTAAGCAAGATTAGTTTTGAGCTATATAAAAGGCAACATAAGCTAGTGAAACTATTATTTGCCAAAGCTATTTAGTCACAAGAACAAAATAGAAAATGTTCGGGAAGGACGGAGAGAGTTTTTCAGAAACTTTCTTTTTGTGTGCTAGAAGAGCAAGTTAGAGAAAAGAGAGCGAAAGAGAATGAACTTTAAAGCGAATTCAAATTCAACCTTTTGGACTTCAGAATTGAATGCTTAGGTGATTCGGGAAACGTTAAATGAGTCACTTAAGTTAAACTCATATTTCTTTTAGGCTAAGTAAGAATAGTTTTAGCTAAACTTGAGCAAATGAAACTATTAGTTGTCTAAGCGAATTAGTTCGTAGAACAAAAGAGAGAAGGTTGGAGAAGGACGGAGAGAGTTAGAGAGAGAAACTTTCTTCTTGAGAGCTTGAAGAGAAAGTTAGAGAAATGAAAGGGAAATAGGATGAAAGTTAAAGCGAATTGAAATTCATCCTCCTGGCCTTGAGAATCTAACACTTAGGCGATTTAGAAAACATGAAATGAGTTGCTTAAGTTAAACTAATGTCGTTTAGATACAATTGTTTAGTACAAATCTCTTTCTTGGAGACTAAGAGAGATTAGTTTGAGCTAAACATGGCCTTTGCCAAAGCAAATTAGTAACAAGAACAAAATAGAGAACGTTCGAGAAGGACTGAGTGAGTTTTTGAGAAACTTTCTTCTTGTGTGCTAGAAGAGAAAGTTAGAAAAAACAAATCGAAATGGGATGAAATTTAAAGGGAATTGAAATTCAACCATTTGGATTTCAGAATTGAACACTTAGGTGATTCGGGAAACATTAAACGAGCCGCTTAAGTTAAAACCATATCGTTAAGCTACTGCTACTCAATAAATTCTTTTTCTTGGAGGCTAAAGGAGAATAGTTTTAGCTAAACTTGAGCAAATGAAACTATTAGTTGTCTAAGCGAATTAGTTCGTAGAAAAAAAGAGAGAAGGTTGGAGAAGGACGGAGAGAGTTAGAGACAAACTTTCTTTTTGAGAGCATGAAGGGAAAGTTAGGGAAACGAAAGGAAAATAGGATGAAAATTAAAGCGAATTCAAATTCATGCCTTTGGACTTGAGAATTGAACACATAGGTGATTTAGAAAACATGAAATGAGTTGCTTAAGTTAAACTAACATCATTAAGCTACAATTGCTCAGTAAAATCTCTGTCGTAGTGGGTAAGCAAAGATTAGTTTGAGTTAAACTTGGCTACTTGAGCTAATGAAACAATTGGTTGCCAAAGGGAATTAGTTCCAATAGCAAAAAAGAGAAGGCAGGATAACGACGGAGAGTGTTAGAGAAAAACTTTCTTCTTGAGAGCAGAATGAGAATGTTAGGGAAAAGAAAGCGAAACAGGATGAAAATAAAAGGGAATTCCACTTCATCCTTTCGTTCCTGAGAATTGAATACAAAGGTGATTTAGAGAACCTTAAATGTGGTGCTTAAGTTAAACTAATGTCGTGAAGTTACAATTACTCAGTGAAATCTCTTTCTTGGAGGCTAAGCAAGATTAGTTTTGAGCTATATACATGGCAACTTAAGCTAGTGAAACAATTATTTGCCAAAGCTATTTAGTCACAAGAACAAAATAGAGAACGTTCGAGGACGGAGAGAGTTTTTCAGAAACTTTCTTTTTGCGTGCTTGAAGAGCAAGTTAGAGAAAAGAGAGCGAAAGAGGATGAAATTTAAAGTGAATTCAAATTCAACCTTTTGGACTTCAGAATTGAACACTTAGTTGATTCGGGAAACGTTTTATGAGTCGCTTAAGTTAAACTCATATTGTTCAGCTACCGTTACCCAGTAAATTCTCTTTCTTGGAAGCTAAGCAAGAATAGTTTTAGCTAAACTTGAGCAAATGAAACTATTAGTTGTCTAAGCAAATTAGGTCGTAGAACAAAAGAGAGAAGGTTGGAGAAAGACGGAGAGAGTTGGAGAGAGAAACTTTCTTCTGGAGAGCTTGAAGAGAAAGTTAGAGAAATGAAAGGGAGATAGGATGAAAGTTAAAGCGAATTCAAATTCATCCTCCTGGACTTGAGAATCTAACACTTGGTGATTTAGAAAACAAGAAATGAGTTGCTTAAGTTAAACTAATGTCGTTTAGCTACAATTGTTCAGTACAAATCTCTTTCTTGGAGACTAAGAGAGATTAGTTTGAGCTAAACATGGCCTTTGCCAAAGCAAATTAGTAACAAGAAAAAAATAGAGAACGTTCGAGAAGGACTGAGTGAGTTTTTGAGAAACTTTCTTCTTGTTTGCTAGAAGAGAAAGTTAGAAAAAACAAATCGAAATGGGATGAAATTTAAAGGGAATTCGAAATTCAACCATTTGGATTTCAGAATTGAACACTTAGGATGATTCGGGAAACATTAAACGAGTCGCTTAAGTTAAACCCATATCAGTTAAGCTACTGCTACTCAATAAATTCTCTTTCTTGGAGGCTAAGGGAGAATAGTTTTAGCTAAACTTGAGCAAATGAAACTATTAGTTGTCTAAGCGAATTAGTTCGTAGAACAAAAGAGAGAAGGTTGGAGAAGGACGGAGAGAGTTAGAGACAAACTTTCTTCTTGAGAGCATGAGGAGAAAGTTAGGGAAATGTAAGGAAACTAGGATGAAAATTAAAGCGAATTCAAATTCATGCTTTGGACTTGAGAATTGAACACATAGGTGATTTAGAAAACATGAAATGAGTTGCTTAAGTTAAACTAACATCCTTAAGCTACAATTGCTCAGTAAAATCTCTTGTCGTAGTGGGTAAGCAAAGATTAGTTTGAGTTAAACCTGGCCACTTGAGCTAATGAAACATGTTGGTTGCCTAAGGCAATTAGTTCCAATAGCAAAAAAGAGAAGGCGGGGGAAGAGAGGTTAGAGAAAAACTTTCTTCTTGAGAGCAGAATGAGAATGTTAGGGAAAAGAAAGGGAAACAGGATGAAAATGAAATGGAATTCCAATTCATCCTTTCGTACTTGAGAATTGAATACAAAGGTGATTTAGAGAACCTTAAATGTGGTGCTTAAGTTAAACTAATGTCGTGAAGTTACAATTACTCAGGCAAAATCTCTTTCTTGGTGGCTAAGCAAGATTAGTTTTGAGCTATATACATGGCAACTTAAGCTAGTGAAACAATTATTTGCCAAAGCTATTTAGTCACAAGAACTAAATAGAGAACGTTTGAGAAGGACAGAGAGAGTTTTTCAGAAACTTTCTTTTTGTGTGCTAGAAGAGCAAGTTAGAGAAAAGAGAGCGAAAGACAATGAACTTTGAAGCGAATTCAAATTCAACCTTTTGGACTTCAGAATTGAACACTTAGGTGATTCGGGAAACGCTAAATG
The DNA here is from genome assembly GCA_022316695.1 of Camellia oleifera. Lineage (NCBI taxonomy): Eukaryota > Viridiplantae > Streptophyta > Magnoliopsida > Ericales > Theaceae > Camellia > Camellia oleifera. The sequence goes on along the minus strand of CM039308.1, from coordinate 92,398,041 downwards.
AGTCGCTTAAGTTAAACTAATATTGTTAAGCTACCGTTACTTAATAAATTCTCTTTCTTGGAGGCTAAGCAAGAATAGTTTTAGCTAAACTTGAGCAAATGAAACTATTAGTTGTCTAAGCAAATTAGTTCGTAGAACAAAAGAGAGAAGGTTGGAGAAAGACGGAGAGAGTTGGAGAGAGAAACTTTCTTCTGGAGAGCTTGAAGAGAAAGTTAGAGAAATGAAAGGGAAATAGGATGAAAGTTAAAGCGAATTCAAATTCATCCTACTGGACTTGAGAATCTAACACTTAGGCGATTTAGAAAACATGAAATGAGTTGCTTAAGTTAAACTAATGTCGTTTAGCTACAATTGTTCAGTACAAATCTCTTTCTTGGAGACTAAGAGAGATTAGTTTGAGCTAAACATGTCCTTTGCCAAAGCAAATTTGTAACAAGAAAAAAATAGAGAACGTTCGAGAAGGACGGAGAGAGTTTTTGAGAAACTATCTTCTTGTGTGCTAGAAGAGAAAGTTAGAAAAAAAGAAATCGAAATGGGATGAAATTTAAAGGGAATTCAAATTCAACCATTTGGATTTCAGAATTGAACACTTAGATGATTGGGGAAACATTAAACGAGTCGCTTAGGTTAAACCCATATCGTTACGCTACTGCTGCTCAATAAATTCTCTTTCTTGGAGGCTAAGGGAGAATAGTTTTAGCTAAACATGAGCGAATTAAACTATTAGTTGTCTAAGCGAATTAGTTCGCAGAACAAAAGAGAGAAGGTTGGAGAAGGACGGAGAGAGTTAGAGACAAACTTTCTTCTTGAGAGCATGAGGAGAAAGTTAGGGAAATGTAAGGAAAATAGGATGAAAATTAAAGCAAATTCAAATTTATGCTTTTGGACTTGAGAATTGAACACATAGGTGATTTAGAAAACAAGAAATGAGTTGCTTAAGTTAAACTAACATCCTTAAGCTACAATTCCTCAGTAAAATCTCTTTCTTAGTGGGTAAGCAAAGATTAGTTTGAGTTAAACCTGGCCACTTGAGCTAATGAAACTGTTGGTTGCCTAAGGCAATTATTTCCAATAGCAAAAAAGAGAAGGCGGGGGAAGAGTTAGAGAAAAACTTTCTTCTTGAGAGCAGAATGAGAATGTTAGGGAAAAGAAAGGGAAACAGGATGAAAATGAAAGGGAATTCCAATTCATCATTTCGTACTTGAGAATTGAATACAAAGGGGATTTAGAGAACCTTAAATGGGGTGCTTAAGTTAAACTAATGTCGTGAAGTTACAATTACTCAGCAAAATCTCTTTCTTGGTGGCTAAGCAAGATTAGTTTTGAGCTATATGCATGGAAACTTAAGCTAGTGAAACTATTATTTGCCAACGCTATTTAGTCACAAGAACAAAATAGAGAACGTTCGAGATGGACGGAGAGAGTTTTTCAGAAACTTTCTTTTTGTGTGCTAGAAGAGTAAGTTAGAGAAAAGAGAGCGAAAGAGGATGAAATTTAAAGCGAATTCAAATTCAACCTCTTGGACTTCAGAATTGAACACTTAGGTGATTCGGGAAACGTTAAATGAGTCGCTTAAGTTAAACTCATATCGTTAAGCTACTGTTACCCAATAAATTATCTTTCTTGGAGGCTAAGCAAGAATAGTTTTAGCTAAACTTGAGCGAATGAAACTATTAGTTGTCTAAGCGAATTAGTTCGTGGAACAAAAGGGAGAAGGTTAGAGAAGGACGGAGAGAGTTAGAGAGAGAAACTTTCTTCTTGAGAGCTTGAAGAGAAAGTTAAAGAAATGAAAGGGAAATAGGATGAAAATTAAAGCGAATGCAAATTCGTCGTCCTGGACTTGACAATCTAACACTTAGGTGATTTAGAAAACACGAAATGAGTTGCTTAAGTTAAACTAATATCGTTAAGCTACAATTGCTCAGTACAAATCTCTTTCTTGGAGACTAAGAGAGATTAGTTTGAGCTGAACATGGCCTTTGCCAAAGCTAAATAGTAACAAGAACAAAATAGAGAACGTTCGAGAAGGGACGGAGATGAGTTTTTGAGAAACTATCTTCTTGTGTGCTAGAAGAGAAAGTTAGAAAAAAAGAAAGCGAAATGGGATGAAATTTAAAGGGAATTGCAAATTCAACCATTTGGATTTCAGAATTGAACACTTAGATGATTCGGGGAAACATTAAACGAGTCGCTTAAGTTAAACCCATATCGTTAAGCTACTGCTACTCAATAAATTGCTCTTTCTTGTAGGCTAAGGGAGAATAGTTTTAGCTAAACTTGAGCGAATGAAACTATTAGTTGTCTAAGCGAATTAGTTCGTAGAAAAAAAGAGAGAAGGTTGGAGAAGGACGGAGAGAGTTAGCGACAAACTTTCTTCTTGAGAGCATGAAGAGAAAGTTAGGGAAATTAAAGGAAAATAGGTTGAAAATTAAAGCGAATTCAAATTCAATGCCGTTGGACTTGAGGAATTGAACACATAGGTGATTTAGAAAACATGAAATGAGTTGCTTAAGTTAAACTAACATCATTAAGCTACCATTGCTCAGTAAAATCTCTATCTTAGTTGGTAAGCCAAGATTAGTTTGAGTTAAACTTGGCTACTTGAGCTAATGAAACTATTGGTTGCCTAAGGGAATTAGTTCCAATAGCAAAAAGAGGAAGGCGGGAGGACGAGAGAGTTAGAGAAAAACTTTCTTCTTGAGAGCAGAATGAGAATGTTAGGGAAAAGAATGGGAAACAGGATTAAAATTAAAGGGAATTCCAATTCATCGTTTTGTACTCGAGAATTGAACACATAGGTGATTTAGAGAACCTTAAATGGGGTGCTTAAGTTAAACTAATGTCGTGAAGTTACAATTACTCAGTAAAATCTCTTTCTTGGAGGCTAAGCAAGATTAGTTTTGAGCTATATACATGGAAACTTAAGCTAGTGAAACTATTATTTGCCAAAGCTATTTAGTCACAAGAACAAAATAGAGAACGTTCGAGAAGGACGGAGAGAGTTTTTCAGAAACTTTCTTTTTGTGTGCTAGAAGAGTAAGTCAGAGGAAAGAGAGCGAAAGAGGATGAAATTTAAAGCGAATTCAAATTCAACCTTTTGGACTTCAGAATTGAACACTTAGGTGATTCGGGAAACGTTAAACGAGTCGCTTAAGTTAAACTCATATCGTTAAGCTACTGTTACCCAATAAATTATCTTTCTTGGAGGCTAAGCAAGAATAGTTTTAGCTAAACTTGAGCGAATGAAACTATTAGTTGTCTAAGCGAATTAGTTCGTGGAACAAAAGGGAGAAGGTTAGAGAAGGACGGAGAGAGTTAGAGAGAGAAACTTTCTCCTTGAGAGCTTGAAGAGAAAGTTAAAGAAATGAAAGGGAAATAGGATGAAAATTAAAGCGAATGCAAATTCGTCGTCCTGGACTTGACAATCTAACACTTAGGTGATTTAGAAAACACGAAATGAGTTGCTTAAGTTAAACTAATATCGTTAAGCTACAATTGCTCAGTACAAATCTCTTTCTTGGAGACTAAGAGAGATTAGTTTGAGCTGAACATGGCCTTTGCCAAAGGTAATTAGTAACAAGAACAAAATAGAGAACGTTTGAGAAGGACGGAGAGAGTTTTTGAGAAACTATCTTCTTGTGTGCTAGAAGAGAAAGTTAGAAAAAAAGAAATCGAAATGGGATGAAATTTAAAGGGAATTCAAATTCAACCATTTGGATTTCAGAATTGAACACTTAGATGATTGGGGAAACATTAAACGAGTCGCTTAGGTTAAACCCATATCGTTACGCTACTGCTGCTCAATAAATTCTCTTTCTTGGAGGCTAAGGGAGAATAGTTTTAGCTAAACATGAGCGAATTAAACTATTAGTTGTCTAAGCGAATTAGTTCGTAGAACAAAAGAGAGAAGGTTGGAGAAGGACGGAGAGAGTTAGAGACAAACTTTCTTCTTGAGAGCATGAGGAGAAAGGTAGGGAAATGTAAGGAAACTAGGATGAAAATTAAAGCGAATTCAAATTTATGCTTTTGGACTTGAGAATTGAACACATAGGTGATTTAGAAAACATGAAATGAGTTGGTTAAGTTAAACTAACATCCTTAAACTACAATTGCTCAGTAAAATCTCTTTCTTAGTGGGTAAGCAAAGATTAGTTTGAGTTAAACCTGGCCACTTGAGCTAATGAAACTGTTGGTTGCCTAAGGCAATTATTTCCAATAGCAAAAAAGAGAAGGCGGGGGAAGAGTTAGAGAAAAACTTTCTTCTTGAGAGCAGAATGAGAATGTTAGGGAAAAGAAAGGGAAACAGGATGAAAATGAAAGGGAATTCCAATTCATCATTTCGTACTTGAGAATTGAATACAAAGGGGATTTAGAGAACCTTAAATGGGGTGCTTAAGTTAAACTAATGTCGTGAAGTTACAATTACTCAGCAAAATCTCTTTCTTGGTGGCTAAGCAAGATTAGTTTTGAGCTATATACATGGAAACTTAAGCTAGTGAAACTATTATTTGCCAAAGCTATTTAGTCACAAGAACAAAATAGAGAACGTTCGAGAAGGACGGAGAGAGTTTTTCAGAAACTTTCTTTTTGTGTGCTAGAAGAGTAAGTTAGAGAAAAGAGAGCGAAAGAGGATGAAATTTAAAGCGAATTCAAATTCAACCTCTTGGACTTCAGAATTGAACACTTAGGTGATTCGGGAAACGTTAAATGAGTCGCTTAAGTTAAACTCATATCGTTAAGCTACTGTTACCCAATAAATTATCTTTCTTGGAGGCTAAGCAAGAATAGTTTTAGCTAAACTTGAGCGAATGAAACTATTAGTTGTCTAAGCGAATTAGTTCGTAGGAACAAAAGGGAGAAGGTTAGAGAAGGACGGAGAGAGTTAGAGAGAGAAACTTTCTTCTTGAGAGCTTGAAGAGAAAGTTAAGAAATGAAAGGGAAATAGGATGAAAATTAAAGCGAATGCAAATTCGTCGTCCTGGACTTGACAATCTAACACTTAGGTGATTTAGAAAACACGAAATGAGTTGCTTAAGTTAAACTAATATCGTTAAGCTACAATTGCTCAGTACAAATCTCTTTCTTGGAGACTAAGAGAGATTAGTTTGAGCTGAACATGGCCTTTGCCAAAGGTAATTAGTAACAAGAACAAAATAGAGAACGTTTGAGAAGGACGGAGAGAGTTTTTGAGAAACTATCTTCTTGTGTGCTAGAAGAGAAAGTTAGAAAAAAAGAAATCGAAATGGGATGAAATTTAAAGGGAATTCAAATTCAACCATTTGGATTTCAGAATTGAACACTTAGATGATTGGGGAAACATTAAACGAGTCGCTTAGGTTAAACCCATATCGTTACGCTACTGCTGCTCAATAAATTCTCTTTCTTGGAGGCTAAGGGAGAATAGTTTTAGCTAAACATGAGCGAATTAAACTATTAGTTGTCTAAGCGAATTAGTTCGTAGAACAAAAGAGAGAAGGTTGGAGAAGGACGGAGAGAGTTAGAGACAAACTTTCTTCTTGAGAGCATGAGGAGAAAGGTAGGGAAATGTAAGGAAACTAGGATGAAAATTAAAGCGAATTCAAATTTATGCTTTTGGACTTGAGAATTGAACACATAGGTGATTTAGAAAACATGAAATGAGTTGGTTAAGTTAAACTAACATCCTTAAACTACAATTGCTCAGTAAAATCTCTTTCTTAGTGGGTAAGCAAAGATTAGTTTGAGTTAAACCTGGCCACTTGAGCTAATGAAACTGTTGGTTGCCTAAGGCAATTATTTCCAATAGCAAAAAAGAGAAGGCGGGGGAAGAGTTAGAGAAAAACTTTCTTCTTGAGAGCAGAATGAGAATGTTAGGGAAAAGAAAGGGAAACAGGATGAAAATGAAAGGGAATTCCAATTCATCATTTCGTACTTGAGAATTGAATACAAAGGTGATTTAGAGAACCTTAAATGGGGTGCTTAATGTTAAACTAATGTCGTGAAGTTACAATTACTCAGTAAAATCTCTTTCTTGGTGGCTAAGCAAGATTAGTTTTGAGCTATATACAATGGAAACTTAAGCTAGTGAAACTATTATTTGCCAAAGCTATTTAGTCACAAGAACAAATAGAGAACGTTCGAGAAGGACGGAGAGAGTTTTTCAGAAACTTTCTTTCTGTGTGCTAGAAGAGCAAGTTAGAGAAAAGAGAGCGAAAGAGGATGAAATTTAAAGCGAATTCAAATTCAACCTCTTGGACTTCAGAATTGAACACTTAGGTGATTCGAGAAACGTTAAATGAGTCGCTTAAGTTAAACTCATATCGTTAAGCTACTGTTACCCAATAAATTCTCTTTCTTGGAGGCTAAGCAAGAATAGTTTTAGCTAAACTTGAGCGAATGAAACTATTAGTTGTCTAAGCGAATTAGTTCGTAGAACAAAAGAGAGAAGGTTAGAGAAGGACGGAGAGAGTTAGAGAGAGAAACTTTCTTCTTGAGAGCTTGAAGAGAAAGTTAGAGAAATGAAAGGGAAATAGGATGAAAATTAATGCGACTGCAAATTCGACGTCTTGGACTTGACAATCTAACACTTAGGTGATTTAGAAAACACGAAATGAGTTGCTTAAGTTAAACTAATATCGTTAAGCTACAATTGCTCAGTACAAATCTCTTTCTTGGAGACTAAGAGAGATTAGTTTGAGCTGAACATGGCCTTTGCCAAAGGTAATTAGTAACAAGAACAAAATAGAGAACGTTTGAGAAGGACGGAGAGAGTTTTTGAGAAACTATCTTCTTGTGTGCTAGAAGAGAAAGTTAGAAAAAAAGAAAGCGAAATGGGATGAAATTTAAAGGGAATTCAAATTCAACCATTTGGATTTCAGAATTGAACACTTAGATGATTGGGGAAACATTAAACGAGTCGCTTAAGTTAAACCCATATCGTTACGCTACTGCTACTCAATAATTCTCTTTCTTGGAGGCTAAGGGAGAATAGTTTTAGCTAAACTTGAGCGAAATGAAACTATTAGTTGTCTAAGCGAATTAGTTCGTCGAACAAAAGAGAGAAGGCTGGAGAAGGACGGAGAGAGTTAGAGACAAACTTTCTTCTTGAGAGCATGAGGAGAAAGTTAGGGAAATGTAAGGAAAATAGGATGAAAATTAAAGCGAATTCAAATTATGCTTTTGGACTTGAGAATTGAACACATAGGTGATTTAGAAAACATGAAATGAGTTGCTTAAGTTAAACTAACATCATTAAGCTACAATTGCTCAGTAAAATCTCTGTCTTAGTGGGTAAGCAAAGATTAGTTTGAGTTAAACTTGGCTACTTGAGCTAATGAAACTATTGGTTGCCTAAGGGAATTAGTTCCATTAGGAAAAAAGAGAAGGCGGGGAGAGGAGAGTTAGAGAAAAACTTTCTTCTTGAGAGCAAAATGAGAATGTTAGGGAAAGAAAGGGAAACAGGATGAAAATAAAAGGGAATTCCAATTCATCCTTTCGTACTTGAGAATTGAATACAAAGGTGATTTAGAGAACCTTCAATGGGGTGCTTAAGTTAAACTAATGTCGTGAAGTTACAATTACTCAGTAAAATTTCTTTCTTGGAGGCTAAGCAAGATTACTTTTGAGCTATATACATGGCAACTTAAGCTAGGGAAACTATTATTTGCCAGAGCTATTTAGTCACAAGAACAAAATAGAGAACGTTCGAGAAGGACGGAGAGAGTTTTTCAGAAACTTTCTTTTTGTGTGCTAGAAGAGCAAGTTAGAGAAAAGAGAGCAAAAGAGGATGAAATTTAAAGCAAATTCAAATTCAACCTTTTGGACTTCAGAAGTGAACACTTAGGTGATTCGGGAAACGTTAAATGAGTCGCTTAAGTTAAACTCATATCGTTAAGCTACCGTTACCCAATAAATTCTCTTTCTTGGAGGCTAGGCAAGAATAGTTTTAGCTAAACTTGAGCAAATGAAACAATCTGTTGTCTAAGCGAATTAGTTCGTAGAACAAAAGAGAGAAGGTTGGAGAAGAACGGAGAGAGTTAGGGAGAGAAACTTTCTTCTTGATAGCTTGAAGATAAAGTCAGAGAAATAAAAGGGAAATAGGATGAAAATTAAAGCGAATTCAAATTCATCCTCCTGGACTTGAGAATCTAACACTTAGGTGATTTAGAAAACATGTAATGAGTGGCTTAAGTTAAACTAATGTCGTTAAGCTACAATTGCTCAGTACAAGTCTCTTTCTTGGAGACTAAGAGGGATTAGTTTGAGCGAAACATGGCCTTTGCCAAAGCTAATTAGTAACAAGAGCAGAACAGATATCGTTCGAGAAGGACGGAGAGAGTTTTTGAGAAACTTTTCCTGCTTTTCGGTGAGAGTTTTTGGCCACTTAAGCTATTGAAACTATTATTTGCCAAAGCTATTTAGTCACAGGAACAAAATAGAGCACGTTCGAGAAGGACGGAGAGAGTTTTTCAGAAACTTTCCTTTTGTGTGCCAGAAAAGTAAGTTAGAGAAAAGAGAGAGAAAGAGGATGAAATTTAAAGCGAATTCAAATTCAACCTTTTGGACTTCAGAATTGAACACTTAGGTGATTCGGGAAACGTTAAACGAGTCGCTTAAGTTAAACTCATATCGTTAAGCTACTGTTACCCAATAAATTATCTTTCTTGGAGGCTAAGCAAGAATAGTTTTAGCTAAACTTGAGCGAATGAAACTATTAGTTGTCTAAGCGAATTAGTTCGTAGAACAAAAGAGAGAAGGTTAGAGAAGGACGGAGAGAGTTAGAGAGAGAAACTTTCTTCTTGAGAGCTTGAAGAGAAAGTTAGAGAAATGAAAGGGAAATAGGATGAAAATTAAAGCGAATGCAAATTCATCGTCCTGGACTTGACAATCTAACACTTAGGTGATTTAGAAAACACGAAATGAGTTGCTTAAGTTAAACTAATATCGTTAAGCTACAATTGCTCAGTACAAATCTCTTTCTTGGAGACTAAGAGAGATTAGTTTGAGCTGAACATGGCCTTTGCCAAAGGTAATTAGTAACAAGAACAAAATAGAGAACGTTTGAGAAGGACGGAGAGAGTTTTTGAGAAACTATCTTCTTGTGTGCTAGAAGAGAAAGTTAGAAAAAAAGAAATCGAAATGGGATGAAATTTAAAGGGAATTCAAATTCAACCATTTGGATTTCAGAATTGAACACTTAGATGATTGGGGAAACATTAAACGAGTCGCTTAAGTTAAACCCATATCGTTAAGCTACTGCTACTCAATAAATTCTCTTTCTTGGAGGCTAAGGGAGAATAGTTTTAGCTAAACTTGAGCGAATGAAACTATTAGTTGTCTAAGCGAATTAGTTCGTAGAACAAAAGAGAGAAGGTTGGAGAAGGACGGAGAGAGTTAGAGACAAACTTTCTTCTTGAGAGCATGAGGAGAAAGTTAGGGAAATGTAAGGAAAATAGGATGAAAATTAAAGCAAATTCAAATTTATGCATTTGGACTTGAGAATTGAACACATAGGTGATTTAGAAAACAAGAAATGAGTTGCTTAAGTTAAACTAACATCCTTAAGCTACAATTCCTCAGTAAAATCTCTTTCTTAGTGGGTAAGCAAAGATTAGTTTGAGTTAAACTTGGCCACTTGAGCTAATGAAACTGTTGGTTGCCTAAGGGAATTATTTCCAATAGCAAAAAGAGAAGGCGGGAGAAGAGTTAGAGAAAAACTTTCTTCTTGAGAGCAGAATGAGAATGTTAGGGAAAAGAAAGGGAAACATGATGAAAAAAAAGGAATTCCAATTCATCCTTTCGTACTTGAGAATTGAATACAAAGGTGATTTAGAGAACCTTAAATGGGGTGCTTAAGTTAAACTAATGTTGTGAAGTTACAATTACTCAGTAAAATCTCTTTCCTGAATGCCAAGCAAGATTAGTTTTGAGCTATATACATGGCAACTTAAGCTAGTGAAACTATTATTTGCCAAAGCTATTTAGTCACAAGAACAAAATAGAGAACGTTCGATAAAGACGTATAGAGTTTTTCAGAAACTTTCTTTTTGGGTGCTAGAAGAGAAAGTTAGAGAAAAGAGAGCGAAAGAGGATGAAATTTAAGGCGAATTCAAATTCAACCTTTTGGACTTCAGAATTGAACACTTAGGTGATTCGGGAAACGTTAAATGAGCCGCTTAAGTTAAACTCATATCGTTAAGATACTATTACCCAATAAATTCCCCTTCTTGGAGGCTAAGCGAGAATAATTTTAACTAAACTTGAGCAAATGAAACTATTAGTTGTCTAAGCGAATTAGGTCGTAGAACAAAAGAGAGAAGGTTGGAGAAGGACGGAGAGAGTTAGAGAGAGAAACTTTCTTCCTGAGAGCTTGAAGGGAAAGTTAGAGAAATGAAAGGGAAATATGATGAAAATTAAAGCGAATTATGTGCATCATTTACATTGTATTGTGTGCTGGGTTCATGTTGGCTATCTGTTTCTCATCGTTTTATTTCCTACTGGCAGGATTCGGTCTTATTACAATGTTTAAGGTGGATGGTCGTGGGAGTGAAATTTTGGTAGATATCTGGATTGATAGAATGGCTGCTGTCAGCGCCTTCTGGGGTCTTCAGAATGAAAATCAGCTGTTTTAATTTGTGTTTTTTATCTTGTGTCATTTGTTGATACTATGTTTTGCCTACCCTAGTGGGATGTACTAGGGGCAGTGCTTTGTTTTGGGTGTTTGGGTTACTTATCAATTGTGTTAGCCAGGTTCGATTATGGCTTTCTTTTGAGACTTGTGTTGGAAACGTTTGGCTTCATCGTTTTGGATTTTTGCCGCTTGTTTGGCGTATTTTGTTTTATTCTTGGTCTGGTTTCGCTGTGTTCATTTCCCCTATCTTTTGAGATATGGTTTGTGAACATTGTTTTTATTTTGCTTTTTTGTCTGTTTTGCTTTTGTTTGGTTGGTTCCGGTTCTTGGTTGTATAGTGGTTGTTGGGCCTGGGGTATTCCCCTTGTATTCTTGTAAATCTTTCGTTTTTATTAATGTCTTATGCACCCAAAAAAAAATCTAGCACTTAGGTGATTTCAGAAACATGAAATGAGTTGCTTAAGTTAAACTAATATCGTTAAGCTACAATTGCTCAGTACAAATCTCTTTCTTGGAGACTAAGAGAGATTAGTTTGAGCTAAACATGGCCTTTGCCAAAGCTAATTACTAACAAGAACAAAATAGAGAACGTTCGAGAAGGACGGAGAGAGTTTTTGAGAAACTTTCTTTTTGTGTGCTAGAAGAGAAAGTTAGAAAAAAGAAAGCGAAATGGGATGAAATTTAAAGGGAATTCAAATTCAACCATTTGGATTTCAGAATTGAACACTTAGGTGATTCGGGAAACATTAAACGAGTCGCTTAAGTTAAACCCATATCGTTAAGCTACTGCTACTCAATAAATTGTCTTTGTTGGAGGCTAAGGGAGAACAGTTTTTGCTAAACTTGAGCAAATGAAACTATTAGTTGTCTAAGCGAATTAGTTCGTAGAACAAAAGAGAGAAGGTTGGAGAAGGACGGAGAGAGTTAGAGACAAACTTTCTTCTTGAGAGCATGAAGAGAAAGTTAGGGAAATGAAAGGAAAATAGGATGAAAATTAAAGCAAATTCAAATTGATGCTTTTGGACTTGAGAATTGAACACATAGGTGATTTAGAAAACAAGAAATGAGTTGCTTAAGTTAAACTAACATCATTAAGCCACAATTGCTCAGTAAAATCTCTTTCTTAGTGGGTAAGCAAAGATTAGTTTGAGTTAAACTTGGCCACTTGAGCTAATGAAACTATTGGTTGCCTAAGGGAATTAGTTCCAATAGCAAAAAAGAGAAGGCGGGAGAAGAGTTAGAGAAAAACTTTCTGCTCTAGAGCAGAATGAGAATGTTAGGGAAAAGAAAGGGAAATAGGATGAAAATAAAAGGGAATTCCAATTCATCCTTTCGTACTTGAGAATTGAATACAAAGGGGATTTAGAGAACCTTAAATGGGGTGCTTAAGTTAAACTAATGTCGTGAAGTTACAATTACTCAGCAAAATCTCTTTCTTGGTGGCTAAGCAAGATTAGTTTTGAGCTATATGCATGGAAACTTAAGCTAGTGAAACTATTATTTGCCAACGCTATTTAGTCACAAGAACAAAATAGAGAACGTTCGAGATGGACGGAGAGAGTTTTTCAGAAACTTTCTTTTTGTGTGCTAGAAGAGTAAGTTAGGGAAAAGAGAGCGAAAGAGGATGAAATTTAAAGCGAATTCAAATTCAACCTCTTGGACTTCAGAATTGAACACTTAGGTGATTCGGGAAACGTTAAATGAGTCGCTTAAGTTAAACTCATATCGTTAAGCTACTGTTACCCAATAAATTATCTTTGTTGGAGGCTAAGCAAGAATAGTTTTAGCTAAACTTGAGCGAATGAAACTATTAGTTGTCTAAGCGAATTAGTTCGTGGAACAAAAGGGAGAAGGTTAGAGAAGGACGGAGAGAGTTAGAGAGAGAAACTTTCTTCTTAAGAGCTTGAAGAGAAAGTTAGAGAAATGAGAGGGAAATAGGATGAAAATTAAAGCGAATTCAAATTCATCCTCCTGGACTTGAGAATCTAACACTTAGGTGATTTAGAAAACACGAAATGAGTTGCTTAAGTTAAACTAATATCGTTAATCTACAATTGCTTGGTACAAGTCTCTTTCTTGGAGACTAAGAGAGATTAGTTTGAGCTAAACATGGCCTTTAATAAAGCTAATTAGTAACAAGGACAAAATAGATAACGTTCGAGAAGACGGAGAGAGTTTTTGAGAAACTTTCTTCTTGTGTGCTAGAAGAGAAAGTTAGAAAAAAGAAAGCGAAATGGGATGAAATTTAAAGGGAATTCAAATTCAACCATTTGGATTTCAGAATTGAACACTTAGGTGATTCGCGAAACATTAAACGAGTCGCTTAAGTTAAACCCATATCGTTAAGCTACTGCTACTAATTAAATTCTCTTTGATGGAGGCTAAGGGAGAATAGTTTTAGCTAAACTTGAGCAAATGAAACTGTTAGTTGTCTAAGCGAATTAGTTCGTAGAACAAAAGAGAGAAGGTTGGAGAAGGACGGAGAGAGTTAGAGACAAACTTTCTTCTTGAGAGCATGAAGAGAAAGCTAGGGAAATGAAAGGAAAATAGGATGAAAATTAAAGTGAATTCAAATTCATGCTTTTGGACTTGAGAATTGAACACATAGGTGATTTAGAAAACATGAAATGAGTTGCTTACGTTAAACTAACATCATTAAGCTACAATTGCTCAGTAAAATCTCTTTCTTAGTGGGTAAGCAAAGATTAGTTTGAGTTTAACTTGGACACTTGAGCTAATGAAACTATTGGTTGCCTAAGGGAATTAGTTCTAATAGCAAAAAAGAGAAGGCGGGAGAAGAGTTGGAGAAAAACTTTCTTCTTGAGAGTAGAATGAGAATGTTAGGGAAAAAAAAGGGAAATAGGGTGAAAATAAAAGGGAATTCCAATTTGTCCTTTCGTACTTGAGAATTGAATACAAAGGTGATTTAGAGAACCATAAATGGGGTGCTTAGGTTAAACTAATGTCGTGAAGTTACAATTACTCAGTAAAATCTCTTTCTTGGAGGCTAAGCAAGATTAGTTTTGAGCTATATACATGGCAACTTAAGGTAGTGAAACTATTATTTGCCAAAGTTATTTAGTCACAAGAACAAAATAGAGAACGTTCGAGAAAGACGGAAAGAGTTTTTTAGAAACCTTCTTTTTGTGTGCTAGAAGAGCAAGTTAGAGAAAAGAGAGCGAAAGAGGATGAAATTTAAAGCAAATTCAAATTCAACCTTTTGGACTTCAGAATTGAACACTTAGGTGATTCGGGAAACGTTAAATGAGTCGCTTAAGTTAACCTCATATCGTTAAGCTACTATTACCCAATAAATTCTCTTTCTTGGAGGCTAAGCGAGAATAGTTTTAGCTAAACTTGAGCAAATGAAACTATTGGTTGTCTAAGCGAATTAGTTCGTAGAACAAAAGAGAGAAGGTTGGAGAAGGACGGAGAGAGTTAGAGAGAGAAACTTTCTTCTTCAGAGCTTGAAGAGAAAGTTAAGAAATGAAAGGGAAATAGGATGAAAATTAAAGCGAATTCAAATTCAACCCCCTGGACTTGAGAATCTAACACTTAGGTGATTTAGAAAACACGAAATGAGTTGCTTAAGATAGACTAATATCGTTAAGCTACAATTGCTCAGTACAAATCTCTTTCTTGGAGACTAAGAGAGATTAGTTTGAGCTAAACATGGCCTTTGCCAAAGCTAATTACTAACAAGAACAAAATAGAGAACGTTCGAGAAGGACGAAGAGAGTTTTTGAGAAACTTTCTTCCTGTGTACTAGAAGAGAAAGTTAGAAAAAAGAAAGCGAAATGGGATGAAATTTAAAGGGAATTCATATTCAACCATTTGGATTTCAGAATTGAACACTTAGGTGATGCGGGAAACATTGAACGAGTCGCTTAAGTTAAACCCATATCGTTAAGCTACTGCTACTCAATAAATTCTCTTTGTTGGAGGCTAAGGGAGAATAGTTTTAGCTAAACTTGAGCAAATGAAACTATTAGTTGTCTAAGCGAATTAGTTCGTAGAACAAAAGAGAGAAGGTTGGAGAAGGACGGAGAGAGTTAGAGACAAACTTTCTTCTTGAGAGCATAAAGAGAAAGTTAGGGAAATGAAAGGAAAATAGAATGAAAATTAAAGCGAATTCAAATTCATGCTTTTGGACTTGAGAATTGAATACATAGGAAATTTAGAAAACATGAAATGAGTTGCTTAAGTTAAACTAACATCATTAAGTTACAATTGCTCAGTAAAATCTCTTTCTTAGTGGGTAAGCAAAGATGAGTTTGAGTTAAATTTGGCCACTTGAGCTAATGAAACTATTGATTGCCTAAGGGAATTAGTTCCAATAGCAAAAAAGAGAAGGCGGGAGAAGAGTTAGAGAAAAATTTTCTTCTTGAGAGCAGAATGTGAATGTTAGGGAAAAGAAAGGAAACAGGATGAAAATAAAAGGGAATTCTAATTCATCCTTTCGTAGTTGAGAATTGAACACAAAGGTGATTTAGAGAACCTTAACCGAGGTGCTTAAGTTAAACTAATATCGTTAAGTTAACTCTACTCAGTAAAATCTCTTTCTTGGAAGGCTAAGCAAGTTAGTTTGAGCTAAACAAGGCCACTTAAGCTAGTGAAACTATTATTTGCCAAAGCTAATTACTTACAAGAACAAAATAGAGAACGTTCGAGAAGGACGAGAGAGTTTCTGAGAAACTTTCTGCTTGTGCGCTAGAAGAGAATATAGAGAAAGTAAAGCGAAGTAGGATGAAATTTAAAGGGAATTCAAATTCAATCTTTTGGACTTCAGAATTGAACACTTTGGTGATTCGGAAAACGTTAAATGAGTTGCTTAAGTTAAACTATTATCGTTAAGCTACGTTACTCAATAAATTCTCCTTCTTGGAGGCTAAGCAAGAATAATTTTAGCTAAACTTGAGCAAATGAAACTATTAGTTGTCTAAGCGAATTAGTTCGTAGAACAAAGGAGAGAAGGTTGGAGAAGGACAGAGGGAGTCAGAGAGAAACTTCTGCTTGAGAGCTTGACGAGAAAGTTGGAGAAATGAAAGGAAAATAGGATGAAAATTAAAGCCAATTCAAATTCATGCTTTTGGACTTGAGAATTGAACACATTATGTGATTTAGAAAACGTGAAATGAAGTTGCTTAAGTTAGACTAACTATCATTAAGCTACAATTGCTCAGGTAAAATCTCTTTCTTAGGTGGCTAAGCAAAGATTAGTTTGAGTTAACTTGGCCACTTGAAGCTAATGAAACTATGGTTGCCTACGGCGTATTAGTTCCAATAGCAAAAAGAGAAGGCGGCGGAAGGACGAAGAGAGTTAGGAAAAACCTGTCTTCTTGAGAGCAGAATGAGAACGTTAGGGGAAGAGAAAGGGAAATAGGATGAAAATAAAAGGGGAATTCCAATTCATCCTTTCGTAGTTGAGAATTGAACTACAAAGGTGATTTAGAGAACCTTAACCTGAGGGTGCTCTAAGTTAAACTAATAGTCGTGAAGTTACTATACTCAGTAAAATCTCTTTCTTGGAGGCTAAGCAAGATTAGTTTGAGCTAAACAAGGCCACTTAAGCTAGTGAAACTATTATTTGCCAAAGCTAATTACTTACAAGAACAAAATAGAGAACGTTCGAGAAGGACGGAGAGAGTTTCTGAGAAACTTTCTGCTTGTGCGCTAGAAGAGAATATTAGAGAAAGTAAGCGAAGTAGGATGAAATTTAAAGGGAATTCAAATTCAATCTTTTGGACTTCAGAATTGAACACTTTGGTGATTCGGAAAACGTTAAATGAGTTGCTTAAGTTAAACTATTATCGTTAAGCTACGGTTACTCAATAAATTCTCCTTCTTGGAGGCTAAGCAAGAATAATTTTAGCTAAACTTGAGCAAATGAAACTATTAGTTGTCTAAGCGAATTAGTTCGTAGAACAAAGGAGAGAAGGTTGGAGAAGGACAGAGGGAGTCAGAGAGAAACTTTCTGCTTGAGAGCTTGACGAGAAAGTTGAGAAATGAAAGGGAAATAGGATGAAAATTAAAGCGAATTCAAATTCATCCTCCTGGACTTGACAATCTAACACTTAGGTGATTTAGAAAACACGAAATGAGTTGCTTAAGTTAAACTAATATCGTTAAGCTACAATTGCTCAGTACAAATCTCTTTCTTGGAGACTAAGAGAGATTAGTTTGAGCTAAACATGGCCTTTGCCAAAGGTAATTAGTAACCAGAACAAAATAGAGAACGTTTGAGAAGGACGGAGAGAGTTTTTGAGAAACTATCTTCTTGTGTGCTAGAAGAGAAAGTTAGAAAAAAGAAAGCGAAATGGGATGAAATTTAAAGGGAATTCAAATTCAACCATTTGGATTTCAGAATTGAACACTTAGGTGATTTGGGAAACATTAAACGAGTCGCTTAAGTTAAACCCATATCGTTAAGCTACTGCTACTCAATAAATTCTCTTTCTTGGAGGCTAAGGGAGAACAGTTTTAGCTAAACTTGAGCAAATGAAACTGTTAGTTGTCTAAGCGAATTAGTTCGTAGAACAAAAGAGAGAAGGTTGGAGAAGGACGGAGGGAGTTAGAGAGAAACTTTCTTGTTGAGAGCATGAAGAGGAAGTTGGAGAAATGAAAGGAAAATAGGATGAAAATTAAAGCGAATTCAAATTCAAGCTTTTGGACTTGAGAATTGAACACTTAGGTGATTTAGAAAACGTGAAATGAGTTGCTTAAGTTAAACTAATATCATTAAGCTACAATTGCTCAGTAAAATCTCTTTCTTGGTGGCCAAGCAAGATTAGTTTGAGTTAAACTTGGCCACTAAAGCTAATGAAACTATCGGTTGCCTAAGGCAGTTGGTTCCAACAGCAAAAAAGAGAAGGCGGCGGAAGGACGAAGAGAGTTAGGGAAAACCTTTCTTCTTGAGAGCAGAATGAGAACGTTAGGGAAGAGAAAGGGAAATAGGATGAAAATAAAAGGGAATTCTAATTCATCCTTTCGTAGTTGAGAATTGAACACAAAGGTGATTTAGAGAACCTTAACCGAGGTGCTTAAGTTAAACTAATATCGTTAAGTTACAATTACTTAGTAAAATCTCTTTCTTGGAGGCTAAGCAAGATTAGTTTTGAGCTATATACATGGAAACTTAAGCTAGTCAAACTATTATTTGCCAAAGCTATATAGTCACAAGAACAAAATAGAGAACGTTCGAGAAGGACGGAGAGAGTTTTTCAGAAACTTTCTTTTTGTGTGCTAGAAGAGCAAGTTAGAGAAAAGAGAGCGAAAGAGGATGAAATTTAAATCGAATTCAAATTCAACCTTTTGGACTTCAGAATTGAACACTTAGGTGATTCGGGAAACGTTAAACGAGTCCCTTAAGTTATACTCATATCGTTAAGCTACTGTTACCCAATAAATTATCTTTCTTGGAGGCTAAGCAAGAATAGTTTTAGCTAAACTTGAGCAAATGAAACTATTAGTTGTCTAAGCGAATTAGTTCGTAGAACGAAAGAGAGAAGGTTGGAGAAGGACGGAGAGAGTTAGAGTGAGAAACTTTCTTCTTGAGAGCTTGAAGAGAAAGTTAGAGAAATGAAAGGGAAAATAGGATGAAAATTAAAGCGAATTCAAATTCATCCTTTGGACTTGAGAATTGAACACTTAGGCGGTTTAGAAAATATGAAATGGGTTGCTTGAGTTAAACCAGTATCGTTTAGCTACAATTGCTCAGTAAAAATCTCTTTCTTGGAGACTAAGCAAGATCAGTTTGAGCTAACCATGGCCTTTGCCAAAGCTAATTAGTTACGAGAACAAAATAGAGAACTTTCGAGAAGGACGGAGAGGGTTTTGAGAGACCTTCTTCTTGTGTGCTAGAAGAGAAAGTTAGAGAAAAGAGAACGAAATAGGATGAAATTTAAAGGGAATTCCAATTCAACCATTTGGATTTCAGAATTGAACACTTGGGCGATTCGGAAAACATTAAAAGAGTCGCTTAAGTTAAACCCATATCGTTAAGCTACTGTTACTCAATAAATTCTCTTTCTTGGAGGCTAAACAAGAATAGTTTTTGCTAAACTTGAGTAGATGAAACTGTTAGTTGTCTAAGCGAATTAGTTCGTAGAAC
Organism: Camellia oleifera; assembly: GCA_022316695.1. Taxonomy (NCBI): domain Eukaryota; kingdom Viridiplantae; phylum Streptophyta; class Magnoliopsida; order Ericales; family Theaceae; genus Camellia; species Camellia oleifera. The sequence goes on along the minus strand of CM039308.1, from coordinate 92,379,322 downwards.
GAAAGAGAGAAGGTTGGAGAAGGACGGAAAGAGTTAGAGACAAACTTCCTTCTCGAGAACATGAAGAGAAAGTTAGGGAAATGAAAGGAAAATAGGATGAAAATTAAAGCAAATTCAAATTGATGCTTTTGGACTTGAGAATTGAACACATATGTGATTTAGAAAACACGAAATGAGTTGCTTAAGTTAAACTAACATCATTAAGCCACAATTGCTCGGTAAAATCTCTTTCTTAGTGGGTAAGCAAAGATTAGTTTGAGTTAAACTTGGCCACTTGAGCTAATGAAACTATTGGTTGCCTAAGGGAATTAGTTCCAATAGCAAAAAAGAGAAGGCGGGAGAAGAGTTAGAGAAAAACTTTCTTCTTGAGAGCAGAATGAGAATGTTAGGGAAAAGAAAGGGAAATAGGATGAAAATAAAAGGGAATTCCAATTCACCCTTTCGTACTTGAGAATTGAATACAAAGGTGATTTAGAGAACCTTAAATGGGGTGCTTAAGTTAAACTAATTTCGTGAAGTTACAATTACTCAGTAAAATCTCTTTCTTGGAGGCTAAGCAAGATTAGTTTTGAGCTATATACATGGAAACTTCAGCTAGTGAGGCTATTATTTGCCAAAGCTATTTAGTCACAAGAACAAAATAGAGAACGTTCGAGAAGGACGGAGAGAATTTTACAGAAACTTTCCTTTTGTGTGCTAGAAGAGCAAGTTAGAGAAAAGAGAGCGAAAGGGGAGGAAATTTAAAGCGAATTCAAATTCAACCTTTTGGACTTCAGAATTGAACACTTAGGTGATTCGGGAAACGTTAAACGAGGAGCTTAAGTTAAACTCATATCGTTAAGCTACTGTTACCCAATAAATTATCTTTCTTGGAGGCTAAGCAAGAATAGTTTTAGCTAAATTTGAGCAAATGAAACTGTTCGTTGTCTAAGCGAATTAGTTCGTAGAACAAAAGAGAGAAGGTTGGAGAAGGACGGAGAGAGTTAGAGACAAACTTTCTTCTGGAGAACATGGAGAGAAAGTTAGGGAAATGAAAGGAAAATAGGATGAAAATTAAAGCAAATTCAAATTCATGCTTTTGGACTTGAGAATTGAACACATATGTGATTTAGAAAACATGAAATGAGTTGCTTAAGTTAAACTAACATCATTAAGCTAGCAATTGCTCGGTAAAATCTCTTTCTTAGTGGGTAAGCAAAGATTAGTTTGAGTTAAACTTGGCCACTTGAGCTAATGAAACTATTGGTTGCCTACGGGTATTAGTTCCAATAGCAAAAAAGAGAAGGCGGGAGAAGAGTTAGAGAAAAACTGTCTTCTTGAGAGCAGAATGAGAATGTTGGGGAAAAGAAAGGGAAATAGGATGAAAATAAAAGGGAATTCCAATTCATCCTTTCGTACTTGAGAATTGAATACAAAGGTGATTTAGAGAACCTTGAATGGGGTGCTCAAGTTAAACTAATATCCTTAAGTTAACTCTACTCAGTAAAATCTCTTTCTTGGAGGCTAAGCAAGATTAGTTTGAGCTAAACATGGCCACTTAAGCTAGTGAAACTATTATTTGCCAAAGCTAATTACTTACAAGAACAAAATAGAGAACGTTCGAGAAGGACGGAGAGAGTTTCTGAGAAACTTTCTGCTTGTGCGCTAGAAGAGAATATTAGAGAAAGTAAAGCGAAGTAGGATGAAATTTAAAGGGAATTCAAATTCAATCTTTTGGACTTCAGAATTGAACACTTTGGTGATTCGGAAAACGTTAAATGAGTTGCTTAAGTTAAACTATTATCGTTAAGCTACGGTTACTCAATAAATTCTCCTTCTTGGAGGCTAAGCAAGAATAATTTTAGCTAAACTTGAGCAAATGAAACTATTAGTTGTCTAAGCGAATTAGTTCGTAGAACAAAGGAGAGAAGGTTGGAGAAGGACAGAGGGAGTCAGAGAGAAACTTTCTTCTTGAGAGCTTGACGAGAAAGTTGAGAAATGAAAGGAAAATAGGATGAAAATTAAAGCGAATTCAAATTCAAGCTTTTGGACTTGAGAATTGAACACTTAGGTGATTTAGAAAACGTGAAATGAGTGCTTAAGTTAAACTAATATCATTAAGCTACAATTGCTCAGTAAAATCTCTTTCTTGGTGGCCAAGCAAGATTAGTTTGAGTTAAACTTTGGCCACTAAAGCTAATGAAACTATCGGTTGCCTAAGGCAGTTGGTTCCAACAGCAAAAAAGAGAAGGCGGCGGAAGGACGAAGAGAGTTAGGGAAAACCTTTCTTCTTGAGAGCAGAATGAGAACGTTAGGGAAGAGAAAGGGAAATAGGATGAAAATAAAAGGGAATTCTAATTCATCCTTTCGTAGTTGAGAATTGAACACAAAGGTGATTTAGAGAACCTTAACCGAGGTGCTTAAGTTAAACTAATATCGTTAAGTTAACTCTACTCAGTAAAATCTCTTTCTTGGAGGCTAAGCAAGATTAGTTTGAGCTAAACAAGGCCACTTAAGCTAGTGAAACTATTATTTGCCAAAGCTAATTACTTACAAGAACAAAATAGAGAACGTTCGAGAAGGACGGAGAGAGTTTCTGAGAAACTTTCTGCTTGTGCGCTAGAAGAGAATATTAGAGAAAGTAAAGCGAAGTAGGATGGAAATTTAAAGGGAATTCAAATTCAATCTTTTGGACTTCAGAATTGAACACTTTGGTGATTCGGAAAACGTTAAATGAGTTGCTTAAGTTAAACTATTATCGTTAAGCTACGGTTACTCAATAAATTCTCCTTCTTGGAGGCTAAGCAAGATAATTTTAGCTAAACTTGAGCAAATGAAACTATTAGTTGTCTAAGCGAATTAGTTCCTAGAACGAAAGAGAGAAGGTTGGAGAAGGACAGAGAGAGTTAGAGAGAGAAACTTTCTTCTTGAGAGCTTGAAGAGAAAGTTAGAGAAATGAAAGGGAAATAGGATGAAAATTAAAACGAATGCAAATTCATCGTCCTGGACTTGACAATCTAACACTTAGCTGATTTAGAAAACACGAAATGAGTTGCTTAAGTTAAACTAATATCGTTAAGCTACAAGTGCTTAGTACAAATCTCTTTCTTGGAGACTAAGAGAGATTAGTTTGAGCTAAACATGGCCTTTGCCAAAGGTAATTAGTAACCTGAACAAAATAGAGAACGTTTGAGAAGGACGGAGAGAGTTTTTGAGAAACTATCTTCTTGTGTGCTAGAAGAGAAAGTTAGAAAAAAGAAAGCGAAATGGGATGAAATTTAAAGGGAATTCAAATTCAACCATTTGGATTTCAGAATTGAATACTTAGGTGATTTGGGAAACATTAAACGAGTCGCTTAAGTTAAACCCATATCGTTAAGCTACTGGTACTCAATAAATTCTCTTTCTTGGAGGCTAAGGGAGAATAGTTTTTCCTAAACTTGACTAGATGAAACTGTTAGTTGTCTAAGCGAATTAGTTCGTAGAACAAAAGAGAGAAGGTTGGAGAAGGGCGGAGAGAGTTAGAGACAAACTTTCTTCTCGAGAACATGAAGAGAAAGTTAGGGAAATGAAAGGAAAATAGGATGAAAATTAAAGCAAATTCAAATTCATGCTTTTGGACTTGAGAATTGAACACATATGTGATTTAGAAAACATGAAATGAGTTGATTAAGTTAAACTAACATCATTAAGCTACAATTGCTCGGTAAAATCTCTTTCTTAGTGGGTAAGCAAAGATTAGTTTGAGTTAAACTTGGCCACTTGAGCTAATGAAACTATTGGTTGCCTACGGGTATTAGTTCTAATAGCGAAAAAGAGAAGGCGGTAGAAGAGTTAGAGAAAATTGTCTTCTTGAGAGGAGAATGAGAATGTTGGGGAAAAGAAAGGGAAATAGGATGAAAATAAAAGGAAATTCTAATTCATCGTTTCGTAGTTGAGAATTGAACACAAAGGTGATTTAGGGAACCTTAACCGAGGTGCTTAAGTTAAACTAATATCCTTAAGTTACAACTACTCAGTAAAATCTCTTTCTTGGAGGCTAAGCAAGATTAGTTTGAGCTAAACATGGCCACTTAAGCTAGTGAAACTGTTATTTGCCAAAGCTAATTACTTACAAGAACAAAATAGAGAACGTTCGAGAAGGACGGAGAGAGTTTCTGAGAAACTTTCTGCTTGTGCGCTAGAAGAGAATATTAGAGAAAGTAAAGCGAAGTAGGATGAGATTTAAAGGGAATTCAAATTCAATCTTTTGGACTTCAGAATTGAACACTTTGGTGATTCGGAAAACGTTAAATGAGTTGCTTAAGTTAAACTATTATCGTTAAGCTACGGTTACTCAATAAATTCTCCTTCTTGGAGGCTAAGCAAGAATAATTTTAGCTAAACTTGAGCAAATGAAACTATTAGTTGTCTAAGCGAATTAGTTCGTAGAACAAAGGAGAGAAGGTTGGAGAAGGACAGAGGGAGTCAGAGAGAAACTTTCTTCTTGAGAGCTTGACGAGAAAGTTGAGAAATGAAAGGGAAATAGGATGAAAATTAAAGCGAATTCAAATTCATCCCTTTGGACTTGAGAATTGAACACTTAGGCGGTTTAGAAAATATGAAATGAGTTGCTTAAGTTAAACTAGTATCGTTTAGCTACAATTGCTCAGTAAAAATCTCTTCCTTGGAGACTAAGCAAGATCAGTTTGAGCTAACCATGGCCTTTGCCAAAGCTAATTAGTTACGAGAACAAAATAGAGAACTTTCGAGAAGGACGGAGAGGGTTTTTGAGAGACCTTCTTCTTGTGTGCTAGAAGAGAAAGTTAGAGAAAAGAGAACGAAATAGGATGAAATTTAAAGGGAATTCCAATTCAACCATTTGGATTTAAGAATTGAACACTTGGGCGATTCGGAAAACGTTAAACGAGTCGCTTAAGTTAAACCCATATCGTTAAGCTACTGTTACTCAATAAATTCTCTTTCTTGGAGGCTAAGCAAGAATAGTTTTAGCTAAACTTGAGCAAATGAAACTATTAGTTGTCTAAGCGAATTAGTTCGTAGAACAAAAGAGAGAAGGTTGGAGAAGGACGGAGGGAGTTAGAGAGAAACTTTCTTGTTGAGAGCATGAAGAGGAAGTTGGAGAAATGAAAGGGAAATAGGATGAAAATTAAAGCGAATTCAAATTCAAGCTTTTGGACTTGAGAATTGAACACTTAGGTGATTTAGAAAACACGAAATGAGTTGCTTAAGTTAAACTAATATCATTAAGCTACAATTGCTCAGTAAAATCTCTTTCTTGGTGGCCAAGCAAGATTAGTTTGAGTTAAACTTGGCCACTAAAGCTAATGAAACTATCGGTTGCCTAAGGCAGTTGGTTCCAATAGCAAAAAAGAGAAGGCGGGAGAAGGGCGGAGAGAGTTAGAGAAAAGCTTTCTTCTTGAGAGCAGAATGAGAATGTTAGGGAAAAGAAAGGGAAATAGGATGAAATAAAAGGGAATTCTAATTCATCCCTTTCGTACTTGAGAATTGAATACAAGGTGATTTAAGAACCTCAAATGGGTGCTTAAGTTAAACTAATATCGTTAAGTTACAATTACTCAGTAAAATCTCTCTCTTGGAGGCTAAGCAAGATTAGTTTGAGCTAAACATGGCCAACTTCAGCTAGTGAAGCTATTATTTGCCAAAGCTAATTAGTTCACAAGAACAAAATAGAGAACGTTCGAGAAGGACGGAGAGAGATTTTTCGAGAAACTTTCCTTCTTGTGTGCTAGAAGAGCAAGTTAGAGAAAAGAAGCGAAATAGGAGGAAATTAAAGGCGAATTCAAATTCAACCTTTTGGACTTCAGAATTGAACACTTAGGTGATTCGGCAAAACGTTAAACGAGTCGCTTAAGTTAAACTCATATCGTTAAGCTACTGTTACTCAATAAATTCTCTTTCTTGGAGGCTAAGCAAGAATAGTGTGAGTTAAAATTGGCCACTTAAGCTAACGAAAGTATTGGTTGCCTAAGGGAATTAGTTCCAACAGCAAAAAAGAGAAGGCGGCGGAAGGACGAAGAGAGTTAGGGAAAAACTTTCTTCTTGAGAGCAGAATGAGAACGTTAGGGAAGAGATTGGGAAATAGGATGAAAATAAAAGGGAATTCTAATTCATCCGTTCGTAGTTGAGAATTGAACACAAAGGTGATTTAGGGAACCTTAACCGAGGTGCTTAAGTTAAACTAATATCCTTAAGTTACAACTACTCAGTAAAATCTCTTTCTTGGAGGCTAAGCAAGATTAGTTTGAGCTAAACATGGCCACTTAAGCTAGTGAAACTGTTATTTGCCAAAGCTAATTACTTACAAGAACAAAATAGAGAACGTTCGAGAAGGACGGAGAGAGTTTCTGAGAAACTTTCTGCTTGTGCGCTAGAAGAGAATATTAGAGAAAGTAAAGCGAAGTAGGATGAGATTTAAAGGGAATTCAAATTCAATCTTTTGGACTTCAGAATTGAACACTTTGGTGATTCGGAAAACGTTAAATGAGTTGCTTAAAGTTAAACTATTATCGTTAAGCTACGGTTACTCAATAAATTCTCCTTCTTGGAGGCTAAGCAAGAATAATTTTAGCTAAACTTGAGCAAATGAAACTATTAGTTGTCTAAGCGAATTAGTTCGTAGAACAAAGGAGAGAAGGTTGGAGAAGGACAGAGGGAGTCAGAGAGAAACTTTCTTCTTGAGAGCTGACGAGAAAGTTGAGAAATGAAAGGAAATAGGATGAAAATTAAAGCGAATTCAAATTCATCCCCTTTGGACTTGAGAATTGAACACTTAGGCGGTTTAGAAAATATGAAATGAGTTGCTTAAGTTAAACTAGTATCGTTTAGCTACAATTGCTCAGTAAAATCTCTTCCTTGGAGACTAAGCAAGATCAGTTTGAGCTAACCATGGCCTTTGCCAAAGCTAATTAGTTACGAGAACAAATAGAGAACTTTCGAGAAGGACGGAGAGGGTTTTTGAGAGACCTTCTTCTTGTGTGCTAGAAGAGAAAGTTAGAGAAAAGAGAACGAAATAGGATGAAATTTAAAGGGAATTCCAATTCAACCATTTGGATTTAAGAATTGAACACTTGGGCGATTCGGAAAACGTTAAACGAGTCGCTTAAGTTAAACCCATATCGTTAAGCTACTGTTACTCAATAAATTCTCTTTCTTGGAGGCTAAGCAAGAATAGTTTTAGCTAAACTTGAGCAAATGAAACTATTAGTTGTCTAAGCGAATTAGTTCGTAGAACAAAAGAGAGAAGGTTGGAGAAGGACGGAGGGAGTTAGAGAGAAACTTTCTTGTTGAGAGCATGAAGAGGAAGTTGGAGAAATGAAAGGGAAATAGGATGAAAATTAAAGCGAATTCAAATTCAAGCTTTTGGACTTGAGAATTGAACACTTAGGTGATTTAGAAAACACGAAATGAGTTGCTTAAGTTAAACTAATATCATTAAGCTACAATTGCTCAGTAAAATCTCTTTCTTGGTGGCCAAGCAAGATTAGTTTGAGTTAAACTTGGCCACTAAAGCTAATGAAACTATCGGTTGCCTAAGGCAGTTGGTTCCAATAGCAAAAAAGAGAAGGCGGGAGAAGGGCGGAGAGAGTTAGAGAAAAGCTTTCTTCTTGAGAGCAGAATGAGAATGTTAGGGAAAAGAAAGGGAAATAGGATGAAAATAAAAGGGAATTCTAATTCATCCTTTTGTAGGCGATTTAGAGAACCTTAAATGACGTGCTTAAGTTTAAGCTAATATCGTTCAGTTACAATTACTCAGAAAAATCTCTTTTTTGGACGCTAAGCAAGATTAGTTTGAGCTAAACATGGCCACTTAAGCTAGTGAAACTATTATTTGCCAGAGCTAATTAGTTACAGCAACAAAATAGAGAACGTTCGCGAAGGACGGAGAGAGTTTGTTAGAAACTTTCTTCTTGTGTGCTGGAAGAGAGAGTCAGAGAAAATGAAGCGAAATAGGATGAAATTTAAAGGGAATTCAAATTCAGCCATTTGGATTCCAGAATCGAACACTTAGGTGATTCGAAAAACATTAAACGAGTCGCTTAAGTTAAACTTATACCGTTGAGCTACTGTTACTCAATAAATTCTCTTTCTTGGAGGCTGAGCAAGAACAGTTTTAGTTAAACTTGAGGTAATGAAACTATTAGTTGTCTAAGACAATTAGTTCCTAGAACAAAAGAGAGAAGGACGGAGATAGTTAGGGAGAAGCTTTGGAGAAATGAGAGGGAAATAGGACGAAAATTAAAGCGATATCAAATTCATGCTTTTGGGCTTGAGAATTGAACACATAGGTGATTTAGAAAACATTAAATGAGTTGCTTAAGTTAAACTAATATCGTTAAGGTACAATTGCCCTGTAAAATCTCTTTCTTGTTGGCTAAGCAAGATTAGTGTGAGTTAAAATTGGCCACTTAAGCTAACGAAAGTATTGGTTGCCTAAGGGAATTAGTTCCAACAGCAAAAAAGAGAAGGCGGCGGAAGGACGAAGAGAGTTAGGGAAAAACTTTCTTCTTGAGAGCAGAATGAGAACGTTAGGGAAGAGATTGGGAAATAGGATGAAAATAAAAGGGAATTCTAATTCATCCGTTCGTAGTTGAGAATTGAACACAAAGGTGATTTAGGGAACCTTAACCGAGGTGCTTAAGTTAAACTAATATCCTTAAGTTACAACTACTCAGTAAAATCTCTTTCTTGGAGGCTAAGCAAGATTAGTTTGAGCTAAACATGGCCACTTAAGCTAGTGAAACTGTTATTTGCCAAAGCTAATTACTTACAAGAACAAAATAGAGAACGTTCGAGAAGGACGGAGAGAGTTTCTGAGAAACTTTCTGCTTGTGCGCTAGAAGAGAATATTAGAGAAAGTAAAGCGAAGTAGGATGAGATTTAAAGGGAATTCAAATTCAATCTTTTGGACTTCAGAATTGAACACTTTGGTGATTCGGAAAACGTTAAATGAGTTGCTTAAGTTAAACTATTATCGTTAAGCTACGGTTACTCAATAAATTCTCCTTCTTGGAGGCTAAGCAAGAATAATTTTAGCTAAACTTGAGCAAATGAAACTATTAGTTGTCTAAGCGAATTAGTTCGTAGAACAAAGGAGAGAAGGTTGGAGAAGGACAGAGGGAGTCAGAGAGAAACTTTCTTCTTGAGAGCTTGACGAGAAAGTTGAGAAATGAAAGGGAAATAGGATGAAAATTAAAGCGAATTCAAATTCATCCCTTTGGACTTGAGAATTGAACACTTAGGCGGTTTAGAAAATATGAAATGAGTTGCTTAAGTTAAACTAGTATCGTTTAGCTACAATTGCTCAGTAAAAATCTCTTCCTTGGAGACTAAGCAAGATCAGTTTGAGCTAACCATGGCCTTTGCCAAAGCTAATTAGTTACGAGAACAAAATAGAGAACTTTCGAGAAGGACGGAGAGGGTTTTTGAGAGACCTTCTTCTTGTGTGCTAGAAGAGAAAGTTAGAGAAAAGAGAACGAAATAGGATGAAATTTAAAGGGAATTCCAATTCAACCATTTGGATTTAAGAATTGAACACTTGGGCGATTCGGAAAACGTTAAACGAGTCGCTTAAGTTAAACCCATATCGTTAAGCTACTGTTACTCAATAAATTCTCTTTCTTGGAGGCTAAGCAAGAATAGTTTTAGCTAAACTTGAGCAAATGAAACTATTAGTTGTCTAAGCGAATTAGTTCGTAGAACAAAAGAGAGAAGGTTGGAGAAGGACGGAGGGAGTTAGAGAGAAACTTTCTTGTTGAGAGCATGAAGAGGAAGTTGGAGAAATGAAAGGGAAATAGGATGAAAATTAAAGCGAATTCAAATTCAAGCTTTTGGACTTGAGAATTGAACACTTAGGTGATTTAGAAAACACGAAATGAGTTGCTTAAGTTAAACTAATATCATTAAGCTACAATTGCTCAGTAAAATCTCTTTCTTGGTGGCCAAGCAAGATTAGTTTGAGTTAAACTTGGCCACTAAAGCTAATGAAACTATCGGTTGCCTAAGGCAGTTGGTTCCAATAGCAAAAAAGAGAAGGCGGGAGAAGGGCGGAGAGAGTTAGAGAAAAGCTTTCTTCTTGAGAGCAGAATGAGAATGTTAGGGAAAAGAAAGGGAAATAGGATGAAAATAAAAGGGAATTCTAATTCATCCTTTTGTAGGCGATTTAGAGAACCTTAAATGACGTGCTTAAGTTTAAGCTAATATCGTTCAGTTACAATTACTCAGAAAAATCTCTTTTTTGGACGCTAAGCAAGATTAGTTTGAGCTAAACATGGCCACTTAAGCTAGTGAAACTATTATTTGCCAGAGCTAATTAGTTACAGCAACAAAATAGAGAACGTTCGCGAAGGACGGAGAGAGTTTGTTAGAAACTTTCTTCTTGTGTGCTGGAAGAGAGAGTCAGAGAAAATGAAGCGAAATAGGATGAAATTTAAAGGGAATTCAAATTCAGCCATTTGGATTCCAGAATCGAACACTTAGGTGATTCGAAAAACATTAAACGAGTCGCTTAAGTTAAACTTATACCGTTGAGCTACTGTTACTCAATAAATTCTCTTTCTTGGAGGCTGAGCAAGAACAGTTTTAGTTAAACTTGAGGTAATGAAACTATTAGTTGTCTAAGACAATTAGTTCCTAGAACAAAAGAGAGAAGGACGGAGATAGTTAGGGAGAAGCTTTGGAGAAATGAGAGGGAAATAGGACGAAAATTAAAGCGATATCAAATTCATGCTTTTGGGCTTGAGAATTGAACACATAGGTGATTTAGAAAACATTAAATGAGTTGCTTAAGTTAAACTAATATCGTTAAGGTACAATTGCCCTGTAAAATCTCTTTCTTGTTGGCTAAGCAAGATTAGTGTGAGTTAAAATTGGCCACTTAAGCTAACGAAAGTATTGGTTGCCTAAGGGAATTAGTTCCAACAGCAAAAAAGAGAAGGCGGCGGAAGGACGAAGAGAGTTAGGGAAAAACTTTCTTCTTGAGAGCAGAATGAGAACGTTAGGGAAGAGATTGGGAAATAGGATGAAAATAAAAGGGAATTCTAATTCATCCGTTCGTAGTTGAGAATTGAACACAAAGGTGATTTAGGGAACCTTAACCGAGGTGCTTAAGTTAAACTAATATCCTTAAGTTACAACTACTCAGTAAAATCTCTTTCTTGGAGGCTAAGCAAGATTAGTTTGAGCTAAACATGGCCACTTAAGCTAGTGAAACTGTTATTTGCCAAAGCTAATTACTTACAAGAACAAAATAGAGAACGTTCGAGAAGGACGGAGAGAGTTTCTGAGAAACTTTCTGCTTGTGCGCTAGAAGAGAATATTAGAGAAAGTAAAGCGAAGTAGGATGAGATTTAAAGGGAATTCAAATTCAATCTTTTGGACTTCAGAATTGAACACTTTGGTGATTCGGAAAACGTTAAATGAGTTGCTTAAGTTAAACTATTATCGTTAAGCTACGGTTACTCAATAAATTCTCCTTCTTGGAGGCTAAGCAAGAATAATTTTAGCTAAACTTGAGCAAATGAAACTATTAGTTGTCTAAGCGAATTAGTTCGTAGAACAAAGGAGAGAAGGTTGGAGAAGGACAGAGGGAGTCAGAGAGAAACTTTCTTCTTGAGAGCTTGACGAGAAAGTTGAGAAATGAAAGGGAAATAGGATGAAAATTAAAGCGAATTCAAATTCATCCCTTTGGACTTGAGAATTGAACACTTAGGCGGTTTAGAAAATATGAAATGAGTTGCTTAAGTTAAACTAGTATCGTTTAGCTACAATTGCTCAGTAAAAATCTCTTCCTTGGAGACTAAGCAAGATCAGTTTGAGCTAACCATGGCCTTTGCCAAAGCTAATTAGTTACGAGAACAAAATAGAGAACTTTCGAGAAGGACGGAGAGGGTTTTTGAGAGACCTTCTTCTTGTGTGCTAGAAGAGAAAGTTAGAGAAAAGAGAACGAAATAGGATGAAATTTAAAGGGAATTCCAATTCAACCATTTGGATTTAAGAATTGAACACTTGGGCGATTCGGAAAACGTTAAACGAGTCGCTTAAGTTAAACCCATATCGTTAAGCTACTGTTACTCAATAAATTCTCTTTCTTGGAGGCTAAGCAAGAATAGTTTTAGCTAAACTTGAGCAAATGAAACTATTAGTTGTCTAAGCGAATTAGTTCGTAGAACAAAAGAGAGAAGGTTGGAGAAGGACGGAGGGAGTTAGAGAGAAACTTTCTTGTTGAGAGCATGAAGAGGAAGTTGGAGAAATGAAAGGGAAATAGGATGAAAATTAAAGCGAATTCAAATTCAAGCTTTTGGACTTGAGAATTGAACACTTAGGTGATTTAGAAAACACGAAATGAGTTGCTTAAGTTAAACTAATATCATTAAGCTACAATTGCTCAGTAAAATCTCTTTCTTGGTGGCCAAGCAAGATTAGTTTGAGTTAAACTTGGCCACTAAAGCTAATGAAACTATCGGTTGCCTAAGGCAGTTGGTTCCAATAGCAAAAAAGAGAAGGCGGGAGAAGGGCGGAGAGAGTTAGAGAAAAGCTTTCTTCTTGAGAGCAGAATGAGAATGTTAGGGAAAAGAAAGGGAAATAGGATGAAAATAAAAGGGAATTCTAATTCATCCTTTTGTAGGCGATTTAGAGAACCTTAAATGACGTGCTTAAGTTTAAGCTAATATCGTTCAGTTACAATTACTCAGAAAAATCTCTTTTTTGGACGCTAAGCAAGATTAGTTTGAGCTAAACATGGCCACTTAAGCTAGTGAAACTATTATTTGCCAGAGCTAATTAGTTACAGCAACAAAATAGAGAACGTTCGCGAAGGACGGAGAGAGTTTGTTAGAAACTTTCTTCTTGTGTGCTGGAAGAGAGAGTCAGAGAAAATGAAGCGAAATAGGATGAAATTTAAAGGGAATTCAAATTCAGCCATTTGGATTCCAGAATCGAACACTTAGGTGATTCGAAAAACATTAAACGAGTCGCTTAAGTTAAACTTATACCGTTGAGCTACTGTTACTCAATAAATTCTCTTTCTTGGAGGCTGAGCAAGAACAGTTTTAGTTAAACTTGAGGTAATGAAACTATTAGTTGTCTAAGACAATTAGTTCCTAGAACAAAAGAGAGAAGGACGGAGATAGTTAGGGAGAAGCTTTGGAGAAATGAGAGGGAAATAGGACGAAAATTAAAGCGATATCAAATTCATGCTTTTGGGCTTGAGAATTGAACACATAGGTGATTTAGAAAACATTAAATGAGTTGCTTAAGTTAAACTAATATCGTTAAGGTACAATTGCCCTGTAAAATCTCTTTCTTGTTGGCTAAGCAAGATTAGTGTGAGTTAAAATTGGCCACTTAAGCTAACGAAAGTATTGGTTGCCTAAGGGAATTAGTTCCAACAGCAAAAAAGAGAAGGCGGCGGAAGGACGAAGAGAGTTAGGGAAAAACTTTCTTCTTGAGAGCAGAATGAGAACGTTAGGGAAGAGATTGGGAAATAGGATGAAAATAAAAGGGAATTCTAATTCATCCGTTCGTAGTTGAGAATTGAACACAAAGGTGATTTAGGGAACCTTAACCGAGGTGCTTAAGTTAAACTAATATCCTTAAGTTACAACTACTCAGTAAAATCTCTTTCTTGGAGGCTAAGCAAGATTAGTTTGAGCTAAACATGGCCACTTAAGCTAGTGAAACTGTTATTTGCCAAAGCTAATTACTTACAAGAACAAAATAGAGAACGTTCGAGAAGGACGGAGAGAGTTTCTGAGAAACTTTCTGCTTGTGCGCTAGAAGAGAATATTAGAGAAAGTAAAGCGAAGTAGGATGAGATTTAAAGGGAATTCAAATTCAATCTTTTGGACTTCAGAATTGAACACTTTGGTGATTCGGAAAACGTTAAATGAGTTGCTTAAGTTAAACTATTATCGTTAAGCTACGGTTACTCAATAAATTCTCCTTCTTGGAGGCTAAGCAAGAATAATTTTAGCTAAACTTGAGCAAATGAAACTATTAGTTGTCTAAGCGAATTAGTTCGTAGAACAAAGGAGAGAAGGTTGGAGAAGGACAGAGGGAGTCAGAGAGAAACTTTCTTCTTGAGAGCTTGACGAGAAAGTTGAGAAATGAAAGGGAAATAGGATGAAAATTAAAGCGAATTCAAATTCATCCCTTTGGACTTGAGAATTGAACACTTAGGCGGTTTAGAAAATATGAAATGAGTTGCTTAAGTTAAACTAGTATCGTTTAGCTACAATTGCTCAGTAAAAATCTCTTCCTTGGAGACTAAGCAAGATCAGTTTGAGCTAACCATGGCCTTTGCCAAAGCTAATTAGTTACGAGAACAAAATAGAGAACTTTCGAGAAGGACGGAGAGGGTTTTTGAGAGACCTTCTTCTTGTGTGCTAGAAGAGAAAGTTAGAGAAAAGAGAACGAAATAGGATGAAATTTAAAGGGAATTCCAATTCAACCATTTGGATTTAAGAATTGAACACTTGGGCGATTCGGAAAACGTTAAACGAGTCGCTTAAGTTAAACCCATATCGTTAAGCTACTGTTACTCAATAAATTCTCTTTCTTGGAGGCTAAGCAAGAATAGTTTTAGCTAAACTTGAGCAAATGAAACTATTAGTTGTCTAAGCGAATTAGTTCGTAGAACAAAAGAGAGAAGGTTGGAGAAGGACGGAGGGAGTTAGAGAGAAACTTTCTTGTTGAGAGCATGAAGAGGAAGTTGGAGAAATGAAAGGGAAATAGGATGAAAATTAAAGCGAATTCAAATTCAAGCTTTTGGACTTGAGAATTGAACACTTAGGTGATTTAGAAAACACGAAATGAGTTGCTTAAGTTAAACTAATATCATTAAGCTACAATTGCTCAGTAAAATCTCTTTCTTGGTGGCCAAGCAAGATTAGTTTGAGTTAAACTTGGCCACTAAAGCTAATGAAACTATCGGTTGCCTAAGGCAGTTGGTTCCAATAGCAAAAAAGAGAAGGCGGGAGAAGGGCGGAGAGAGTTAGAGAAAAGCTTTCTTCTTGAGAGCAGAATGAGAATGTTAGGGAAAAGAAAGGGAAATAGGATGAAAATAAAAGGGTATTAGAAAGAGAAATTTGATCCGTCCGACCGTCCCGGAAAATGGGTTAGAGTGAGAAGCTCCTACCACTCTCTAGAAACTCTGTGTTTCTAGGGTTTCAATTCCTCATTGAATGCGATGGTAGAAGTTAATGCTTGGGCTACTCACGAGGGCCCATCTCTTGTAAATGCTCGCCCTCAGGATCTGGGGGGAGACTTGTTAAAAAACTCGAGTTTAGGGTTTACAAATAATCAGTTTGCTATTTTGAGTGAGGGTGAGATGGATCCGCCGATGACTTCTCACCTACCTGAAGATCTAACCACGGCGAGTTCTGTGCAAGGGGAAACCCTAACCCATTCGGATCGGGGTCGGAATATCATAGTTTCGAAGCAGGATCTTCAGAGAGTTGAAGATAGGTTGCGACGTTTGAGAGGTGAATCTACACCAACCGTCGAGGGAACGGCTAAACTCCTTTGGTCAGATCGTATGGAGAAGGATCAATCCATGTTTCACAATCTTCCAGATAGTATTGTGGTTGCAAAAAATCGTAGTGAGGCTAGGGCTTTAGGGGATACAGAGACGTTACGATCAGACCCGTCTCATGTCAATATGGGAAGTAGCTCATCTCCTGCTATCTCCGTTCATCAAGATGAAGGTACTTTTGATCGAAACCCTAATAGTGATTCTGATAGGGTTCGTGATATCGTTGAGTTTCAAAGAGGTGGAACGTCTACACTCAGTGATGAGGGGAAATTTCGAGAGGTTATGGAGGGTGATTCGAGCCCTTCGTCTGACAAGGGGGGGAATAATCTACAAGCTCCTCTGGTTCATGACAGCAACATTCCTATTCAAGAGGAGGGTGAAGGTCTACTTTCTGGAGATCATTTGGCCCGTGGGGGGGGCAAATCCAAGAGGAGGCAGAGGTGGTAGAGGGCGTGGTGGAGGAAGGGGACCTGGTAACACGGGGAAATCTTGGGCTGAAGTCACTAACTCATCCTTGGCACCGAAAGTCCCTCTGAGGTACTTCCCTCCTACTGTTAAAGATGGTTTCATTAGTGTTGATCTGCCCCCTAGACCTAATCCCCTTCCAAAGTGGGATTCCTGCTTGGTGGGTTATTTCTTAGGTAAAGGGGTCAATTTTAACTATATGAAAAATGTTGCTTTTAGCATGTGGAGGAATAAGGGTCTTAAAGAAGTTCTAGCCAATGGTGAAGGCTTCATCTTTTTTATCTTTGATAGTCTAGACTGCTGTTCTGAAATTCTGGAGGGGGTCCTTGGTATATTGGGGGCTTCAATATAATTTTGAAAAAATGGACAAGGATGATGAAACTATCGAAGGATAAGGTTACCAAAGTGCCAGTGTGGGTCAGATTCTATGATATACCATTGGAGTATTGGGATAGTGATGGCCTTGGTAGGGTTGCTAGTGCTGTTGGCAAACCATTGTTTACAGATCAGCTAACTGCTAGTGGGGGTAGGGTCGCCTTTGCCAGAGTCTGTGTGGAGATTGATGCTTCATCCAAACAGCCACCATCCTTTCCGATCAACTGTGAGGGTGAAAAAGTTGTGGTGAGTCTCGAATATCAAGGTCTCCCTGCAAAGTGTGACCATTGTGTAGCCTTTGGGCATGAAACTACTAAATGTGTTACCACCCAAGTAGCTAAATTGGTGGCCCTCCAGAAAGAGACAGAAGAGAATCCTACCGAGCCTGGCTGGACTACTATCTTGGCTAAAGGGAAGAGGAAAGTTGGTGATACTTCTGGAAATGATGAAAGTCTAACACAGGACCCTCAAGGCAACCCTGCAGCTACGGAAGAGGAAGCTCAGTTCCCTACATTGCAGGTGGATGTCTCAATGCATGATGTACCTACTGTTGTTGAGGTCTTGGTGAATAGGGATGAGCCCACTGTAGTTCCTTTAGTTGAGAAAGCTCTGATCCCAACGGTGCAAGAGGATGTCTCAGTGCAAGATCAGATTGTAGCTACTGATACAGATGTCTTGGTGGATAGGGAGGAGCCCATTGCAGATGATGATGGGAATTTTACTGAGAGAATTCAAGTTGATTCCTTGGATTTACAAGCTGCTCATGACAGACTGAATAAAGAAATGGCTGCACATGATCAAATGCTAAGTGACAGGGTTGAACCTTCTGCTGTCACCATAACAGGCAAGAATGACCCTCCAAGCACTACACCTAAGGCTGCACAATCTAGATCCAGGAAAAAGCAATACTCTGGCAAGGGAAGTTCCAGCCAGAGGAAAAAGAAGAGGGAATGTTGTTCCCCTGGGGTTGTGAGTTTTGTTTTTTGTTTCCCTATGTCTTTTAAAATAGCTTCTTGGAATATTAGAGGGCTCAATGACCCCTCTAAGCATAAAGAATTGAGAAAATTTTTGATTAAGGAATCATGGGTGTTTTGGAGACCAAAATAAAAATTTCTAATGAAAATCATATTTTTTTGTCATGCATGAAAAAATGGTCCTTTTTGACAAACTCTCAACCTAATAAAACTGGGCGAATTTGTGTTTTTTGGGATCCTGATTTTTGCTTAGTGACCTTAAAGCACTCTACTCATCAGTTTATTCTCTGTGATATAACTGATATTGTCCATGATAAGAGGTTCACTGCATGCTTTGTGTATGCTGAGAATAGCCATGCCCTGAGAAAGGAAGTTTTTGATTCGATGCTTAGGCTATCTCATTTGTATCCCACCTCCCCCTTGATTTTTCTGGGGGATTTTAATGCTATTAGATATAGCTTTGAAAAATTTGGGGGGTCTAATTCTTGGAATAGTGATAAGGAGGTCTTTAACACTTATATTTTGAATGCTGATCTTGTTGATCTATCTTATGGGGGATGTCAGTTTACTTGGGCTAATAAAAGATCCTCGGGGGAGTATATTGCTACTAAAATCAATAGAGCTCTGGTTAATGAATCTTGGCTTGATCATTTCCCCACTTCTACAGCCATGTTCCTTCCTTCTGGGGTCTCTGACCATTCCCCTGCTGTTATTACTGTGACTGATAAGGCCCTCTCTTTCAATAAGCCTTTTAAATATTTTGATTTTTGGGCGAATCATGAGGATTTCCTCCCTAAAGTTGCTCAGGATTGGAGTCAATATGTCCATGGGGTTCCTATGTTTAGAGTGTGCAAAAAACTCCGTAGCCTGAAACCTATTCTTAAGTCCTTGAATAAAAAGGATTTCAGCGACATCTCTACCAGAGTTCTTGCTACCAAAGCGGAGTTAGATTCTATCCAATTGAAACTGGATAAGGATCCCCACATTCTCGCACTCCAAATTCTTGAGAGAAATCTTTTCAAAAAATATGTGGACCTTAGTGCTGTTGAGGAAAGCTTGGCACACCAAAAATCTAGGGTCCAATGGCTTGGTTTGGGTGACAAAAACAGTAGCTTTTTCTTTAGATCCGTGAAGAGTAACATCAATAGAGGCAAAATTCTTAATGTCGAGATGGAGGATGGTAGTATCTCTACTAATCCGGAAAATGTTCATGATGCTTTATCAATTACTTTTCCAAGCTTTTTGGCTCTCCACCTCAGGACCAGTACAGTGGCTTTGATAGAATAAATTCTCTGATCCAGTCTAGAGTTTCGTCTGTCCAAGCCATTGATCTTGCTCGTCCGGTCTCTGACCAAGAGATTAAGGATGTTTTCTAGTCTCTTAAAGCCAACAAGGCCCCTGGCCCTGATGGTTTCTCTGCTGGTTTCTTTAAGAGTGCGTGGACAATCGTTGGGAAAGATGTTACCCAAGTGATTAGATCTTTCTTTGAGTCTGGTAAGCTTCTTAGTGAAATTAATAATACCATCATTGCGCTCATACCTAAGGTTCCTAATCCGGTGAAAGTTGGGGATTATAGACCTATTTCTTGTTGCAATACTATCTACAAATGCATTGCTAAGATTATTGCCAACAGGATTAAAGGTGTACTCCCTGATCTAATTGATCCTGTCCAATCTGCTTTTGTTCAGGGGAGAAGGATATCTGATAATATCTTTTTATCTCAGGAGCTCATGAGAGGTTATCATAGGCATGAAAGTCGATTTAATGAAAGCTTATGATACCGTTAGATGGGATTTTATTATTGACATCCTCACTGCTATGGGCTTCTCTCATAAAATGACTTCTTGGGTTAGAGCCTGCATTACTAGCCCTTCTTTCTCTATATGCATCAATGGCAGCCTTCATGGCTACTTTAAAGGTGCTAGAGGTCTTAGGCAGGGTGACCCCATGTCCCCCTATCTATTTGTTCTGGCTATGGAAATTCTTGCTAGGATCTTAGCTGAAAAATCTAAGCATCCTCTCTTTAAATTCCATTGGAGATGTGAGAAAACTAAAATTGTCAACCTTTGCTTTGCTGATGATCTCATGATCTTTAGCAAAGGTGATGTTAACACTGTGAAGCTGATTATGGATGGTTTGGATGAGTTTAGATTTCTATCTGGCCTCACCCCTAATCCTGGCAAGAGTAATCTGTACTTTTCTGGTTGTAACAAGAATCTGAGGGAGGATATTCTTAAGGTGGTTCCATTCTCCGAAGGGTCTCTTCCCGTTAAATATCTTGGGGTGCCTCTTATTACTACTAAGTTGAAAGCAACTGATTGCAAACAACTTGTAGATAGAATCACTAAAAGAATAAACAGCTGGACCAATAAGCTGCTATCCTATGCTGGTAGGGCCCAACTCATCCAAACCATTTTGTTCTCTATGCAAGTTTATTGGTCTTCATTGTTTATTCTGCTTAAGAAGGTCATTAGGGAGATTGAGAACATTCTTAGAGCTTTTCTTTGGTCTGGTACTGATCTCAGGAAGCATTGTGCTAAGATAGCTTGGGACAGTGTCTGTACTCCTAAAAAGGAGGGTGGCCTTGGTTTCAAATCTCTTGAGGTTTGGAATAAGGCTGCGGTTGCCAAGCACATATGGTTCCTTTTTTCTGGAGGGGAGAAGTCTATGTGGTGTCAGTGGGTTAAGTCCTATCTTCTTAAGGGGAGATGTTTTTGGAAAGTTAAATCCCCTAGTGACCCTTCTTGGGTCTGGAGAAAAGTTCTCTCTCTTAGACCTGTTATCTACCCTCTCATTAAGCATAAGATTGGAAATGGCCAAAATACTTTCTTATGGTATGACAATTGGCATCCTGTGGGTTCTCTGTGGGATAAGTATGGTGATAGAATCTTGTATGACTCCGGCCTCAATGGGGATACTAAAGTTAGCCAAATCATTTATGGGAGCAACTGGAGGTGGCCCTTTCCTAACTCTTGGGAACTCAGGGAACTAATTTCTAGTACTCCCAACAGTTGCCAGCCTAACCCCTTAGTTGCTGATAAACTCATTTGGACCCTCAATCTTGATGGGGAATTCTCTATTAAATCTGTTTGGAATTTGTGGAGGAATAAGCGGGCCATTGTTCCTTGGCACAATCTGATTTGGGGTTCGTTTACTATCCCTAAAGTCAGTTTCATTGTTTGGCTGGCTATCTTTGGCAGGTTGAATACTTGTGATAGGCTTCACTTATTTGGCATCTCTTCTAACCTTGCTTGCCCTTTTTGCCTTGATCATAATGAGAGCCATCCACATCTTTTCTTTGACTGCATATTCACTCAGAGAATTTGGTATGCTATTCAAAGTAAATGCAATGTCCACTTGAATGATGTGCCTTGGCCTGATACTGTTTCACTGGTTATTCAAGAGAACAAAGGCAAATCTCTTAAATCTGTTATCATGAGACTCACCTTCCTTTGTATTGTGTACCATGTGTGGATTGAAAGGAATAATAGAATTTTCAATAAAGTTTGTAAACCTGTTGAGGTGATTCTTAAATCTATTGTGCTCATGGTTAGAAGTAGATTATTGTCTGCAAACAATATTCCTACAACTGCAGGTGATGCATGGTTCCTTTCCCAGTGGAACCTCCCAAATTCTATTCTGAAGCCCCATCTCCACAAGAATGGGAGGGCTGCTGAGTGATGTGAGTTCCTATATGTGAGGGTCGAGTGAAAGGGAGCTTGATAATGAGGTTTATCTAACTATTTGCTCATGTGTAGGACTGGCCTTTGGAATTTCATGAAATCTGTGTGTTGAGTGTGGTGAGATACAAAGTTACTAACGAAGCTCCATCTTTCGATAGGTCCTGTGGGTTGAGTGATAGTAGCCACAAACTATATCATCACTGTTATGTGTTCGGTCTGTGGGTTGAGTGATCTTAGCACTAAATGAATTTGTTACTAATTAGTATATATATTGTAAACTTTATGTGCAGGTTAAGGAAGCAATTCCCGAGTTTAGTGAGGTCCTATATTTGTGGGTCGAGTGTAGTGAGCAAGAAATGTGTGTACCACTTTTAATTTTCATTCTTATTTTTCTGAATATGGGTGCTGTTCCTTCTGTGTTGGTTGGCAGGACCTATTACAATGTCTAGGTGATGCTTCTTACAAGATCTCTAATTGGGTTGCTGCGTTGGTGATTGACTGGTTTCGTGGAAACGTTAAACGAGTCGCTTAAGTTAAACCCATATCGTTAAGCTACTGTTACTCAATAAATTCTCTTTCTTGGAGGCTAAGCAAGAATAGTTTTAGCTAAACTTGAGCAAATGAAACTATTAGTTGTCTAAGCGAATTAGTTCGTAGAACAAAGAGAGAAGGTTGGAGAAGGACGGAGGGAGTTAGAGAGAAACTTTCTTGTTGAGAGCATGAAGAGGAAGTTGGAGAAATGAAAGGGAAATAGGATGAAAATTAAAGCGAATTCAAATTCAAGCTTTTGGACTTGAGAATTGAACACTTAGGTGATTTAGAAAACACGAAATGAGTTGCTTAAGTTAAACTAATATCATTAAGCTACAATTGCTCAGTAAAATCTCTTTCTTGGTGGCCAAGCAAGATTAGTTTGAGTTAAACTTGGCCACTAAAGCTAATGAAACTATCGGTTCCTAAGGCAGTTGGTTCCAATAGCAAAAAGAGAAGGCGGGAGAAGGGCGGAGAGAGTTAGAGAAAAGCTTTCTTCTTGAGAGCAGAATGAGAATGTTAGGGAAAAGAAAGGGAAATAGGATGAAAATAAAAGGGAATTCTAATTCATCCTTTTGTAGGCGATTTAGAGAACCTTAAATGACGTGCTTAAGTTTAAGCTAATATCGTTCAGTTACAATTACTCAGAAAAATCTCTTTTTTGGACGCTAAGCAAGATTAGTTTGAGCTAAACATGGCCACTTAAGCTAGTGAAACTATTATTTGCCAGAGCTAATTAGTTACAGCAACAAAATAGAGAACGTTCGCGAAGGACGGAGAGAGTTTGTTAGAAACTTTCTTCTTGTGTGCTGGAAGAGAGAGTCAGAGAAAATGAAGCGAAATAGGATGAAATTTAAAGGGAATTCAAATTCAGCCATTTGGATTCCAGAATCGAACACTTAGGTGATTCGAAAAACATTAAACGAGTCGCTTAAGTTAAACTTATACCGTTGAGCTACTGTTACTCAATAAATTCTCTTTCTTGGAGGCTGAGCAAGAACAGTTTTAGTTAAACTTGAGGTAATGAAACTATTAGTTGTCTAAGACAATTAGTTCCTAGAACAAAAGAGAGAAGGACGGAGATAGTTAGGGAGAAGCTTTGGAGAAATGAGAGGGAAATAGGACGAAAATTAAAGCGATATCAAATTCATGCTTTTGGGCTTGAGAATTGAACACATAGGTGATTTAGAAAACATTAAATGAGTTGCTTAAGTTAAACTAATATCGTTAAGGTACAATTGCCCTGTAAAATCTCTTTCTTGTTCGCTAAGCAAGATTAGTGTGAGTTAAAATTGGCCACTTAAGCTAACGAAAGTATTGGTTGCCTAAGGGAATTAGTTCCAACAGCAAAAAAGAGAAGGCGGCGGAAGGACGAAGAGAGTTAGGGAAAAACTTTCTTCTTGAGAGCAGAATGAGAACGTTAGGGAAGAGAAAGGGAAATAGGATGAAAATAAAAGGGAATTCTAATTCATCCTTTCGTAGTTGAGAATTGAACACAAAGGTGATTTAGAGAACCTTAACCGAGGTGCTTAAGTTAAACTAATATCCTTAAGTTACAACTACTCAGTAAAATCTCTTTCTTGGAGGCTAAGCAAGATTAGTTTGAGCTAAACATGGCCACTTAAGCTAGTGAAACTATTATTTGCCAAAGCTAATTACTTACAAGAACAAAATAGAGAACGTTCGAGAAGGACGGAGAGAGTTTCTGAGAAACTTTCTGCTTGTGCGCTAGAAGAGAATATTAGAGAAAGTAAAGCGAAGTAGGATGAAATTTAAAGGGAATTCAAATTCAATCTTTTGGACTTCAGAATTGAACACTTTGGTGATTCGGAAAACGTTAAATGAGTTGCTTAAGTTAAACTATTATCGTTAAGCTACGGTTACTCAATAAATTCTCCTTCTTGGAGGCTAAGCAAGAATAATTTTAGCTAAACTTGAGCAAATGAAACTATTAGTTGTCTAAGCGAATTAGTTCGTAGAACAAAGGAGAGAAGGTTGGAGAAGGACAGAGGGAGTCAGAGAGAAACTTTCTTCTTGAGAGCTTGACGAGAAAGTTGAGAAATGAAAGGGAAATAGGATGAAAATTAAAGCGAATTCAAATTCATCCTTTTGGACTTGAGAATTGAACACTTAGGCGGTTTAGAAAATATGAAATGAGTTGCTTAAGTTAAACTAGTATCGTTTAGCTACAATTGCTCAGTAAAAATCTCTTTCCTTGGAGACTAAGCAAGATCAGTTTGAGCTAACCATGGCCTTTGCCAAAGCTAATTAGTTACGAGAACAAAATAGAGAACTTTCGAGAAGGACGGAGAGGGTTTTTGAGAGACCTTCTTCTTGTGTGCTAGAAGAGAAAGTTAGAGAAAAGAGAACGAAATAGGATGAAATTTAAAGGGAATTCCAATTCAACCATTTGGATTTCAGAATTGAACACTTGGGCGATTCGGAAAACATTAAACGAGTCGCTTAAGTTAAACCCATATCGTTAAGCTACTGTTACTCAATAAATTCTCTTTCTTGGAGGCTAAGCAAGAATAGTTTTAGCTAAACTTGAGCAAATGAAACTATTAGTTGTCTAAGCGAATTAGTTCGTAGAACAAAAGAGAGAAGGTTGGAGAAGGACGGAGGGAGTTAGAGAGAAACTTTCTTGTTGAGAGCATGAAGAGGAAGTTGGAGAAATGAAAGGGAAATAGGATGAAAATTAAAGCGAATTCAAATTCAAGCTTTTGGACTTGAGAATTGAACACTTAGGTGATTTAGAAAACACGAAATGAGTTGCTTAAGTTAAACTAATATCATTAAGCTACAATTGCTCAGTAAAATCTCTTTCTTGGTGGCCAAGCAAGATTAGTTTGAGTTAAACTTGGCCACTAAAGCTAATGAAACTATCGGTTGCCTAAGGCAGTTGGTTCCAATAGCAAAAAAGAGAAGGCGGGAGAAGGGCGGAGAGAGTTAGAGAAAAGCTTTCTTCTTGAGAGCAGAATGAGAATGTTAGGGAAAAGAAAGGGAAATAGGATGAAAATAAAAGGGAATTCTAATTCATCCTTTTGTAGGCGATTTAGAGAACCTTAAATGACGTGCTTAAGTTTAAGCTAATATCGTTCAGTTACAATTACTCAGAAAAATCTCTTTTTTGGACGCTAAGCAAGATTAGTTTGAGCTAAACATGGCCACTTAAGCTAGTGAAACTATTATTTGCCAGAGCTAATTAGTTACAGCAACAAAATAGAGAACGTTCGCGAAGGACGGAGAGAGTTTGTTAGAAACTTTCTTCTTGTGTGCTGGAAGAGAGAGTCAGAGAAAATGAAGCGAAATAGGATGAAATTTAAAGGGAATTCAAATTCAGCCATTTGGATTCCAGAATCGAACACTTAGGTGATTCGAAAAACATTAAACGAGTCGCTTAAGTTAAACTTATACCGTTGAGCTACTGTTACTCAATAAATTCTCTTTCTTGGAGGCTAAACAAGAATAGTTTTAGCTAAACTTGAGCGAATGAAACTATTAGTTGTCTAGCGAATTAGTTCGTAGAACAAAGAGAGAAGGTGGAGAAGGACGGAGGGAGTTAGAGAGAAACTTTCTGTTGAGAGCCTGAAGAGGAAGTTGGAGAAATGAAAGGAAAATAGGATGAAATTAAAGCGAATTCAAATCAAGCTTGGACTTGAGAATTGAACAATTAGGTGATTTAGAAAACGTGAAATGAGTTGCTTAAGTTAAACTACTATCATTAAGCTACAATTGCCTCAGTAAAATCTCTTTCTTGGTGGCCAAGCAAGATTAGTTTGAGTTAACTTTGGCACTAAAGCTAATGAAACTATCGGTTGCCTAAGGCAGTTGGTTCCAACAGCAAAAAGAGAAGGCGGCGGAAAGGACGAAGAGAGTTAGGGAAACCCTTTCTTCTTGAGAGCAGAATGAGAACGTTAGGGAAGAGAAAGGGAAATAGGATGAAAATAAAAGGGAATTCTCATTCATCCTTTCGTAGTTGAGAATTGAACACAAAGGTGATTTAGAGAACCTTAACCGAGGTGCTTAAGTTAAACTAATATCCGTTAAGTTACACTCTACTCAGTAAAATCTCTTTCTTGGAGGCTAAGCAAGATTAGTTTGAGCTAAACAATGGCCACTTAAGCTAGTGAAACTATTATTTGCCAAAGCTAATTACTTACAAGAACAAAATAGAGAACGTTCGAGAAGGACGGAGAGAGTTTCTGAGAAACTTTCTGCTTGTGCGCTAGAAGAGAATATTAGAGAAAGTAAAGCGAAGTAGGATGAAATTTAAAGGGAATTCAAATTCAATCTTTTGGACTTCAGAATTGAACACTTTGGTGATTCGGAAAACGTTAAATGAGTTGCTTAAGTTAAACTATTATCGTTAAGCTACGGTTACTCAATAAATTCTCCTTCTTGGAGGCTAAGCAAGAATAATTTTAGCTAAACTTGAGCAAATGAAACTATTAGTTGTCTAAGCGAATTAGTTCGTAGAACAAAGGAGAGAAGGTTGGAGAAGGACAGAGGGAGTCAGAGAGAAACTTTCTGCTTGAGAGCTTGACGAGAAAGTTGAGAAATGAAAGGGAAATAGGATGAAAATTAAAGCGAATTCAAATTCATCCTTTTGGACTTGAGAATTGAACACTTAGGCGGTTTAGAAAATATGAAATGGGTTGCTTGAGTTAAACCAGTATCGTTTAGCTACAATTGCTCAGTAAAAATCTCTTTCTTGGAGACTAAGCAAGATCAGTTTGAGCTAACCATGGCCTTTGCCAAAGCTAATTAGTTACGAGAACAAAATAGAGAACTTTCGAGAAGGACGGAGAGGGTTTTTGAGAGACCTTCTTCTTGTGTGCTAGAAGAGAAAGTTAGAGAAAAGAGAACGAAATAGGATGAAATTTAAAGGGAATTCCAATTCAACCATTTGGATTTCAGAATTGAACACTTGGGCGATTCGGAAAACATTAAAAGAGTCGCTTAAGTTAAACCTTATACCGTTGAGCTACTGTTACTCAATAAATTCTCTTTCTTGGAGGCTGAGCAAGAACAGTTTTAGTTAAACTTGAGGTAATGAAACTATTAGTTGTCTAAGACAATTAGTTCCTAGAACAAAAGAGAGAAGGTTGGAGAAGACGGAGATAGTTAGGGAGAAGCTTTGGAGAAATGAGAGGGAAATAGGACGAAAATTAAAGCGATATCAAATTCATGCTTTTGGGCTTGAGAATTGAACCATAGGTGATTTAGAAAACATTAAATGAGTTGCTTAAGTTAAACTAATATCGTTAAGCTACAATTGCCCTGTAAAATCTCTTTCTTGTTGGCTAAGCAAGATTAGTGTGAGTTAAAATTGGCCACTTAAGCTAACGAAAGTATTGGTTGCCTAAGGGAATTAGTTCCAACAGCAAAAAAGAGAAGGCGGCGGAAGGACGAAGAGAGTTAGGGAAAAACTTTCTTCTTGAGAGCAGAATGAGAACGTTAGGGAAGAGAATGGGAAATAGGATGAAAATAAAAGGGAATTCTAATTCATCCTTTCGTAGTTGAGAATTGAACACAAAGGTGATTTAGAGAACCTTAACCGAGGTGCTTAAGTTAAACTAATATCCTTAAGTTACAACTACTCAGTAAAATCTCTTTCTTGGAGGCTAAGCAAGATTAGTTTGAGCTAAACATGGCCACTTAAGCTAGTGAAACTATTATTTGCCAAAGCTAATTACTTACAAGAACAAAATAGAGAACGTTCGAGAAGGACGGAGAGAGTTTCTGAGAAACTTTCTGCTTGTGCGCTAGAAGAGAATATTAGAGAAAGTAAAGCGAAGTAGGATGAAATTTAAAGGGAATTCAAATTCAATCTTTTGGACTTCAGAATTGAACACTTTGGTGATTCGGAAAACGTTAAATGAGTTGCTTAAGTTAAACTATTATCGTTAAGCTACGGTTACTCAATAAATTCTCCTTCTTGGAGGCTAAGCAAGAATAATTTTAGCTAAACTTGAGCAAATGAAACTATTAGTTGTCTAAGCGAATTAGTTCGTAGAACAAAGGAGAGAAGGTTGGAGAAGGACAGAGGGAGTCAGAGAGAAACTTTCTTCTTGAGAGCTTGACGAGAAAGTTGAGAAATGAAAGGGAAATAGGATGAAAATTAAAGCGAATTCAAATTCATCCTTTTGGACTTGAGAATTGAACACTTAGGCGGTTTAGAAAATATGAAATGAGTTGCTTAAGTTAAACTAGTATCGTTTAGCTACAATTGCTCAGTAAAAATCTCTTTCTTGGAGACTAAGCAAGATCAGTTTGAGCTAACCATGGCCTTTGCCAAAGCTAATTAGTTACGAGAACAAAATAGAGAACTTTCGAGAAGGACGGAGAGGGTTTTTGAGAGACCTTCTTCTTGTGTGCTAGAAGAGAAAGTTAGAGAAAAGAGAACGAAATAGGATGAAATTTAAAGGGAATTCCAATTCAACCATTTGGATTTCAGAATTGAACACTTGGGCGATTCGGAAAACATTAAACGAGTCGCTTAAGTTAAACCCATATCGTTAAGCTACTGTTACTCAATAAATTCTCTTTCTTGGAGGCTAAGCAAGAATAGTTTTAGCTAAACTTGAGCAAATGAAACTATTAGTTGTCTAAGCGAATTAGTTCGTAGAACAAAAGAGAGAAGGTTGGAGAAGGACGGAGGGAGTTAGAGAGAAACTTTCTTGTTGAGAGCATGAAGAGGAAGTTGGAGAAATGAAAGGGAAATAGGATGAAAATTAAAGCGAATTCAAATTCAAGCTTTTGGACTTGAGAATTGAACACTTAGGTGATTTAGAAAACATGAAATGAGTTGCTTAAGTTAAACTAATATCATTAAGCTACAATTGCTCAGTAAAATCTCTTTCTTGGTGGCCAAGCAAGATTAGTTTGAGTTAAACTTGGCCACTAAAGCTAATGAAACTATCGGTTGCCTAAGGCAGTTGGTTCCAATAGCAAAAAAGAGAAGGCGGGAGAAGGGCGGAGAGAGTTAGAGAAAAGCTTTCTTCTTGAGAGCAGAATGAGAATGTTAGGGAAAAGAAAGGGAAATAGGATGAAAATAAAAGGGAATTCTAATTCATCCTTTTGTAGGCGATTTAGAGAACCTTAAATGACGTGCTTAAGTTTAAGCTAATATCGTTCAGTTACAATTACTCAGAAAAATCTCTTTTTTGGACGCTAAGCAAGATTAGTTTGAGCTAAACATGGCCACTTAAGCTAGTGAAACTATTATTTGCCAGAGCTAATTAGTTACAGCAACAAAATAGAGAACGTTCGCGAAGGACGGAGAGAGTTTGTTAGAAACTTTCTTCTTGTGTGCTGGAAGAGAGAGTCAGAGAAAATGAAGCGAAATAGGATGAAATTTAAAGGGAATTCAAATTCAGCCATTTGGATTCCAGAATCGAACACTTAGGTGATTCGAAAAACATTAAACGAGTCGCTTAAGTTAAACTTATACCGTTGAGCTACTGTTACTCAATAAATTCTCTTTCTTGGAGGCTGAGCAAGAACAGTTTTAGTTAAACTTGAGGTAATGAAACTATTAGTTGTCTAAGACAATTAGTTCCTAGAACAAAAGAGAGGTGAGAAGGACGGAGATAGTTAGGGAGAAGCTTTGGAGAAATGAGAGGGAAATAGGACGAAAATTAAAGCGATATCAAATTCATGCTTTTGGGCTTGAGAATTGAACACATAGGTGATTTAGAAAACATTAAATGAGTTGCTTAAGTTAAACTAATATCGTTAAGGCTACAATTGCCCTGTAAAATCTCTTTCTTGTTGGCTAAGCAAGATTAGTGTGAGTTAAAATTGGCCACTTAAGCTAACGAAAGTATTGGTTGCCTAAGGGAATTAGTTCCAACAGCAAAAAAGAGAAGGCGGCGGAAGGACGAAGAGAGTTAGGGAAAAACTTTCTTCTTGAGAGCAGAATGAGAACGTTAGGGAAGAGAATGGGAAATAGGATGAAAATAAAAGGGAATTCTAATTCATCCTTTCGTAGTTGAGAATTGAACACAAAGGTGATTTAGAGAACCTTAACCGAGGTGCTTAAGTTAAACTAATATCCTTAAGTTACAACTACTCAGTAAAATCTCTTTCTTGGAGGCTAAGCAAGATTAGTTTGAGCTAAACATGGCCACTTAAGCTAGTGAAACTATTATTTGCCAAAGCTAATTACTTACAAGAACAAAATAGAGAACGTTCGAGAAGGACGGAGAGAGTTTCTGAGAAACTTTCTGCTTGTGCGCTAGAAGAGAATATTAGAGAAAGTAAAGCGAAGTAGGATGAAATTTAAAGGGAATTCAAATTCAATCTTTTGGACTTCAGAATTGAACACTTTGGTGATTCGGAAAACGTTAAATGAGTTGCTTAAGTTAAACTATTATCGTTAAGCTACGGTTACTCAATAAATTCTCCTTCTTGGAGGCTAAGCAAGAATAATTTTAGCTAAACTTGAGCAAATGAAACTATTAGTTGTCTAAGCGAATTAGTTCGTAGAACAAAGGAGAGAAGGTTGGAGAAGGACAGAGGGAGTCAGAGAGAAACTTTCTTCTTGAGAGCTTGACGAGAAAGTTGAGAAATGAAAGGGAAATAGGATGAAAATTAAAGCGAATTCAAATTCATCCTTTTGGACTTGAGAATTGAACACTTAGGCGGTTTAGAAAATATGAAATGAGTTGCTTAAGTTAAACTAGTATCGTTTAGCTACAATTGCTCAGTAAAAATCTCTTTCTTGGAGACTAAGCAAGATCAGTTTGAGCTAACCATGGCCTTTGCCAAAGCTAATTAGTTACGAGAACAAAATAGAGAACTTTCGAGAAGGACGGAGAGGGTTTTTGAGAGACCTTCTTCTTGTGTGCTAGAAGAGAAAGTTAGAGAAAAGAGAACGAAATAGGATGAAATTTAAAGGGAATTCCAATTCAACCATTTGGATTTCAGAATTGAACACTTGGGCGATTCGGAAAACATTAAACGAGTCGCTTAAGTTAAACCCATATCGTTAAGCTACTGTTACTCAATAAATTCTCTTTCTTGGAGGCTAAGCAAGAATAGTTTTAGCTAAACTTGAGCAAATGAAACTATTAGTTGTCTAAGCGAATTAGTTCGTAGAACAAAAGAGAGAAGGTTGGAGAAGGACGGAGGGAGTTAGAGAGAAACTTTCTTGTTGAGAGCATGAAGAGGAAGTTGGAGAAATGAAAGGGAAATAGGATGAAAATTAAAGCGAATTCAAATTCAAGCTTTTGGACTTGAGAATTGAACACTTAGGTGATTTAGAAAACATGAAATGAGTTGCTTAAGTTAAACTAATATCATTAAGCTACAATTGCTCAGTAAAATCTCTTTCTTGGTGGCCAAGCAAGATTAGTTTGAGTTAAACTTGGCCACTAAAGCTAATGAAACTATCGGTTGCCTAAGGCAGTTGGTTCCAATAGCAAAAAAGAGAAGGCGGGAGAAGGGCGGAGAGAGTTAGAGAAAAGCTTTCTTCTTGAGAGCAGAATGAGAATGTTAGGGAAAAGAAAGGGAAATAGGATGAAAATAAAAGGGAATTCTAATTCATCCTTTTGTAGGCGATTTAGAGAACCTTAAATGACGTGCTTAAGTTTAAGCTAATATCGTTCAGTTACAATTACTCAGAAAAATCTCTTTTTTGGACGCTAAGCAAGATTAGTTTGAGCTAAACATGGCCACTTAAGCTAGTGAAACTATTATTTGCCAGAGCTAATTAGTTACAGCAACAAAATAGAGAACGTTCGAGAAGGACGGAGAGAGTTTGTTAGAAACTTTCTTCTTGTGTGCTGGAAGAGAGAGTCAGAGAAAATGAAGCGAAATAGGATGAAATTTAAAGGGAATTCAAATTCAGCCATTTGGATTCCAGAATTGAACACTTAGGTGATTCGAAAAACATTAAACGAGTCGCTTAAGTTAAACTTATACCGTTGAGCTACTGTTACTCAATAAATTCTCTTTCTTGGAGGCTGAGCAAGAACAGTTTTAGTTAAACTTGAGGTAATGAAACTATTAGTTGTCTAAGACAATTAGTTCCTAGAACAAAAGAGAGAAGGTTGGAGAAGGACGGAGATAGTTAGGGAGAAGCTTTGGAGAAATGAGAGGGAAATAGGACGAAAATTAAAGCGATATCAAATTCATGCTTTTGGGCTTGAGAATTGAACACATAGGTGATTTAGAAAACATTAAATGAGTTGCTCAAGTTAAACTAATATCGTTAAGCTACAATTGCCCTGTAAAATCTCTTTCTTGTTGGCTAAGCAAGATTAGTGTGAGTTAAAATTGGCCACTTAAGCTAACGAAAGTATTGGTTGCCTAAGGGAATTAGTTCCAACAGCAAAAAAGAGAAGGCGGCGGAAGGACGAAGAGAGTTAGGGAAAAACTTTCTTCTTGAGAGCAGAATGAGAACGTTAGGGAAGAGAAAGGGAAATAGGATGAAAATAAAAGGGAATTCTAATTCATCCTTTCGTAGTTGAGAATTGAACACAAAGGTGATTTAGAGAACCTTAACCGAGGTGCTTAAGTTAAACTAATATCCTTAAGTTACAACTACTCAGTAAAATCTCTTTCCTGGAGGCTAAGCAAGATTAGTTTGAGCTAAACATGGCCACTTAAGCTAGTGAAACTATTATTTGCCAAAGCTAATTACTTACAAGAACAAAATAGAGAACGTTCGAGAAGGACGGAGAGAGTTTCTGAGAAACTTTCTGCTTGTGCGCTAGAAGAGAATATTAGAGAAAGTAAAGCGAAGTAGGATGAAATTTAAAGGGAATTCAAATTCAATCTTTTGGACTTCAGAATTGAACACTTTGGTGATTCGGAAAACGTTAAATGAGTTGCTTAAGTTAAACTATTATCGTTAAGCTACGGTTACTCAATAAATTCTCCTTCTTGGAGGCTAAGCAAGAATAATTTTAGCTAAACTTGAGCAAATGAAACTATTAGTTGTCTAAGCGAATTAGTTCGTAGAACAAAGGAGAGAAGGTTGGAGAAGGACAGAGGGAGTCAGAGAGAAACTTTCTTCTTGAGAGCTTGACGAGAAAGTTGAGAAATGAAAGGGAAATAGGATGAAAATTAAAGCGAATTCAAATTCATCCTTTTGGACTTGAGAATTGAACACTTAGGCGGTTTAGAAAATATGAAATGAGTTGCTTAAGTTAAACTAGTATCGTTTAGCTACAATTGCTCAGTAAAAATCTCTTTCTTGGAGACTAAGCAAGATCAGTTTGAGCTAACCATGGCCTTTGCCAAAGCTAATTAGTTACGAGAACAAAATAGAGAACTTTCGAGAAGGACGGAGAGGGTTTTTGAGAGACCTTCTTCTTGTGTGCTAGAAGAGAAAGTTAGAGAAAAGAGAACGAAATAGGATGAAATTTAAAGGGAATTCCAATTCAACCATTTGGATTTCAGAATTGAACACTTGGGCGATTCGGAAAACATTAAACGAGTCGCTTAAGTTAAACCCATATCGTTAAGCTACTGTTACTCAATAAATTCTCTTTCTTGGAGGCTAAGCAAGAATAGTTTTAGCTAAACTTGAGCAATGAAACTATTAGTTGTCTAAGCGAATTAGTTCGTAGAACAAAAGAGAGAAGGTTGGAGAAGGACGGAGGGAGTTAGAGAGAAACTTTCTTGTTGAGAGCATGAAGAGGAAGTTGGAGAAATGAAAGGGAAATAGGATGAAAATTAAAGCGAATTCAAATTCAAGCTTTTGGACTTGAGAATTGAACACTTAGGTGATTTAGAAAACATGAAATGAGTTGCTTAAGTTAAACTAATATCATTAAGCTACAATTGCTCAGTAAAATCTCTTTCTTGGTGGCCAAGCAAGATTAGTTTGAGTTAAACTTGGCCACTAAAGCTAATGAAACTATCGGTTGCCTAAGGCAGTTGGTTCCAATAGCAAAAAAGAGAAGGCGGGAGAAGGGCGGAGAGAGTTAGAGAAAAGCTTTCTTCTTGAGAGCAGAATGAGAATGTTAGGGAAAAGAAATGGAAATAGGATGAAAATAAAAGGGAATTCTAATTCATCCTTTTGTAGGCGATTCAGAGAACCTTAAATGACGTGCTTAAGTTTAAGCTAATATCGTTCAGTTACAATTACTCAGAAAAATCTCTTTTTTGGACGCTAAGCAAGATTAGTTTGAGCTAAACATGGCCACTTAAGCTAGTGAAACTATTATTTGCCAGAGCTAATTAGTTACAGCAACAAAATAGAGAACGTTCGAGAAGGACGGAGAGAGTTTGTTAGAAACTTTCTTCTTGTGTGCTGGAAGAGAGAGTCAGAGAAAATGAAGCGAAATAGGATGAAATTTAAGGGGAATTCAAATTCAGCCATTTGGATTCCAGAATTGAACACTTAGGTGATTCGAAAAACATTAAACGAGTCGCTTAAGTTAAACTTATACCGTTGAGCTACTGTTACTCAATAAATTCTCTTTCTTGGAGGTTGAGCAAGAACAGTTTTAGTTAAACTTGAGGTAATGAAACTGTTAGTTGTCTAAGACAATTAGTTCCTAGAACAAAAGAGAGAAGGTTGGAGAAGGACGGAGATAGTTAGGGAGAAGCTTTGGAGAAATGAGAGGGAAATAGGACGAAAATTAAAGCGATATCAAATTCATGCTTTTGGGCTTGAGAATTGAACGCATAGGTGATTTAGAAAACATTAAATGAGTGACTGGAGAGTGATGTGAGTTCACTATATGAGAGTCGAGTGTTGGTGAGCAGAAATGAGCGTTATACTAATATGTTTTCTCATGTATAACAGGTTGAAGATTGACCAGCAGATTATGAGAGTTGAGTGATTGTGAGTCATATATTCTGTTTAGTTTGAGTGTATTTCTGTGGGTTGAGATTGGTGAGTCCTGATATGAGTGTTTTTACTAATGTTATTATATGATAAAGTTTTATGTGCAGGCTATGGAAGCTGTTACTGAGGGTTGTGAGTTCCTATATTGTGGGTTGAGTGGTGTGAGATCATATATTGTGTGTTTCTATTTACTGTGGATCAAGGAATTTGTTAATACTATTTTGGAAACTTCTCATTATGTGTTGCATTTTGGGCAGGCTGTGTTGAGCTGGTTGCTAGGTCTTTTCGGCTTGGTGACCTGTCTCAGATTGGTGGTGTATCCCGCAGTTGTTTGGGTTATATTGATTTGGCTGCTTCTTAGTTTGGAAAGGTTTGCTGCTGGGCTCAGTTGGCTTCTTGGTTTGTTTATGGTTTGGTATGGCTGCTATGAGCGCCATTTTAGTGTTAGGGGTGCTGGTGGTGGCTGCTTTATGCGCCGTGCCTCATTCCCAAGTTGTAATTTTCTTTATATTTGTTTTGAGTCCTTCTTCTACGGGCTGTGTAGGAGAAGTATTATTTTCTCTTTGTTGGCTGCTGGACGTGTATTACATTTTGTTGATATTTTGGCTTTGTTGCCTATCCCTACGGGCTGTGTAGGGTATACTTTAATTGTTTTGGGGTTTTGTCTTGTTGCTCGTGCGCCTAGGATTCCTTGTTCCAGGTTGTATTTTCCTGGGTGGTGCTTCAATGCTGGCTGCGTTGTGTCTGTGATTTACTCGCCTCTTGATGATATTCTGATTTTGTTGCTGTTCGCTTCGGGCTCTGTAAATGCTTTAGGGCTCGGGCATGGGTTTTCGGTCTTGTACTTGCTACAGCTTTTGTCTTTGTTTGTGGATTGGCTTGGTTTGTTAAAGAAATGGGCTGCTACTGGATGTGTTCATGGGCCTCATTCGCATGTATGCGGCTCTTGAACATATTTTTGGAGGCTTTCAATTTTCCTCTGATGCGGGCTCTCTTGTTAGTCTAGTTTGCTGCTTGGGTGTTTTGTTTTCTTGTTTTTCGTTTGTTATTGTATAGTTTTGTTAGGTCCTGGGGTATGCCCCTTGTAGCTTTGTAATCTCTGTTTTTAATTTATGTCTTATTCACCCAAAAAAAAAAAAAAAAGTTAAACTAATATCGTTAAGTTACAATTACTCCGTAAAATCTCTTTCTTGGAGGCTAAGCAAGATTAGTTTGACCTAAACATGGCCACCTAAGCTAGTGAAACTATTATTTGCCTAAGGGAATTAGTTCCAACAGCAAAAAAGAGAAGGCGGCGGAAGGACGAAGAGAGTTAGGGAAAAACTTTCTCCTTGAGAGTAGAATGAGAACGTTAGGGAAGAGAAAGGGAAATAGGATGAAAATAAAAGGGAATTCTAATTCATCCTTTCGTAGTTGAGAATTGAACACAAAGGTGATTTAGAGAACCTTAACCGAGGTGCTTAAGTTAAACTAATATCCTTAAGTTACAACTACTCAGTAAAATCTCTTTCTTGGAGGCTAAGCAAGATTAGTTTGAGCTAAACATGGCCACTTAAGCTAGTGAAACTATTATTTGCCAAAGCTAATTACTTACAAGAACAAAATAGAGAACGTTCGAGAAGGACGGAGAGAGTTTCTGAGAAACTTTCTGCTTGTGCGCTAGAAGAGAATATTAGAGAAAGTAAAGCGAAGTAGGATGAAATTTAAAGGGAATTCAAATTCAATCTTTTGGACTTCAGAATTGAACACTTTGGTGATTCGGAAAACGTTAAATGAGTTGCTTAAGTTAAACTATTATCGTTAAGCTACGGTTACTCAATAAATTCTCCTTCTTGGAGGCTAAGCAAGAATAATTTTAGCTAAACTTGAGCAAATGAAACTATTAGTTGTCTAAGCGAATTAGTTCGTAGAACAAAGGAGAGAAGGTTGGAGAAGGACAGAGGGAGTCAGAGAGAAACTTTCTTCTTGAGAGCTTGACGAGAAAGTTGAGAAATGAAAGGGAAATAGGATGAAAATTAAAGCGAATTCAAATTCATCCTTTTGGACTTGAGAATTGAACACTTAGGCGGTTTAGAAAATATGAAATGAGTTGCTTAAGTTAAACTAGTATCGTTTAGCTACAATTGCTCAGTAAAAATCTCTTTCTTGGAGACTAAGCAAGATCAGTTTGAGCTAACCATGGCCTTTGCCAAAGCTAATTAGTTACGAGAACAAAATAGAGAACTTTCGAGAAGGACGGAGAGGGTTTTTGAGAGACCTTCTTCTTGTGTGCTAGAAGAGAAAGTTAGAGAAAAGAGAACGAAATAGGATGAAATTTAAAGGGAATTCCAATTCAACCATTTGGATTTCAGAATTGAACACTTGGGCGATTCGGAAAACATTAAAAGAGTCGCTTAAGTTAAACCCATATCGTTAAGCTACTGTTACTCAATAAATTCTCTTTCTTGGAGGCTAAACAAGAATAGTTTTAGCTAAACTTGAGCGAATGAAACTATTAGTTGTCTAAGCGAATTAGTTCGTAGAACAAAAGAGAGAAGGTTGGAGAAGGACGGAGGGAGTTAGAGAGAAACTTTCTTGTTGAGAGCATGAAGAGGAAGTTGGAGAAATGAAAGGAAAATAGGATGAAAATTAAAGCGAATTCAAATTCAAGCTTTTGGACTTGAGAATTGAACACTTAGGTGATTTAGAAAACGTGAAATGAGTTGCTTAAGTTAAACTAATATCATTAAGCTACAATTGCTCAGTAAAATCTCTTTCTTGG